>JZKD02S1738628.1:39030-105469 GCA_000966675.3 Picea glauca | reverse complement strand
GAAGAAGGAAACATGGCCAACATTTCCCCCACTGTGAAAATTGATATTTTCATCAAACCTAGAATCATAGAGGAAATCACCATAAGTGTTGCATGCTCTCCTAAAGAACTCATAGGTTACAAATCTCTATTCCAGGAATACCAGGACATTTTTTCCTGTTCATACACATAAATGCTCGTCCTTGATCCTTCTATTGTCGAACATCGTATAGACACATGGCCTGATATCACACATGTATGACAAAAGAAATTCCCATTACACCCATCCAAAGAGGAAACCATCAAAGATGATATTGACAATATACGTGTTGTAGGGTTCATATACCCCATCTCATATACATCATGGGTCTCCAACCCTGTCCCTATTAACAAAAAATAGGGAACTATCCGCATCTGTATGGACTTTCACGATCTCAATCACGCCTGTCCCAAAGACAATTTTCCAACACCCTTTATCGACCAAATTATCGATGATTGTGCCAGCCACGAGGCTTTGTCCTTCATGGACGGTTTCTCGGGCTACAACCAAATTCAGATTCACCTAGTCGATCAATACAAAACTGCATTCACTACCCCTTGGGGTACTTTTTCATATTGTGTCATGCCTTTTGGCCTCAAGAATGCTAGTGTCACTTTTCAACACACCATGACATACATTTTTCATGATCTGACTCAAATCATCCTTGCCTACTTGGATGATCTCACCGCTCAATCTAAGAAACGCACTCAACATCACGATGACTTATGCATTGTCTTTCACAGGTGTCGTCAGTAAAATATATTCTTGAACCCTCTCAAGTGCATATTCTATGTCACCACTGGACACCTCCTTGGGTTCATTGTCTCCCAACACGACATCACAGTGGACCCCCTCAAAGTCCAAGCCATCACAGAAATCCCCCCCCCTCGAAATTTACACCATCTGTAAAGCTTACAAGGAAAAGCCAATTTTTTACACCACTTTGCCCATGATTACGCTACTTGTGCACATGGTTTCCTTCACCTCTTACGACACGATATCCCATTCCAATGGGATGAACATGCCCAAACTGATTTTGATGATATTAAAGAGACACTCTCCAATTCCTTTTTGATTAGCCCACTCGACTATAACCATGACTATATACTCTACTTATCAGACTCAACCGTCTCAGTAGTAGGAGTCCTCGTCCAATTAGGGGATGATGACTGTGAGCATGTAATTTACTACATTAGTAAAAATATTTCAGGTCCACCCTTGAAATACAATCATGAAGAGAAACCCACCCTTGCAGTTGTCCTCACAGTCCATAAACTATTCCATTACATCCTACTTCAAACTACCAAGGTCGTAGAAAATTCCAACCCCATGCAATACTTACTCAGTCACCGAAAAATTAATGGAAAATTTGCCCGATGGATCATCATCCTTCAGGAGTGTGACCTCAAATTTTCAACACCCAAGAGCAAGAAATCCCTCGTCTTTACCAAACTCATTACGACATTTCCTTTCGATACTAATAGCTCTCCCATCAATACCAACTTCCCCAAAAAACATCTCTTTTTCATCCCTTCAGATGATCCTTGGTACAACGATCTCCTCGTCTACCTCCGAACACAGAATTTTGGAAACAACCTCTCCCGGGATGATCGTCGATGTATTTTCCACCAGGCCCCACGCTACCTCCTTATCAGATATATCTTATATCGATGAGGGGTCGACACCATACTTCGTCGATGTTTGACTATCGACAAAGTCGATAGAGTCTTGAATGATTACCACAACGGCGTCTGCGGTGGCCACTTCTCAGGGATGTCCACTACCTAGAAAAGAATTTGAGCAGGCTACTTTTGGCCCACATTGTTTCACGATTGCATCCACACTGTGAAGTGATGTGACAAATGTCAACTATATGCCAACAAAGCAAGAGCACCAGTCGCTCTTCTCTACCTTGTCATCACTATCAGCCCCTTTTGTAAATGTGGCATAGACTTCATGACCTACAACCCTCCATATAGAAATGGACACAAATACATCGTTGTAGCAGTCGATTACTTTAGCAAGTGGTCCAAAGCAATGCGCACCTTCAACAACACCACTGAAACTGCAACACATTTTTTCTTTAACCACGTCATCTCTCGCTTCGAAGTCCCACTACAGTTAGTCTTTGATCATGGGAAACACTTCGAGAATGAGATTTGTGTCGAACTCTCCTCCAAGTTATGATTCTCCCATGATTTCTTCTCCCCATATTACCCTCAGTCCAATGGATAGGTAGAGGTGGTCAACAAGGTTCTCAAAACCATGTTGCATCACATGGTTAACAAACATAATACCAATTGGCACCATATGTTGTTTTCCGCACTATGGTCTTATTGCATGGTAGTTAAAACTGCAACTGGTTTCACACCATTTCATATTGTCCATGGGTTCGAGGCCACTCTCCCAATCAAGTACGAAATCCCCAACTTACACACCGCTATTGAGATATTAATCGACACTACTCCAATGGAGTAGCATTTTCTGAACTTAGAGTCACTGGATGAAGACCGTCGGTCTTCATTAAAAAACAATGAAACAACCAGAAAATGATCGAAGGTCGCTTTTGATCTCCATGTCAACCTTTGATCATTCAATGAAAGTGACCTCGTCCTTGCCTACGATATCGCTCACAATACCCTTGGCCATGGAAAAATCGAGTCATTATGGCATGGATGTTACATAATCTATCATTGCCTCACTAAAGGCACATACATCCTACCTCTTTCGAAGGTCACCCTCTCAAAGAACCTGTCAACAGGTTGTACTTAAAGAAATTATATGCCTGAGCATAGCCATTCTGTTATTGGACTAATCGGTAGGTGCAGACACTAATAGATCTCCCTAGATCCACCTGGATCTAGAACAAAACAGGACAAGACATGACTCTTTCCCTAAGTTTTGACCATTGAATTAGCTATTAGGGAGGAACAAGTAACATACCTTTATATCACTTCCTAGAGTCTATGTTGCTCCCGCTTCGCTCCGGTGCTCTCGTGAGGTCAAGACCAAGACAACACAAACCATCCAAAGTGAAGATAGAAAAATATATTCAAATTTCAACTTATGTGTATGATCAAGGAATTACACAATAAAGTGAGAATGGCTTTATGGGAAAAGGACATGCCACTGTATCATATTAATCGAAAGTAGAAGATACAACTTGATCGCCTTGATGTCACAATCTTCCTTTCAGTGGCTCTTGGCTCCCACACACACACTTGCTAGAGTCTCCAAGCTCCTGTTCAAGCTAAGTCCTTCACACAATTCTTTCACCAATTCTCCAATGAATCTTGCTTAACCTTTTCCANGAAGAAGGAAACATGGCCAACATTTCCCCCACTGTGAAAATTGATATTTTCATCAAACCTAGAATCATAGAGGAAATCACCATAAGTGTTGCATGCTCTCCTAAAGAACTCATAGGTTACAAATCTCTATTCCAGGAATACCAGGACATTTTTTCCTGTTCATACACATAAATGCTCGTCCTTGATCCTTCTATTGTCGAACATCGTATAGACACATGGCCTGATATCACACATGTATGACAAAAGAAATTCCCATTACACCCATCCAAAGAGGAAACCATCAAAGATGATATTGACAATATACGTGTTGTAGGGTTCATATACCCCATCTCATATACATCATGGGTCTCCAACCCTGTCCCTATTAACAAAAAATAGGGAACTATCCGCATCTGTATGGACTTTCACGATCTCAATCACGCCTGTCCCAAAGACAATTTTCCAACACCCTTTATCGACCAAATTATCGATGATTGTGCCAGCCACGAGGCTTTGTCCTTCATGGACGGTTTCTCGGGCTACAACCAAATTCAGATTCACCTAGTCGATCAATACAAAACTGCATTCACTACCCCTTGGGGTACTTTTTCATATTGTGTCATGCCTTTTGGCCTCAAGAATGCTAGTGTCACTTTTCAACACACCATGACATACATTTTTCATGATCTGACTCAAATCATCCTTGCCTACTTGGATGATCTCACCGCTCAATCTAAGAAACGCACTCAACATCACGATGACTTATGCATTGTCTTTCACAGGTGTCGTCAGTAAAATATATTCTTGAACCCTCTCAAGTGCATATTCTATGTCACCACTGGACACCTCCTTGGGTTCATTGTCTCCCAACACGACATCACAGTGGACCCCCTCAAAGTCCAAGCCATCACAGAAATCCCCCCCCCTCGAAATTTACACCATCTGTAAAGCTTACAAGGAAAAGCCAATTTTTTACACCACTTTGCCCATGATTACGCTACTTGTGCACATGGTTTCCTTCACCTCTTACGACACGATATCCCATTCCAATGGGATGAACATGCCCAAACTGATTTTGATGATATTAAAGAGACACTCTCCAATTCCTTTTTGATTAGCCCACTCGACTATAACCATGACTATATACTCTACTTATCAGACTCAACCGTCTCAGTAGTAGGAGTCCTCGTCCAATTAGGGGATGATGACTGTGAGCATGTAATTTACTACATTAGTAAAAATATTTCAGGTCCACCCTTGAAATACAATCATGAAGAGAAACCCACCCTTGCAGTTGTCCTCACAGTCCATAAACTATTCCATTACATCCTACTTCAAACTACCAAGGTCGTAGAAAATTCCAACCCCATGCAATACTTACTCAGTCACCGAAAAATTAATGGAAAATTTGCCCGATGGATCATCATCCTTCAGGAGTGTGACCTCAAATTTTCAACACCCAAGAGCAAGAAATCCCTCGTCTTTACCAAACTCATTACGACATTTCCTTTCGATACTAATAGCTCTCCCATCAATACCAACTTCCCCAAAAAACATCTCTTTTTCATCCCTTCAGATGATCCTTGGTACAACGATCTCCTCGTCTACCTCCGAACACAGAATTTTGGAAACAACCTCTCCCGGGATGATCGTCGATGTATTTTCCACCAGGCCCCACGCTACCTCCTTATCAGATATATCTTATATCGATGAGGGGTCGACACCATACTTCGTCGATGTTTGACTATCGACAAAGTCGATAGAGTCTTGAATGATTACCACAACGGCGTCTGCGGTGGCCACTTCTCAGGGATGTCCACTACCTAGAAAAGAATTTGAGCAGGCTACTTTTGGCCCACATTGTTTCACGATTGCATCCACACTGTGAAGTGATGTGACAAATGTCAACTATATGCCAACAAAGCAAGAGCACCAGCCGCTCTTCTCTACCTTGTCATCACTATCGGCCCCTTTTGTAAATGTGGCATAGACTTCATGACCTGCAACCCTCCATCTAGAAATGGACACAAATACATCATTGTAGCAGTCGATTACTTCAGCAAGTGGTCCAAAGCAATGCCCACCTTCAACAACACCACTGAAACTGCAACACATTTTTTCTTTAACCACGTCATCTCTCGCTTCAAAGTCCCACTACAGTTAGTCTTCGATCATGGGAAACACTTCGAGAATGAGATTTTTGTCGAACTCTCCTCCAAGTTATGATTCTCCCACAATTTCTCCTCCCCATATTACCCTCAGTCCAATGGATAGGTAGAGGTGGTCAACAAGGTTCTTAAAACCATGTTGCATCACATGGTTAACAAACATAATACCAATTGGCACCATATGTTGTTTTCCGCACTATGGTCTTATTGCATGGCAGTTAAAACTATAATTGGTTTCACACCATTTCATATTGTCCATGGGTTCGAGGCCACTCTCCCAATCAAGTACGAAATCCCCAACTTACACACGGCTATTGAGATATCACTCGACACTACTCCAATGGAGTAGCATTTTCTGAACTTAGAGTCACTGGATGAAGACCGTCGGTCTTCATTAAAAAACAATGAAACAACCAGAAAATGATCGAAGGCCGCTTTTGATCTCCATGTCAACCTTCGATCATTCAATGAAAGTGACCTCGTCCTTGCCTACGATATCTCTCACAATACCCTTGGCCATGGAAAACTCGAGTCATTATGGCATGGATGTTACATAATCTATCATTGCCTCACTAAAGGCACATACATCCTACCTCTTTCGAAGGCCACCCTCTCAAAGAACCTGTCAACAGGTTGTACTTAAATAAATTATATGCCTGAGCATAGCCATTCTGTTATTGGACTAATCGGTAGGTGCAGACACTAATAGATCTCCCTAGATCCACCTGGATCTAGAACAAAACAGGACAAGACATGACTCTTTCCCTAAGTTTTGACCATTGAATTAGCTATTAGGGAGGAACAAGTAACATACCTTTATATCGCTTCCTAGAGTCTATGTTGCTCCCGCTTCGCTCCGGTGCTCTCGTGAGGTCAAGACCAAGACAACACAAACCATCCAAAGTGAAGATAGAAAAATATATTCAAATGTCAACTTATGTGTATGATCAAGGAATTACACAATAAAGTGAGAATGACTTTATGGGAAAAGGACATGCCACTGTATCATATTAATCGAAAGTAGAATATACTACTTGATCGCCTTGATGTCACAATCTTTCCTTCGGTGGCTCTTGGCTCCCACACACACACTTGCTAGAGTCTCCAAGCTCCTGTTCAAGCTAAGTCCTTCACACAATTCTTTCACCAATTCTCCAATGAATCTTGCTTAACCTTTTCCATGAGAATTCCATCAATATATAGGAGAGAATGAGATGGTTACTTGGATAAGAAGGATCCCACAATATCAGGGAAACTAGTACAAGGATAACCATTTGAATGCCAACCCATTCTTCTAGAAGATTCCCTTCTATAACCATCGAGAATTCATCTTTTTCCAAGCTTTAGAACAAGTTCGCACCCTAGCTATGTAGCACCATGCGAGAAGTTCACACCCTAGCTTAAGGCAACCTGCGAGAATGGGTCATTCTCGCACCCTAGGATATTAGCAACCTGCGAACTCTCTTCAAAAGTAAGTCTTCTGGTAAGAGATGAATGCAACTTTTCTCAGGAGAAAGTTCTTATGAGGAGCTTAAGTACACCATCATCAATACACCATCATGATTACCAAAATCATGGGTAACGCATTCTACAGTAGGCTTTTTATTTTTGTACACTTTTTGTAGAGTTTTTAATATTATATTTTCCTCCATGCCTTTCATCTAATCTATCATTTTTTTTATTTACATATTCCTCCTCCATTAGCCTACCACATTGGTTACACCAACAGAGCTAGTCGTTGGACACAAAATCTCGCTTCGTTCGCTTGGGCCCTCTATACCCCCTCACATGAACTGCTACACTCTAGCAACATATTCCTGGGCTCTACAACTAACAACCAAGAAGAATACATGTTTGTCATTGGCCTCCTCGTCGAGGCCAGTCATCACTGTATTCGTCACCTTAGCATCTTACTCGATTCCCAACTCGTTGTCCTCCATCTCAACAATGTGTACCGTGTTCGCGATCCTTGCCTCTTCCACAAATACCTGCAAGTTAGACTTTTTTCTCGACATTTTGATTCAATCACATTTACACATATCCCAAGACAATGAAATCAAATAGAAGATAATATAGATAACCTAGTGTTATATTGGCATTTATCACATCCAGTTACCATTACACATACATAACCTATCAAAAGTCTGTCACAACATATAAATTAGACCTCATAAACAACATCACAGAAAAAATCAACACATGTGAACATCACAAAGGATCCAAAAATGTATATCCATATCTATATATATATTGATCAATGTGCCATCAATGTGCCATCAATGTTTACAAAAAATAGTACAACAGTTACAATATTTGTAGGTAGGTGAACCACCTCACCCTTATAAATACAAAATCGATGTCACAACACCATATACAAAATGGGATCGCAAGCCTATACAAATACAAACATACATATACATAGGCACTCATGGAACCTCTAGGGCTCCACCACCTGGTCCTCTCTCTAGAGGAGGTACCCCACTAGCTAGGGGTTCCTCAGGTCCTGGGGGAAGTCACCCAGTCATAGCCACCCCCTCTACAACCACTATGCGGATCAGGGTTAACAACTCATCCAAAAGGACTACACACTGCTCTAGGACTCCCTCATCCTAGATATGCTTCCACATGCCCTTGGGAAATCCTTGTAGTACTGCCTCCAATCAATGGTGAAAGTTCTTGAACTCTCCCCCAGTCCCCTTCGGAGGAGCATGTGATGGACCTACACCCAGATCTTCAAAATGACGTCTCCTTTTTTCTCTATCATCAACGGCCGATCTCGCAACACCCTCATCCCACCACTGTCTCTCCCCTGCCCGTGGCTCTCCCCACAGTGGTCTCACTAGCCCTTGACACGCTGGCACTCTAACCAACTCAAACTTGCATCCACGAGGTCCCACATTTTCACACACAAAAAACAAGTGATAGTATCAACATCCATCTATACATAAGGAACATGCTATACTATCTAAATATCAAAACATCAAATATATCACCATACCTCTATGGTCGAACACCTCTCCATGGGGTAGCACAATCTTTGGGTCCTCCCGAAAATCCACCCCACTATAGGGGAATTAGAGTATGATATATGGCATCTAATGCCAAACTCGTTCAACCTTGGACGTAAAATAATGGCTACCCTCCCCACCCCCATGAAGAACCAAAATCGTCACCCACTACCTTAGTCATGTCTCTCACACACCAAGTGCGTCCAAAAAAACTCTCAGACTCAACATTGACACCCTCTCCAAAACCCAAGATACCAAGATGGACCCAAAGACAAACTCCCCTGAGTCCACAACTCGACACTTGTTGATTTTCCCCACCATCTTGGCATGTAGCATCAACCCCCAAGAAAAGTGCTCACCGCTCAGTTCCCTCTGCATGATCCTCAGCTGACTGTCACTAATCCACTGAGTAGGAAGAGACCCATACACCCTCACAATCATCAATGCAATGCACCAATGCACAAGGGTGTCCATCGCCATTATCCTCACCATGGAGCCTGACATAAATTCCTCTCCACTACAATAGGTTCAGGCCAAGACAACCAATTTTCCATCCTCAGGTAAACCAGGCTCCGCCGGTAGCGTGGTTCTACGAAAAGGGAGTCCAGTAAAAAACATATAGATCCTCTATTGCAGAGAATGCAAGATGTTCACCTCACACAATGAAACACTACAGATCCAAACTCCACATTGAAATCAAGAACTGTAGCAGGAACTCCTATGCCCGCACTAGTGAACACTCAAAAAACTTCAGCAACCCATAGGATGCAAAAGGACCTCGTACAACTGGCTCCTCATCTCTCAATACCCCTCTTAGTTTCACCTAGTCCCTCTCCCTCTAGTGGATTGACATCATCAAATGGTCACTTGCATCCATGCATACAATATTTGATCATCCATCACAACCCATAAAAACACCAAAATCTCCAAAAAAGATAAGTTTTTTCACCCTTCAGCCTTGCCTCAAGGGCATGGATTTTTTCCCCATAGGCATGGACATATGTGTGCCTCTTCATCCCACAGATGCACAATCATGTGTGACTATCAGTAATACAGGGGTGCACGCATACGCCCATGTCACACACACATACGTGCATACTAGCTCGCATGTTCACTACACAGTTGCGCACACATGCACAACTGTCAGAAAAACAACTGCGCATGCATATGCTGTTGTGCTTTGAATGAGCATGCATCCAATGTGAACCTATTTTCCCCATTTGGGATCCCTTGTGCACAACTATCCCAATTACAACCGCACACTCATGCTTGCTAATCATTTGATCGCCTATGCACTAGGGGGCCCACCCTCACAAAACCCCCCTGTACAACCATTCGTACGAGCCTTCCCCAAAAACGAAATCCTAATTACTATGCAGGAGGATACGACCACTAACCTCGCATTCACTGATCTTGAATCAGCTGGATCGATATCCTGGAATCTCCAAATCTCCTTTGAAACCTCTCATCCACTCATTACGATAGTAGGTACAAATGAGGTGGAATTGTGGGCTCGACAACTATATATAGTCCCTTTTCCAAACTTCTAAGATCAATTCAGGGAGCTATGAGCATCCGTTTTTCGATCCGTCTTTTGCAAAAGGATCAGAATCCCACCGCCTACATAGTCACACTCCTCATGCCACCACCCATCCTTGTCCCCCATGGATAATTTTTGTCACATCACGCCCAAGTACACATGCTCATGTTCAAAATAATCAAATAACTGTTGTACATTCTTTATCTTCAGATATTGTTCATGTCGGATATTCAGTTTTAATATGTGCAAGTACTTAGTCATCACAACTCAACACACACCCCTTCAGGTATATGATTGACAATGGCATGTAGCCATTCCCTCTGAATACCAATTGCATCTCCCAGTCACACCCTCCGACATTCACCTGTAGGATCCTCATATCCGGCTCTGCAATACTAACACCTCCACTACAATTTGGTACTGTCACCTAGTAGCACTCTTCCCCACATGATTTGTCCCATTCACAGTTCACCTTGGCACTTTGACACTCATGATGTTTTCACCCTTTAGGGATGGGAGTCCCAATAGTCATATGCATGTTCGAGAATCAACCACATAATTCTTCTCCTCCTTATTCTAGCCTTCCCAATGGACTCCTAGGATAACTCATGATGGTTCTCTGTCGACTGCACCTCCTCAATATCATTAACCATCCATTTCATCCACAATCTATTTTCCCCTCTACAGATTACCCTCCATTCATTTACCTCATATAGAAACCCACCTATGGGGCCCCCACCCTCCACCTATTCTCCATGCAACTTGCACCTTCACAGGCCAAGCCATATTACACTGGGGCACTAGTTTTTGTATTTGTACACTCATCCCAAATTATTCTTTATTCATTTGGTAATTGTAAAAATCCTTTGTTTCCAACATTTACATAGATTTTTATCGTCACCCTTGGTGGCCTTATTTTTTTGGCAAAGCAACCCATGTCACCCTTGTTTGGGGCATTCCTTACCTTCTACTCTTATTAACATCGTCCATAAAACCCTGAGTATCCCATAGTCCTTGTACCCTTGATCTGTGAGTTTGTCCACTTTTTCATGCCTCTAATATAATTTAACCCACGTCTAGTCATCCCCCTGACACTAGATCTAGTTTCACAGTTGCTACCACTCATACTTCACATATATCCCCAACCAAGGGTAGTCTTAAGTCTCACCACATCTTGACTTCACCCATGTACCTCATCAGTTCCTGATCTCGTCCAGTGGAATTCATGAATCCCTTTTCTTCTTGGAGTTGCATCTCCCTTTCTGTCGACATCAACACAGTTTCCATATGAGAGACAATATCTTCACTCTCATTACCTTTACAATGAGGAGTCTCAGATGGCACATGGAGAACCATCATTTCTCTCTACTATCGTTGACCCCCATAGAATTTGACACCAACACCATCTCATGCTACGGTGGGTCTTACTTTGTGACTATTGTGGTTGTTTTATCTTAGCTGAAGACCTATGAAATTTGATAGCCTATCATTTCCTGCGAATCATAGACACCTCTTACAGGTATCATCGAATTTTTTCATAGTTTGTTCACCATCAGAATTGTCCTCTTCCATTATCAAACCACCTCGGAGGGCGTTGTAGTTATCTACGTCAACATATAGCTTTAGTTACTATCTTACACATTTTTTAGTTACATGACATGAGCATGGGGCATGCTTTCCTCGTTTGTACACAGTTTTATTTTTCCACACCTGGTGAAAGGTTTGGATCCCACAGGTTCCCCTCTCCCGCCAATGGATCTCTCTTGAAACTCCACTCAACACTCTTTCTTACAAAAGTAATCTCAGTAGAAGAAACATTGATGTATTTTGGCTATATGTATGCTCCTAACCTCACACCTCCGGGGGAATCTATTATCACTGGAGTTTCATCACAAATGGTTATAGGAATCGAGCATATCCAAACATCCATTAGTTCATCCATGGCCCAAAAAATGCATTTCCAAAGGGCACAAAACTATACAACTAGTTATAAAATCAACATGTGCTAAGGATACAAAGGAAGAGCATGCACATGCGATAGTTGAAAAATGTCGTAAAAGCGCACATGTGCCCAATGTGCGATTGTGGATGCAAAAAGCCATGCATACCTCAGAATGACGCATTTATGATTTTGGTCAACCTTCCACCCACTTCTGGTTCATCTCCCAAGTTGATTTGACACCCAAATCCGAGCTGAATCTGAGTGGAGGGTTGGTCAAAGACCTAAGGGTGCCCTAAAGAGCCCCTTGTTCACACCAAGGACTGGTTGAATAATTCCTCAAATCATTTCTATAAAAATAGGCCATGGGTGCACTATATTTCCAAGATTTCATTTGTATTGTTATGCTGCCTATATTCTCTTAGAGGAACCTCTTTCCTCACTAGAGCATACAAGCACCATTTCATTTAGCCATTCACATCACCTCTTAAGGGAATGAGCTTTGGATTTCTTCACGATTTCCTTCTAGTTTGATACTTGTACGAAGAGATCAATCATTGGAGGTTCAAGAGCCCTCCCTTTGAGGAATAGGTGACCCATAGGTCTCCCTTTCTCTTTGGTGTTTTCCCACTAATATAACTTATCCATTGGTGGCATGAATGTTGTTTACGTTTTGTTCTATTTCCCTTATGCACTCTAGTTTAATTTNCTATACTATCTAAATATCAAAACATCAAATATATCACCATACCTCTATGGTCGAACACCTCTCCATGGGGTAGCACAATCTTTGGGTCCTCTCGAAAATCCACCCCACTATAGGGGAATTAGAGTATGATATATGGCATCTAATGCCAAACTCGTTCAACCTTGGACGTAAAATAATGGCCACCCTCCCCACCCCCATGAAGAACCAAAATCGTCACCCACTGCCTCAGTCATGTCTCTCACACACCAAGTGCTTCCAAAAAAACTCTCAGACTCAACATTGACACCCTCTCCAAAACCCAAGATACCAATATGGACCCAAAGACAAACTCCCCTGAGTCCATAGCTCGACACTTGTTGAGTTTCCCCACCATCTTGGCATGTAGCATCAACCCCTAAGCAAATTGCTCACCGCTCAGTTCCCTCTGCATGATCCTCAGCTGACTATCACTGATCCACTGAGTAGGAAGAGACCCATACACCCTCACAATCATAAATGCAATGCACCAATGCACAAGGGTGTCCATCGCCCTTATCCTCACCATGGAGCCTGACATAAATTCCTCTCCACTACAATAGGTTCCGGCCAAGACAACCAATTTTCCATCCCCAGGTAAACTAGGCTCCACCGGTAGCGGGGTTCTACGAAAAGGGAGTCCAGTAAAAAACATATAGATCCTCTATTGCATAGAATGAAAGATGTTCACCTCACACAATGAAACACTGCAGATCCAAACTCCACATCGAAATCAAGAACTGTAGAAGGAACTCCTATGCCCGCACTAGTGAACACTCAAAAAAATTCAGCAACCCATAGGATGCAAAAGGACCTCGTACAACCGGCTCCTCATCTCTCAATACCCCTCTCAGTTTCACCTAGTCCCTCTCCCTCTAGTGGATTGACAACATCAAATGGTCACTTTCATCCATGCATACAATATTTGATCATCCATCACAACCCATAAAAACACCAAAATCTCCAAAAAGATAAGTTTTTGCACCCTTCAGCCTTGCCTCAAGGGCATGGATTTTTTCCCCATAGGCATGGACATATGTGTGCATCTTCATCCCACAGATGCACAATCATGTGTGACTATCGGTAATACAGGGGTGCACGCATATGCCCATTTCACACACACATATGTGCATACTAGCTCGCATGTTCACTACACAGTTGCGCACACATGCGCAACTGTCAGGAAAACAACTGCGCATGCATATGTTGTTGTGCTTTGAATGAGCATGCATCCAATGTGAAACTATTTTCCCCATTTGGGATCCCTTGTGCACAACTGTCCCAATTACAACCGCACACTCATGCTTGCTAATCATTTGATCGCCTATGCACTAGGGGGCCCACCCTCACAAAACCCCCCTGTACAACCATTCGTACGAGCCTTTCCCAAAAACGAAATCCTAATTACTATGCAGGAGGATACGACCACTAACCTGGCATTCACTGATCTTGAATCAGCTGGATCGATCTCCTGGAATCTCCAAATCTCCTTTGAAACCTCTCATCCACTCATTACGATAGTAGGTACAAATGAGGTGGAATTGTGGGCTCGACAACTATATATAGTCCCTTTTCCAAACTTCTAAGATCAATTCAGGGAGCTATGAGCATCCGTTTTTCGATCCGTCTTTTGCAAAAGGATCAGAATCCCACCGCCTACATAGTCACACTCCTCATGCCACCACCCATCCTTGTCCCCCATGGATAATTTTTGTCACATCACGCCCAAGTACACATGCTCATGTTCAAAATAATCAAATAACTGTTGTACATTCTTTATCTTCAGATATTGTTCATGTCGGATATTCAGTTTTAATATGTGCAAGTACTTAGTCATCACAACTCAACACACACCCCTTCAGGTATATGATTGACAATGGCATGTAGCCATTCCCTCTGAATACCAATTGCATCTCCCAGTCACACCCTCCGACATTCACCTGTAGGATCCTCATATCCGGCTCTGCAATACTAACACCTCCACTACAATTTGGTACTGTCACCTAGTAGCACTCTTCCCCACATGATTTGTCCCATTCACAGTTCACCTTGGCACTTTGACACTCATGATGTTTTCACCCTTTAGGGATGGGAGTCCCAATAGTCATATGCATGTTCGAGAATCAACCACATAATTCTTCTCCTCCTTATTCTAGCCTTCCCAATGGACTCCTAGGATAACTCATGATGGTTCTCTGTCGACTGCACCTCCTCAATATCATTAACCATCCATTTCATCCACAATCTATTTTCCCCTCTACAGATTACCCTCCATTCATTTACCTCATATAGAAACCCACCTATGGGGCCCCCACCCTCCACCTATTCTCCATGCAACTTGCACCTTCACAGGCCAAGCCATATTACACTGGGGCACTAGTTTTTGTATTTGTACACTCATCCCAAATTATTCTTTATTCATTTGGTAATTGTAAAAATCCTTTGTTTCCAACATTTACATAGATTTTTATCGTCACCCTTGGTGGCCTTATTTTTTTGGCAAAGCAACCCATGTCACCCTTGTTTGGGGCATTCCTTACCTTCTACTCTTATTAACATCGTCCATAAAACCCTGAGTATCCCATAGTCCTTGTACCCTTGATCTGTGAGTTTGTCCACTTTTTCATGCCTCTAATATAATTTAACCCACGTCTAGTCATCCCCCTGACACTAGATCTAGTTTCACAGTTGCTACCACTCATACTTCACATATATCCCCAACCAAGGGTAGTCTTAAGTCTCACCACATCTTGACTTCACCCATGTACCTCATCAGTTCCTGATCTCGTCCAGTGGAATTCATGAATCCCTTTTCTTCTTGGAGTTGCATCTCCCTTTCTGTCGACATCAACACAGTTTCCATATGAGAGACAATATCTTCACTCTCATTACCTTTACAATGAGGAGTCTCAGATGGCACATGGAGAACCATCATTTCTCTCTACTATCGTTGACCCCCATAGAATTTGACACCAACACCATCTCATGCTACGGTGGGTCTTACTTTGTGACTATTGTGGTTGTTTTATCTTAGCTGAAGACCTATGAAATTTGATAGCCTATCATTTCCTGCGAATCATAGACACCTCTTACAGGTATCATCGAATTTTTTCATAGTTTGTTCACCATCAGAATTGTCCTCTTCCATTATCAAACCACCTCGGAGGGCGTTGTAGTTATCTACGTCAACATATAGCTTTAGTTACTATCTTACACATTTTTTAGTTACATGACATGAGCATGGGGCATGCTTTCCTCGTTTGTACACAGTTTTATTTTTCCACACCTGGTGAAAGGTTTGGATCCCACAGGTTCCCCTCTCCCGCCAATGGATCTCTCTTGAAACTCCACTCAACACTCTTTCTTACAAAAGTAATCTCAGTAGAAGAAACATTGATGTATTTTGGCTATATGTATGCTCCTAACCTCACACCTCCGGGGGAATCTATTATCACTGGAGTTTCATCACAAATGGTTATAGGAATCGAGCATATCCAAACATCCATTAGTTCATCCATGGCCCAAAAAATGCATTTCCAAAGGGCACAAAACTATACAACTAGTTATAAAATCAACATGTGCTAAGGATACAAAGGAAGAGCATGCACATGCGATAGTTGAAAAATGTCGTAAAAGCGCACATGTGCCCAATGTGCGATTGTGGATGCAAAAAGCCATGCATACCTCAGAATGACGCATTTATGATTTTGGTCAACCTTCCACCCACTTCTGGTTCATCTCCCAAGTTGATTTGACACCCAAATCCGAGCTGAATCTGAGTGGAGGGTTGGTCAAAGACCTAAGGGTGCCCTAAAGAGCCCCTTGTTCACACCAAGGACTGGTTGAATAATTCCTCAAATCATTTCTATAAAAATAGGCCATGGGTGCACTATATTTCCAAGATTTCATTTGTATTGTTATGCTGCCTATATTCTCTTAGAGGAACCTCTTTCCTCACTAGAGCATACAAGCACCATTTCATTTAGCCATTCACATCACCTCTTAAGGGAATGAGCTTTGGATTTCTTCACGATTTCCTTCTAGTTTGATACTTGTACGAAGAGATCAATCATTGGAGGTTCAAGAGCCCTCCCTTTGAGGAATAGGTGACCCATAGGTCTCCCTTTCTCTTTGGTGTTTTCCCACTAATATAACTTATCCATTGGTGGCATGAATGTTGTTTACGTTTTGTTCTATTTCCCTTATGCACTCTAGTTTAATTTNCCCCTCTCCCGCCAATGGATCTCTCTTGAAACTCCACTCAACACTCTTTCTTACAAAAGTAATCTCAGTAGAAGAAACATTGATGTATTTTGGCTATACGTATGCTCCTAACCTCACACCTCCGGGGGCATCTATTATCACTGGAGTTTCATCCGCAAATGGTTATAGGAATCGAGCATATCCAAACATCCATTAGTTCATCCATGGCCCAAAAAATGCATTTCCAAAGGGCACAAAACTATACAACTAGTTATAAAATCAACATGTGATAAGGATACAAAGGAAGAGCATGCACATGCGATAGTTGAAAAATGTCGTAAAAGCGCACATGTGCCCAATGTGCGACTGTGGATGCAAAAATCCGCGCATACCTCAGAATGACGCATTTATGATTTTGGTCAGCCTTCCACCCACTTCTGGTTCATCTCCCAAGTTGATTTGACACCCAAATCCGAGCTGAATCTGAGTGGAGGGCTAGTCAAAGACCTAAGGGTGCCCTAAAGAGCCCCTTGTTCACACCAAGGACTGGTTGAATAATGCCTCGAATCGTTGCTATAAAAATAGGCCATGGGTGCACTATATTTCCAAGATTTCATTTGTATTGTTATGCTGCCTATATTCTATTAGAGGAACCTCTTTCCTCACTAGAGCATACAAGCACCATTTCATTTAGCCATTCACATCACCTCTTAAGGGAATGAGCTTTGGATTTCTTCACCATTTCCTTCTAGTTTGATACTTGTACGAAGAGATCAATCATTAGAGGTTCAAGAGCCCTCCCTTTTAGGAATAGGCGACCCATAGGTCTCCCTTTCTCTTTGGTGTTTTCCCACTAATATAACTTATCCATTGGTGGCATGAATGTTGTTTACGTTTTGTTCTATTTCCCTTATGCACTCTAGTTTAATTTCTTTTATTGTTATTAGCTTAGTTATTTGTTTATTTATTATACTTTATGTTTCTAACTCTTTCATTCACTGTTGTCTTGTCCAGCTAACCCAAATGGACTTGTAAGTGTCCTTCTTTTTCTCTCTTGGGTGACGAAAAAGGGAACAACAGTTACAATCTTAGTTCTTCCCCTTTTCCATAGGATCCTCAATCTGTGCGAGGCTGACTAGATCGCACCATGATCCTCAACCTATGATCTAACCCTCAGGATCGAGTCACTCACTCATTCCCTAGCTCACCAACTTAACGACTCATACAATTCTTACAACTCTCTCTCTTTGTGTCTGTCTCCCATCTCTCAGTCTCTTTGTCTATGTCTTATGTACTACTTACTTATACCCTTGGCTCACCCACCATTACAATGCATTACAAAAACCCTAACCCTAGCATAGTTAGTTCTTCCTTGCATGCGCACCTCTCCTTATTCTCTTACACGTGATGATTTTCCTTCCAGCTGTCCTTTCCTCTTTTCATGTTTCTACTCCAAAAATAGCCTTTCTTCCTGACTAGGTCTGCATCCAACAATGGTTAATAATGAAAAGAAGAAAATGCAAGAAAAGACCTATTCCTATATGAAAATTTATAAATATATACCTAAAGTGTAGTGAACGTGACCATCTTTGTAAAAAATTCCCTAAAATCCTATCAAGCATATGTAAACTAGATTCTAAGGTCAAAATGCATAACTAAATATCAAAAAAGAATATATTTTTGGATTTTTCGATATGATATATGAAAAACAAAAAAAATCACTCATACCACACACTTATTTACAAATAAGTACACATCGTGACGCTTTACACTAAGTAGAGCCCATGTCTAGGCTCAGGCCAAGGATATTTTTCATAATTCATGAACTTAAAAGTTGATGTTGGCATCATATGGCTCACCATATCGAGGCCATGCCACATCGGGATGAATATTTTCATTTGAAGATACTCATCATGAGTGGTTTTGTGAGATATGAAAGCTCCTTGATGGGATCCATCAATACATGAAGGAAGTATAAAACATAAATCTTTGATGGAAGGGGTAGCATAGAATTAGGTGGAAAGTTCTGAAAAAGATAACTGAGGTGGAATAGGTTAGAGACTAGGAGTTTCACTAGATGTCCCAGTAAATTCCCTTAGTCCTAGATCAAGACTCATCATGTCAATTCTCATCAGTTCCAAACTAGGGATGATGGATTCTTGATGATTCTCACCTTTCCTGGGCTTATCGATGGATTCCATGAATTCTAGGATGGACTTTTTTGAAAGCAACTCGGTATCAAGGAAATTATGTGAACTTGGTGAGTTAACAAATCATGTGGGAGGAGTAGGTTTATCACACTTCATATGAATATGGAGTTGTTGACCAATATCAATATATGTTAACAAGATTTTCTAGATTGACAATCTATATCAGGGTAAGTGACATGGATGCTCCATATGAATCAACATCCTTGGGAAAAGGTACCACCCAAGGATTAGAAAACCCGATGGATCCATTGGTAGATGAGGAGATCATGCTGATAGGAGAAATATGTGCAGTGGGAGAGGGCCAGGGAAGGGGAAAATTCCCCATGAGTGAAGTATCTTTGAACATCCCTGCACTTACATTGACAAAATACTGCATGCTATCACCAATGAAGGGTACATTAGACCCCATATTGGATCCAAGTTATGGGGTACATAATGCAAGTTGATCGATTGTAACAATTTTCCTTTGTGATGGAATCATAGGACCCTAAATACTGACAAGACAATTGTAGTTATCTCATAGAACCAAGTACACCCAAGTAACAGATTGTACTCAAGAGGTGCATAGAAAACCTCCACATCAACAGAGACAATATTACCACCTAACTCGATGGGTAAGGAGGTGATTATTGCATGGGATTGGAACATATTTCCATCAAAAGATTTCAATATTTTCATAGACATGCTAAGTTTCGGAGAGCGAAGGGATTTCCTAAAATAAATTGACATGATACAATTTGAGGATTCTTCATCCACCGTTGTATGGTATATGTTTCTCCCTAATTCTCACACTATAATTTGGAAGGAAACTTGATGGGAAAGTATATGAATAACCTGATTGGTCTCAAAGGTGATCAGGATCAACTTTTAAGGATCAACCTTACCTATGGTTGAGTTTAAGGATTTCCATTGTGTGGGGAATATTTGGAGAACTTCAAGCATCGACATGGCACAAGTTGTCTGGTATAAGTATTCCAAATATTGTAGTTGTGTCCAACCTATGTGTTAGGAATATGCATTGTACGTTGAAGAAAACCCTTCATGGGGAGAATCGATGCATAAAGAAATCAATTCTCTATCTGAAGAGGGCCACTAGGATTGGATGAAGATGTTGCATCTGGGGAAACATTCAAAGTCTCGGGAATGTCATAATTTTTAGCTCGTGTATGAAAATTGACCATGTGGTCACACATGAAAATAGAAGCATTCTATGGATACCCCTCATGGTGAGGGGTACCTATCATGCCCCCTAGTTGAAGGGAATGATTTGTGGAAACCATGTTTTTAGTTTGAGGGGGAAAGAATGAGTTAAGACAATAGACTACTAAGGAGCCTATTGTTGTGCCAAAAATCCATGGACCTCATGCTTCCTAGGGAACCGATGAGTAGGGTGGTATCCCCCACAAATAATGTAGGGAAAATGACTCTTATTTTTTTCCTTAGTTCCCCCCTCATGGGAATTTTAGGTAGAGGAAGTCCATTTCTCATTAGTGGAATTTTTCTTCTTGTTCCTCTTTTTATTATTTCTAGGTTGTTGAGGATTCTTCTATTGTGTGGAATACACCAAATTCACCTAGGAGGTTTGAGGAGGGACCGTAGCAGTTTGAGCATTAGCTCTAGCAGCTGATGGGGTGAGACTTAATGGACATTTGACCCATCTAATCAACTAATTGGTTAATAAATTCATGTGAAACATAAACAACCACGCCATCGACATGGGGTCCTAGGCCGGGTTTTTGTGGATCCATTGACAACTGAGGATAATTTGGGATGATTTCATATAGAGTGCCATACTAAGAATAGAGCATGTCCAAATGTTGTGCACATAAAATGGATTTCTCCTCGGTGGTCTCCCCGACCATAACTACATCCCTAGAAATGGGTGGTAAGAGGGACTTGGTAAACCACTCCATAAGGAGCTTGTCTAGAATATGAGTCTTAATTATCCTATGCCATATCCTCCACTCATGTATATGATTGGATATGTCAGTGGAATTTTCTTGATGCAGTAAGGTCAAGATCTGTGTTCTTATCTCGTAGCGAATAGGCATTTTTTAGTGCATTAAAAATGCCATAGCCATGTCCTTGAAGCTTCTAAAAGAAGCTCCTTTAAGTTCAATGTACCATTTGGTGGTGGCTCCAGTTAGGGTTCTATGGAAAATATGTAAACTTACACTGTCATCCATCAATGAGTTGGATGAACACCACAAGTGGTAAGTCATGATGTGTGTAGAGGGGTCCTCTCCCGAATTCCCATCTAACTTTGTAATGTTTGATGGTAACTTAGATGTCATTATCATCCATGTGGGGTCATGGGATATAGGGTAATTTTTTAGCCATGATAGATCACGTAAATCAAGCATTGTGAGTAAACTTAATAGTGCGAATGAAGACAAGGAGGGAGGAGAAGTCTTTGTTGTCTCAGATGGACCTTGCACTCCCCCTATATTGGTATTGTTGGAAGGTTTAGGGTTTGATCCTTCATACCTCACACAAAATATTTATTAGGGCCTCTATCCTTTGATGATTTCCTCTTTGGCCTATAAGTTGGAAAGTAAGGCTATAACATCTAGTTTCTTGAAAAGAATTGTTGGCTTTGAAGAAAATTGCCAAGGTGTTCCTAATTTATATTAAAACATCCTTGGACCAAAGAAGCAATCATAATCCTAGTATTATGATCCATGCAAGACTTTATTTGATATTTCCTAAACGTATATTAAAATCCAAATTTCACTTTTCCAAGAGTAGGGATTTCAAGAATAAGGATTGAGGTCCCCATTTCCAAAAATTTTAAAGGATTTTTTTTCATCTTTTGGGGTGATCAATGACCCAAAAATCTATCCTTACCAAAATCATGCTTCGTAGTATGTATCCTAGAAGTAAACAAAAGTTATATTTTCAATATTTGAGGGAAATATTTTCCATTATGTGGCTAGGGAATCTTCCCACTAGTGACATTTTTTTGAAATCCATGACTTCATTGAGCCTTACACTATCTCCAAGAAGAAAATGTATTACTTTGGCCTTACACTTGATACACTTCCTTATTTTCCTCTAACGCACTTACCCTCCTAGGTCTATGCTTCCATTTGCAGAGCTTGTGGAAAAGGGGAAAATCCACCCATTGGGTCACTTGTAAGAAATTATCCAATGAACCTGAGTCCTAGTTGCTATTGAGAGATCAATTCATTGGAATTTAGATACAAACAAAACCTTCCATCAAATCTAACAAGAATTTGCGTTATGTGGTTCCACATATGGAATTGATCCTAGGAGATGAGATTAATTTTCCATTTGTATCTAGAGAATTTGCATGCTTGATAGAAATTTGTGAATTGAGATCCCCATGTCAAGTTGTGGAGGCTAGTGTTATTCTACCAGGTTCATGATTTACCTAAGAATGGAAGATGATGTGTCGAGATAATCCTCTTTGAATCATCCCTTATGTCTATTTATTCCAAATATAGCATAGGAGAGGAAGATGGAATGTGGTACGTGATAAGATGGAAATACTAACAGTCCATCCATATCTGTCACTCATCAAATCTATGAGGTCCTTCTCCATGAGGCCTAAAGGAGGGTTTGATTACCAATGAGCCAGGGACTTGAAAGCTATTAGAGACTAGAACACTACATGAAACCTAGCTTGTCCCTAAATTCTACTAGAAAGAATTTTTCAGATCCATGGATTTTTCCATAGAGGAAATGTTGGGTCTATAGATCAAGTAGATAGGGAGAAAAACCATACAAATGGGTCTTGGAGTGCATGGAAGATCAATAAAAGAGTTGAACCATTGGAAATAAGTTATTTTTGGTTCATTATTACAAGATATATTGAGATAATCTTATGCAAGTGGTGGAGGTTGGTAATGAGAACCTCATGAGGTGCAAGGTGTGGCTTCTAGCCACCACAACTCTAATCCACAGTGAGGGATCGCCCTTGGATTCCTATAGATACAAATCTATATCTATGGGATATTCTATAGTTGTAACACTAGGCCTACAAATATACCAACTACGAAAAAATACCTATCCACATACTTTCCTTCAGAATGCTTCACATATTCACCAAAACTCTAGTCAGTAACCTATTCATACCATAATCAATTTTTCTTGCTTGATTAGTTTAAAAGTTCCCTCTACTCCTCGGATATGTATCATTTTTGGAAGTTTCATTGTGTATCCATTAATGTATATAGAATCCACTCTAAATTTAGGAGACGATATCACCTGAAGAGGTGATTTACCTATCACGATAGTTAATCATAACTTAGGAAGCAATAGGCCTGCACATTGGGTGGATAAGGAAAAAACCCTAGCTACATACTTCCTTCAGTTTTCTTCACCGTCAAAATCACTTCAAAATTCCTCCAAGTAATTAGTCTCAAGTGGAATCTCTAACAGATCTACAAATTTTCATCTGGCACTATCCCTTATTCTCCATTCAAAGGATTTATTTCTCATTCATCCACAAGAAGAAATACGAGTCTACATTCATACAAATTGTTATATTATATAAAATAAAAAATAAAGAAATTATCACCAACATAGATCTATATTAAATCGAGATCTATCAAGCATCGAGAGGGATCCAATATCTCGAGGTGAAAACCTTTTTTAGAGTGAAAAACATGAGGAAAGGTTAAAGGTTTGTGTTATCTCTCCAGGAGTCCTTCTCAGGTTGTAGCTTGAAGAAGCTTGGTAACTTAAAGTATGTTTTGGTTTTCTGTGTATGTTGGATCAAATGGGATAACTAAACAATTGGTTCACTCTCAAGACACTTAAATATATATAAGAAGATGAGACAATGCTTTCAAAAGTCAATAATCAGATAAATAAATGAATTGATGGGTGAAGAAAGATTATGTTTATCAACCAGAACACCTATGTGATGGGATGAATAAAAATAGTACATATTAATATTAAATCACTGTTTATGAGTTGACCAATGATATGATATTCATTTTCAACTAGACAAACGTAGATAACAATAATCATTCAAAGTACAGGAAAAGAGAGAAGATGACAATATGACATTAACAGTGAAAGAACTTGTGTATTTGTATTATATGCAAAAGGTCTAGTACAATAGAAGTATGGTCTAGTCTCCAGACTTGAACCCTTAGTCTATAAAATTTACAGGCTTTATAGCCTTTACAATATTGTTCCAGATCCTGAAAGTATGAATCTGTTATGCTAAAAATATAAATCATTACAATAGTTTTAGAATATGTATCGATTAAATCCATTTCCAAAAGTTCATTTGTCTTCAAAGTATTTAAAATATTCATCATATCTTAAAATGAGGATGTCAAATCATCTCTAAATCTTCCCAAATACCAAATATAACAATCATTTACAATCAATTTCTCAAACTACTGAAAACTGGGGCTCAGAGATGTATTTGGTTCTCCACATATGTGATACTTGTGTATAAACATAAAGAGGTTATTTTTAGTTGACATGTTAGGCACAAAATCCTCTGACCATTTCTCAAAATTATCCTCCATTCGCTCAGAATCGTCATTTGAAAATGATGACTCAACACAGTAGAAACACCACATTTCTGAAAATGCAGCCTCAGCTTGCGGGGGACTTTTGAATTCCTTCCTGAGCTCCAAATACAGATATGAAAGTACCATTGGAAATATTAGGATGTCTGGTTTTCAATAAACTATTTGAGCATGTAAAACATCCTCTCCACGGCTGAGAAAATTGAGTTTTTCCAAGGCAGTTTATAGTTTGAACAACCTGCGATTATTTCGGTGGTTTAGAGCACCCCAAAATTGCGATTTTAGCTGCTGAAAGTTAATGATTTCGGTGGCTTATAGTTCTTTAGAACATAGCCCTTAGCCACCGAAACCTTTCTTTTGAATTTTTTTACAAATAAAGCACTGACTCAAGAGTTCTTATGAAATGCAAGTCGAAAGCTCTTTTTAAAAGAATCGTAAAAAAAAATATAAAATGATTCATCTAATGACTTTCCTATAACCTAATAAAATAAATTTGACCAATTTATTTGAGGAGATAACATATGGCTCCTATTGGGGATGAAAATCCTCCCTGTGAGGTTTCAAGAACCACAAACCTGATACCTTTCCTGGAAAAAACAAAACTTAGACTAAAACTAGACTTTAGTATTCCATTGGGCATGGAGTCAACAATAAACCATTCTCTGCAAATGTGCAGTCTACTCTTCTTATTTAACAAACCAACAACTGAAAAGAATCTATCTTCTCGTATGATGAGATTATTCTTATGCCTACTCCTACGCTAACCAACTGCACTGCTCTTGATCAAGTGAAATCATGCTTCCAATGAATCCATGTAAGAAACTGATTTACGGATAAAATTCTTGATCCGGACCCAAAAAATATAGGAAACCATAGCATGCAGAACTGTAATTTAAAAACATGACAAAACCATCCTTCATTTCAAAAGAAAATATTTTGACATTTATGTTGCTCATCGACTCCAAATAGTCAGCAATAGGGTCATCAAATTCACCAAGAGATACCTCTTTAAGTTGTTGTTCCAACTATAAATTGAAATGCTATTGTTGGTTGCCTTCCTTGATCTCAATGTTGAATGTAGACTGCTCGACCTCTGTCAGAAAAACCTAGATGGTCAATTGCTAATCTAAACTTCTCTGATCCCCTTGGCTATATCCCTGTGATTCAAATTCATCTTTATGATGTGATGGCCCATTACAACTGAAACTTTTTAAGAGAGAAGAAGAGATATGTTCTTCATCTTCTACATCATTGTCTTGATAATGATCAAATGAAAAATGAGCCTTAAAAGATGTATCATGAAGAAATTGTTGACTACTCTCTTCAATAATGACCTATTTGGCAGATATGTCGAAACTAGAAAGATCTTCATTGGAATTTTGAAAAACAGACTCACAACTGTCATCAGTCATAGCATGCATACATTTCTGATCAACTCTTTGATGAAGAGTAGAACTAGATGATATTTCATTAGTCAACAAATCCTCATAAACTTTAAAATCTTCCTCCTCATCAATATATTTGTCAAATATGGGGATATTTGGATCAAATCCTAATAACAGAGATGAATATTCTTGAATATAATTAACAACAATATGATCTTGAAATAGATCTGGAAAAATATAACCTTCTTCCTCATCATTATCAGGGTTTCCATCAAAATATGAAACAAAAGATACATAAGAAGAAAGAGNTCCTGGAATCTCCAAATCTCCTTTGAAACCTCTCATCCACTCATTACGATAGTAGGTACAAATGAGGTGGAATTGTGGGCTCGACAACTATATATAGTCCCTTTTCCAAACTTCTAAGATCAATTCAGGGAGCTATGAGCATCCGTTTTTCGATCCGTCTTTTGCAAAAGGATCAGAATCCCACCGCCTACATAGTCACACTCCTCATGCCACCACCCATCCTTGTCCCCCATGGATAATTTTTGTCACATCACGCCCAAGTACACATGCTCATGTTCAAAATAATCAAATAACTGTTGTACATTCTTTATCTTCAGATATTGTTCATGTCGGATATTCAGTTTTAATATGTGCAAGTACTTAGTCATCACAACTCAACACACACCCCTTCAGGTATATGATTGACAATGGCATGTAGCCATTCCCTCTGAATACCAATTGCATCTCCCAGTCACACCCTCCGACATTCACCTGTAGGATCCTCATATCCGGCTCTGCAATACTAACACCTCCACTACAATTTGGTACTGTCACCTAGTAGCACTCTTCCCCACATGATTTGTCCCATTCACAGTTCACCTTGGCACTTTGACACTCATGATGTTTTCACCCTTTAGGGATGGGAGTCCCAATAGTCATATGCATGTTCGAGAATCAACCACATAATTCTTCTCCTCCTTATTCTAGCCTTCCCAATGGACTCCTAGGATAACTCATGATGGTTCTCTGTCGACTGCACCTCCTCAATATCATTAACCATCCATTTCATCCACAATCTATTTTCCCCTCTACAGATTACCCTCCATTCATTTACCTCATATAGAAACCCACCTATGGGGCCCCCACCCTCCACCTATTCTCCATGCAACTTGCACCTTCACAGGCCAAGCCATATTACACTGGGGCACTAGTTTTTGTATTTGTACACTCATCCCAAATTATTCTTTATTCATTTGGTAATTGTAAAAATCCTTTGTTTCCAACATTTACATAGATTTTTATCGTCACCCTTGGTGGCCTTATTTTTTTGGCAAAGCAACCCATGTCACCCTTGTTTGGGGCATTCCTTACCTTCTACTCTTATTAACATCGTCCATAAAACCCTGAGTATCCCATAGTCCTTGTACCCTTGATCTGTGAGTTTGTCCACTTTTTCATGCCTCTAATATAATTTAACCCACGTCTAGTCATCCCCCTGACACTAGATCTAGTTTCACAGTTGCTACCACTCATACTTCACATATATCCCCAACCAAGGGTAGTCTTAAGTCTCACCACATCTTGACTTCACCCATGTACCTCATCAGTTCCTGATCTCGTCCAGTGGAATTCATGAATCCCTTTTCTTCTTGGAGTTGCATCTCCCTTTCTGTCGACATCAACACAGTTTCCATATGAGAGACAATATCTTCACTCTCATTACCTTTACAATGAGGAGTCTCAGATGGCACATGGAGAACCATCATTTCTCTCTACTATCGTTGACCCCCATAGAATTTGACACCAACACCATCTCATGCTACGGTGGGTCTTACTTTGTGACTATTGTGGTTGTTTTATCTTAGCTGAAGACCTATGAAATTTGATAGCCTATCATTTCCTGCGAATCATAGACACCTCTTACAGGTATCATCGAATTTTTTCATAGTTTGTTCACCATCAGAATTGTCCTCTTCCATTATCAAACCACCTCGGAGGGCGTTGTAGTTATCTACGTCAACATATAGCTTTAGTTACTATCTTACACATTTTTTAGTTACATGACATGAGCATGGGGCATGCTTTCCTCGTTTGTACACAGTTTTATTTTTCCACACCTGGTGAAAGGTTTGGATCCCACAGGTTCCCCTCTCCCGCCAATGGATCTCTCTTGAAACTCCACTCAACACTCTTTCTTACAAAAGTAATCTCAGTAGAAGAAACATTGATGTATTTTGGCTATATGTATGCTCCTAACCTCACACCTCCGGGGGAATCTATTATCACTGGAGTTTCATCACAAATGGTTATAGGAATCGAGCATATCCAAACATCCATTAGTTCATCCATGGCCCAAAAAATGCATTTCCAAAGGGCACAAAACTATACAACTAGTTATAAAATCAACATGTGCTAAGGATACAAAGGAAGAGCATGCACATGCGATAGTTGAAAAATGTCGTAAAAGCGCACATGTGCCCAATGTGCGATTGTGGATGCAAAAAGCCATGCATACCTCAGAATGACGCATTTATGATTTTGGTCAACCTTCCACCCACTTCTGGTTCATCTCCCAAGTTGATTTGACACCCAAATCCGAGCTGAATCTGAGTGGAGGGTTGGTCAAAGACCTAAGGGTGCCCTAAAGAGCCCCTTGTTCACACCAAGGACTGGTTGAATAATTCCTCAAATCATTTCTATAAAAATAGGCCATGGGTGCACTATATTTCCAAGATTTCATTTGTATTGTTATGCTGCCTATATTCTCTTAGAGGAACCTCTTTCCTCACTAGAGCATACAAGCACCATTTCATTTAGCCATTCACATCACCTCTTAAGGGAATGAGCTTTGGATTTCTTCACGATTTCCTTCTAGTTTGATACTTGTACGAAGAGATCAATCATTGGAGGTTCAAGAGCCCTCCCTTTGAGGAATAGGTGACCCATAGGTCTCCCTTTCTCTTTGGTGTTTTCCCACTAATATAACTTATCCATTGGTGGCATGAATGTTGTTTACGTTTTGTTCTATTTCCCTTATGCACTCTAGTTTAATTTCTTTTATTGTTATTAGCTTAGTTATTTGTTTATTTATTATACTTTATGTTTCTAACTCTTTCATTCACTGTTGTCTTGTCCAGCTAACCCAAATGGACTTGTAAGTGTCCTTCTTTTTCTCTCTTGGGTGACGAAAAAGGGAACAACAGTTACAATCTTAGTTCTTCCCCTTTTCCATAGGATCCTCAATCTGTGCGAGGCTGACTAGATCGCACCATGATCCTCAACCTATGATCTAACCCTCAGGATCGAGTCACTCACTCATTCCCTAGCTCACCAACTTAACGACTCATACAATTCTTACAACTCTCTCTCTTTGTGTCTGTCTCCCATCTCTCAGTCTCTTTGTCTATGTCTTATGTACTACTTACTTATACCCTTGGCTCACCCACCATTACAATGCATTACAAAAACCCTAACCCTAGCATAGTTAGTTCTTCCTTGCATGCGCACCTCTCCTTATTCTCTTACACGTGATGATTTTCCTTCCAGCTGTCCTTTCCTCTTTTCATGTTTCTACTCCAAAAATAGCCTTTCTTCCTGACTAGGTCTGCATCCAACAATGGTTAATAATGAAAAGAAGAAAATGCAAGAAAAGACCTATTCCTATATGAAAATTTATAAATATATACCTAAAGTGTAGTGAACGTGACCATCTTTGTAAAAAATTCCCTAAAATCCTATCAAGCATATGTAAACTAGATTCTAAGGTCAAAATGCATAACTAAATATCAAAAAAGAATATATTTTTGGATTTTTCGATATGATATATGAAAAACAAAAAAAATCACTCATACCACACACTTATTTACAAATAAGTACACATCGTGACGCTTTACACTAAGTAGAGCCCATGTCTAGGCTCAGGCCAAGGATATTTTTCATAATTCATGAACTTAAAAGTTGATGTTGGCATCATATGGCTCACCATATCGAGGCCATGCCACATCGGGATGAATATTTTCATTTGAAGATACTCATCATGAGTGGTTTTGTGAGATATGAAAGCTCCTTGATGGGATCCATCAATACATGAAGGAAGTATAAAACATAAATCTTTGATGGAAGGGGTAGCATAGAATTAGGTGGAAAGTTCTGAAAAAGATAACTGAGGTGGAATAGGTTAGAGACTAGGAGTTTCACTAGATGTCCCAGTAAATTCCCTTAGTCCTAGATCAAGACTCATCATGTCAATTCTCATCAGTTCCAAACTAGGGATGATGGATTCTTGATGATTCTCACCTTTCCTGGGCTTATCGATGGATTCCATGAATTCTAGGATGGACTTTTTTGAAAGCAACTCGGTATCAAGGAAATTATGTGAACTTGGTGAGTTAACAAATCATGTGGGAGGAGTAGGTTTATCACACTTCATATGAATATGGAGTTGTTGACCAATATCAATATATGTTAACAAGATTTTCTAGATTGACAATCTATATCAGGGTAAGTGACATGGATGCTCCATATGAATCAACATCCTTGGGAAAAGGTACCACCCAAGGATTAGAAAACCCGATGGATCCATTGGTAGATGAGGAGATCATGCTGATAGGAGAAATATGTGCAGTGGGAGAGGGCCAGGGAAGGGGAAAATTCCCCATGAGTGAAGTATCTTTGAACATCCCTGCACTTACATTGACAAAATACTGCATGCTATCACCAATGAAGGGTACATTAGACCCCATATTGGATCCAAGTTATGGGGTACATAATGCAAGTTGATCGATTGTAACAATTTTCCTTTGTGATGGAATCATAGGACCCTAAATACTGACAAGACAATTGTAGTTATCTCATAGAACCAAGTACACCCAAGTAACAGATTGTACTCAAGAGGTGCATAGAAAACCTCCACATCAACAGAGACAATATTACCACCTAACTCGATGGGTAAGGAGGTGATTATTGCATGGGATTGGAACATATTTCCATCAAAAGATTTCAATATTTTCATAGACATGCTAAGTTTCGGAGAGCGAAGGGATTTCCTAAAATAAATTGACATGATACAATTTGAGGATTCTTCATCCACCGTTGTATGGTATATGTTTCTCCCTAATTCTCACACTATAATTTGGAAGGAAACTTGATGGGAAAGTATATGAATAACCTGATTGGTCTCAAAGGTGATCAGGATCAACTTTTAAGGATCAACCTTACCTATGGTTGAGTTTAAGGATTTCCATTGTGTGGGGAATATTTGGAGAACTTCAAGCATCGACATGGCACAAGTTGTCTGGTATAAGTATTCCAAATATTGTAGTTGTGTCCAACCTATGTGTTAGGAATATGCATTGTACGTTGAAGAAAACCCTTCATGGGGAGAATCGATGCATAAAGAAATCAATTCTCTATCTGAAGAGGGCCACTAGGATTGGATGAAGATGTTGCATCTGGGGAAACATTCAAAGTCTCGGGAATGTCATAATTTTTAGCTCGTGTATGAAAATTGACCATGTGGTCACACATGAAAATAGAAGCATTCTATGGATACCCCTCATGGTGAGGGGTACCTATCATGCCCCCTAGTTGAAGGGAATGATTTGTGGAAACCATGTTTTTAGTTTGAGGGGGAAAGAATGAGTTAAGACAATAGACTACTAAGGAGCCTATTGTTGTGCCAAAAATCCATGGACCTCATGCTTCCTAGGGAACCGATGAGTAGGGTGGTATCCCCCACAAATAATGTAGGGAAAATGACTCTTATTTTTTTCCTTAGTTCCCCCCTCATGGGAATTTTAGGTAGAGGAAGTCCATTTCTCATTAGTGGAATTTTTCTTCTTGTTCCTCTTTTTATTATTTCTAGGTTGTTGAGGATTCTTCTATTGTGTGGAATACACCAAATTCACCTAGGAGGTTTGAGGAGGGACCGTAGCAGTTTGAGCATTAGCTCTAGCAGCTGATGGGGTGAGACTTAATGGACATTTGACCCATCTAATCAACTAATTGGTTAATAAATTCATGTGAAACATAAACAACCACGCCATCGACATGGGGTCCTAGGCCGGGTTTTTGTGGATCCATTGACAACTGAGGATAATTTGGGATGATTTCATATAGAGTGCCATACTAAGAATAGAGCATGTCCAAATGTTGTGCACATAAAATGGATTTCTCCTCGGTGGTCTCCCCGACCATAACTACATCCCTAGAAATGGGTGGTAAGAGGGACTTGGTAAACCACTCCATAAGGAGCTTGTCTAGAATATGAGTCTTAATTATCCTATGCCATATCCTCCACTCATGTATATGATTGGATATGTCAGTGGAATTTTCTTGATGCAGTAAGGTCAAGATCTGTGTTCTTATCTCGTAGCGAATAGGCATTTTTTAGTGCATTAAAAATGCCATAGCCATGTCCTTGAAGCTTCTAAAAGAAGCTCCTTTAAGTTCAATGTACCATTTGGTGGTGGCTCCAGTTAGGGTTCTATGGAAAATATGTAAACTTACACTGTCATCCATCAATGAGTTGGATGAACACCACAAGTGGTAAGTCATGATGTGTGTAGAGGGGTCCTCTCCCGAATTCCCATCTAACTTTGTAATGTTTGATGGTAACTTAGATGTCATTATCATCCATGTGGGGTCATGGGATATAGGGTAATTTTTTAGCCATGATAGATCACGTAAATCAAGCATTGTGAGTAAACTTAATAGTGCGAATGAAGACAAGGAGGGAGGAGAAGTCTTTGTTGTCTCAGATGGACCTTGCACTCCCCCTATATTGGTATTGTTGGAAGGTTTAGGGTTTGATCCTTCATACCTCACACAAAATATTTATTAGGGCCTCTATCCTTTGATGATTTCCTCTTTGGCCTATAAGTTGGAAAGTAAGGCTATAACATCTAGTTTCTTGAAAAGAATTGTTGGCTTTGAAGAAAATTGCCAAGGTGTTCCTAATTTATATTAAAACATCCTTGGACCAAAGAAGCAATCATAATCCTAGTATTATGATCCATGCAAGACTTTATTTGATATTTCCTAAACGTATATTAAAATCCAAATTTCACTTTTCCAAGAGTAGGGATTTCAAGAATAAGGATTGAGGTCCCCATTTCCAAAAATTTTAAAGGATTTTTTTTCATCTTTTGGGGTGATCAATGACCCAAAAATCTATCCTTACCAAAATCATGCTTCGTAGTATGTATCCTAGAAGTAAACAAAAGTTATATTTTCAATATTTGAGGGAAATATTTTCCATTATGTGGCTAGGGAATCTTCCCACTAGTGACATTTTTTTGAAATCCATGACTTCATTGAGCCTTACACTATCTCCAAGAAGAAAATGTATTACTTTGGCCTTACACTTGATACACTTCCTTATTTTCCTCTAACGCACTTACCCTCCTAGGTCTATGCTTCCATTTGCAGAGCTTGTGGAAAAGGGGAAAATCCACCCATTGGGTCACTTGTAAGAAATTATCCAATGAACCTGAGTCCTAGTTGCTATTGAGAGATCAATTCATTGGAATTTAGATACAAACAAAACCTTCCATCAAATCTAACAAGAATTTGCGTTATGTGGTTCCACATATGGAATTGATCCTAGGAGATGAGATTAATTTTCCATTTGTATCTAGAGAATTTGCATGCTTGATAGAAATTTGTGAATTGAGATCCCCATGTCAAGTTGTGGAGGCTAGTGTTATTCTACCAGGTTCATGATTTACCTAAGAATGGAAGATGATGTGTCGAGATAATCCTCTTTGAATCATCCCTTATGTCTATTTATTCCAAATATAGCATAGGAGAGGAAGATGGAATGTGGTACGTGATAAGATGGAAATACTAACAGTCCATCCATATCTGTCACTCATCAAATCTATGAGGTCCTTCTCCATGAGGCCTAAAGGAGGGTTTGATTACCAATGAGCCAGGGACTTGAAAGCTATTAGAGACTAGAACACTACATGAAACCTAGCTTGTCCCTAAATTCTACTAGAAAGAATTTTTCAGATCCATGGATTTTTCCATAGAGGAAATGTTGGGTCTATAGATCAAGTAGATAGGGAGAAAAACCATACAAATGGGTCTTGGAGTGCATGGAAGATCAATAAAAGAGTTGAACCATTGGAAATAAGTTATTTTTGGTTCATTATTACAAGATATATTGAGATAATCTTATGCAAGTGGTGGAGGTTGGTAATGAGAACCTCATGAGGTGCAAGGTGTGGCTTCTAGCCACCACAACTCTAATCCACAGTGAGGGATCGCCCTTGGATTCCTATAGATACAAATCTATATCTATGGGATATTCTATAGTTGTAACACTAGGCCTACAAATATACCAACTACGAAAAAATACCTATCCACATACTTTCCTTCAGAATGCTTCACATATTCACCAAAACTCTAGTCAGTAACCTATTCATACCATAATCAATTTTTCTTGCTTGATTAGTTTAAAAGTTCCCTCTACTCCTCGGATATGTATCATTTTTGGAAGTTTCATTGTGTATCCATTAATGTATATAGAATCCACTCTAAATTTAGGAGACGATATCACCTGAAGAGGTGATTTACCTATCACGATAGTTAATCATAACTTAGGAAGCAATAGGCCTGCACATTGGGTGGATAAGGAAAAAACCCTAGCTACATACTTCCTTCAGTTTTCTTCACCGTCAAAATCACTTCAAAATTCCTCCAAGTAATTAGTCTCAAGTGGAATCTCTAACAGATCTACAAATTTTCATCTGGCACTATCCCTTATTCTCCATTCAAAGGATTTATTTCTCATTCATCCACAAGAAGAAATACGAGTCTACATTCATACAAATTGTTATATTATATAAAATAAAAAATAAAGAAATTATCACCAACATAGATCTATATTAAATCGAGATCTATCAAGCATCGAGAGGGATCCAATATCTCGAGGTGAAAACCTTTTTTAGAGTGAAAAACATGAGGAAAGGTTAAAGGTTTGTGTTATCTCTCCAGGAGTCCTTCTCAGGTTGTAGCTTGAAGAAGCTTGGTAACTTAAAGTATGTTTTGGTTTTCTGTGTATGTTGGATCAAATGGGATAACTAAACAATTGGTTCACTCTCAAGACACTTAAATATATATAAGAAGATGAGACAATGCTTTCAAAAGTCAATAATCAGATAAATAAATGAATTGATGGGTGAAGAAAGATTATGTTTATCAACCAGAACACCTATGTGATGGGATGAATAAAAATAGTACATATTAATATTAAATCACTGTTTATGAGTTGACCAATGATATGATATTCATTTTCAACTAGACAAACGTAGATAACAATAATCATTCAAAGTACAGGAAAAGAGAGAAGATGACAATATGACATTAACAGTGAAAGAACTTGTGTATTTGTATTATATGCAAAAGGTCTAGTACAATAGAAGTATGGTCTAGTCTCCAGACTTGAACCCTTAGTCTATAAAATTTACAGGCTTTATAGCCTTTACAATATTGTTCCAGATCCTGAAAGTATGAATCTGTTATGCTAAAAATATAAATCATTACAATAGTTTTAGAATATGTATCGATTAAATCCATTTCCAAAAGTTCATTTGTCTTCAAAGTATTTAAAATATTCATCATATCTTAAAATGAGGATGTCAAATCATCTCTAAATCTTCCCAAATACCAAATATAACAATCATTTACAATCAATTTCTCAAACTACTGAAAACTGGGGCTCAGAGATGTATTTGGTTCTCCACATATGTGATACTTGTGTATAAACATAAAGAGGTTATTTTTAGTTGACATGTTAGGCACAAAATCCTCTGACCATTTCTCAAAATTATCCTCCATTCGCTCAGAATCGTCATTTGAAAATGATGACTCAACACAGTAGAAACACCACATTTCTGAAAATGCAGCCTCAGCTTGCGGGGGACTTTTGAATTCCTTCCTGAGCTCCAAATACAGATATGAAAGTACCATTGGAAATATTAGGATGTCTGGTTTTCAATAAACTATTTGAGCATGTAAAACATCCTCTCCACGGCTGAGAAAATTGAGTTTTTCCAAGGCAGTTTATAGTTTGAACAACCTGCGATTATTTCGGTGGTTTAGAGCACCCCAAAATTGCGATTTTAGCTGCTGAAAGTTAATGATTTCGGTGGCTTATAGTTCTTTAGAACATAGCCCTTAGCCACCGAAACCTTTCTTTTGAATTTTTTTACAAATAAAGCACTGACTCAAGAGTTCTTATGAAATGCAAGTCGAAAGCTCTTTTTAAAAGAATCGTAAAAAAAAATATAAAATGATTCATCTAATGACTTTCCTATAACCTAATAAAATAAATTTGACCAATTTATTTGAGGAGATAACATATGGCTCCTATTGGGGATGAAAATCCTCCCTGTGAGGTTTCAAGAACCACAAACCTGATACCTTTCCTGGAAAAAACAAAACTTAGACTAAAACTAGACTTTAGTATTCCATTGGGCATGGAGTCAACAATAAACCATTCTCTGCAAATGTGCAGTCTACTCTTCTTATTTAACAAACCAACAACTGAAAAGAATCTATCTTCTCGTATGATGAGATTATTCTTATGCCTACTCCTACGCTAACCAACTGCACTGCTCTTGATCAAGTGAAATCATGCTTCCAATGAATCCATGTAAGAAACTGATTTACGGATAAAATTCTTGATCCGGACCCAAAAAATATAGGAAACCATAGCATGCAGAACTGTAATTTAAAAACATGACAAAACCATCCTTCATTTCAAAAGAAAATATTTTGACATTTATGTTGCTCATCGACTCCAAATAGTCAGCAATAGGGTCATCAAATTCACCAAGAGATACCTCTTTAAGTTGTTGTTCCAACTATAAATTGAAATGCTATTGTTGGTTGCCTTCCTTGATCTCAATGTTGAATGTAGACTGCTCGACCTCTGTCAGAAAAACCTAGATGGTCAATTGCTAATCTAAACTTCTCTGATCCCCTTGGCTATATCCCTGTGATTCAAATTCATCTTTATGATGTGATGGCCCATTACAACTGAAACTTTTTAAGAGAGAAGAAGAGATATGTTCTTCATCTTCTACATCATTGTCTTGATAATGATCAAATGAAAAATGAGCCTTAAAAGATGTATCATGAAGAAATTGTTGACTACTCTCTTCAATAATGACCTATTTGGCAGATATGTCGAAACTAGAAAGATCTTCATTGGAATTTTGAAAAACAGACTCACAACTGTCATCAGTCATAGCATGCATACATTTCTGATCAACTCTTTGATGAAGAGTAGAACTAGATGATATTTCATTAGTCAACAAATCCTCATAAACTTTAAAATCTTCCTCCTCATCAATATATTTGTCAAATATGGGGATATTTGGATCAAATCCTAATAACAGAGATGAATATTCTTGAATATAATTAACAACAATATGATCTTGAAATAGATCTGGAAAAATATAACCTTCTTCCTCATCATTATCAGGGTTTCCATCAAAATATGAAACAAAAGATACATAAGAAGAAAGAGAGTCCTCCTGATTTTCTAGATGGAGATTAGATGGTTCCTAAAAATCTTGTTTCTCATGGTAACTGCAACTTTCCTTGATCTGTAAATCTAAAAACTGTGGACTGCCCTTACTGATTTCAATGGACATTTGACCAATAGATAGTTGATCATATCCATGTGTAGCTAAAGAAACCGACTCTTCATATTCATAATGATCGGACTTAATGATAGTAAGAGAGTGTTCATCTCCTTTATTATCCATTTCTAGTTCATTTTTATGAGAAAGCACCTCACTGTGAAAGATATCAGAGAGATGTTGCATATTGTGAGGGATAAGTTCTTATTTACCATATGATTATAACTCAGATCTATAACTTCCCTCTGCTAATGTATACACTTGTTCTTTGACATCATAATATTAAAAAAAAAATGTTAATCTTCATGGTAAATTTCTTCTTCTATAATAAAATCTTTATCACAAATCTGATTTTTGTGACAAGCAAAATCTTTATGAAATGAAGAAAACTCTTCACAACATCCTTCAAAAATATGTTCAACTAGAAAATACTCTTTACAAAGGGAATTGAAGGCTATACAAAAACCTGTCAAAGATCTAACACTTACATTTGGAAGAGACTGGCACCAGTCAAGAGAAATCCCCTCTAATGAATACCTAAAAATATTAATTTGAACATCCTCATGTACAATTTCAAGTCGATGAATAAAGTTATGAAAATCCAACAAGTGTTCAGTTGGCACTTCCCACTCTTCTCCTCAAAATTTGGGAAGACTATTTTCCCATTCATCTCTACTAGGTATTGGATGAGGGTAACCAAAAATACTTGAGAAATTGCAAAATGCATACCTCTTATTCATTTCATACAAGTGGAGTCGTCAACAAATTTCTGAACAATGGAGTCGCCACTGAATTTTCCCTTCATGGAGTCGCCAGATAGATGATCACAACCAAAATGATTCCCAGTCTTTGTCTATCATCAAAGCTGGAGATTATGTTGTCTCCTAGGGAAGCTTTCTTCAGTCTCCTTTCCTCGGCAACGACACCAATTTGTTATCTCTCCAGGAGTCCTTCTTGGGTTGTATCTTGAAGAAGCCTAGTAACTTAAAGTATGTTTTGGTTTTCTATGTATGTTGGATCAAATGGGATAACTAAACAACTAGTTCACTCTCAAGACACTTAAATATATATAACCAGATGAGACAATGCTTTCAAAAGTCGATAATCAGATAAATAAATGCACTGAAGGGTGAAGAAAGACTATATTTATCAACCAAAACACCTATGTGATGGGATGAATAAAGATAGTACAGATTACTATTAAATCAATGTTTATGAGTTGACCAATGAGATGACATTCATTTGCAACTAGACAAACTTAGATAACAATAATCATTCAAAGTATAGGAAAAGAGAGAAGATGGCAATCTAACATAAACAATGAAAGAAACTTGTGTATCTATATTATATGAAAAAGGTCTAGTACAATAGCAATATGGTCTAGTCTTCAAACTCAAACCCTTAGTCTATAAAATTTACAGGCTTTATAGCCTTTACAATATTGTTCCAGATCCTGAAAGTATGGATCTGTTATGCTAAAAATAGAAATCATTACAACAGTTTTACAATATGTATGGATTAAATCCATTTCCAAAAGTCGATTTGTCTTCAAAGTATTTGAAATCTTCAGAAGTTATTCAAATGATGATGTAAAAGAAGCTTGTAATCTTCCCAAATCCCAAAGATAACAATCAATTACAATCAATTTATGAAACTACCTGCCACAAAAATTGGGCCAGACTACTGGAAATCGGGGCTCGGATATGGATTCATTTCTCCACATATGTGACACCTATGTATAAACCAAAAGAGGTTATTCTTTTTTGACATGTTAGGCAAAAAATTCTTCGACCGTTTCTCAAAATGATCCTCCATTCGCTCAGAATCATCATTTGAAAATGATGACTCAGCACAGTAGAAATGCCACATTTCTTAAAACACAGTCTCATCTTGCGGGGGACTTTTGTCTGCCTTGCTAAGCTCCAAATGAATATATGAAAGTACCATTGGAAATATTAGGATGTATAGTTTTCAATCAACTATTTGAGCGTGTAAAAAGGCCTCTCCACGGACGATAACATTGAGTTTTACCAAGGTAGTTTATAGTTTGAAAAACCTATGATTTTGGTGGTTTAGATCGCCCCAAAATTGCGATATTAGTTGTCGAAAGTTAATTATTTCGGTGGCTTACAGTGATTTAGAACATATCCCTTAGCCATCTAAACCCGTCTTTTGAAATTTTTTACAAATAAAGCGCTGGCTCAAGAGTTCTTATGAAATACAAGTCCAAAGATCTTTTTAAAGGACTCTTAAAAGAAAATATAAAATTCTTCATCTAATGAATTTCCTATCACCTAATAAAATAAATTTGACCAATTTATTTGGGGAGATAATACTTTTCACCTCTATATATTTGATCCCTCTCAGTGCTTGATAGATTTGAGCTTAATATGGATCTATGTTGGTGGTACTATATACATAAGTTTTGATTATTGCATCGATTGATTAATTGAGTTGACTTGTTGTTTATATGTTGTTGGGTGTAGGCCTATTTTGAGGAAATAACTATTTTTGGAAGGTAAAACCCAATTTTGGAGAAGAAAAAATGGCATGAAAAGAAACATGTGCGAAGAGAAGCCACATGCACAGGAGGAAAGCATGCAAGGTGTGCATACAGGAAAAAATAGTCACATTAGGATTATGGTTTTTGTAAGAGATTGTAATGGTTGATAAACTGTAAATTAATATAAATAAGTACCTAGGAGATATAGGTCGGGGTTCCAAAATATTATTATGTTCGGTCACGAGAACTGTTGTATGATATGATATAAGTTTTTAAGTTGTTGATCTGTAGGAGATTCAAGTAGTTAGATCTTACGGGTTAGATCGTAGGCTGAGGAGCCTAGTGTGATATAGTCAGCCTCACAGAGGTTATGGAACCTGTTTCGTGATTGTATGATCAAAATTGTATCCATATATTGCAAAAATATAAATAAAAGAGCCTAAAAAGCCATATGTTTGTGGATGTAGCCCAAGAGGGGGTGAACCACGGTAAAACTTGTGTACTGTGTGATGATTGAATGTATGATTACTTTCTGTTAATGGTTGATCATCTTTAATTCATGTTAATGATTTTTATCTAGATGGATATCAGTGGCCATCGACCTCTTCCACTAAATCACCATTTTGAGCCCGTGGTTTTGATAAACCATGATATTCACCCTTTTGATGGGGAATGGAATGTAATGTCATATTCATTTGTTAATTACAGACATCATTTAAGGATTTCCTAGTGGTCTTATCTACATGCCTACAACATAGCATTAATGCACTGGAACCCATTAGAAATTTGTAGTTAAGCACACATAAGCTAGAGTAGTACTGAGATGGGTGAACTTCTGGGAAGTCCTAATGTCTTACATTCCTATGGAATTTTATAAACTTAGTCCAATTTATCCCACATGCATCATGGGAATTGTTCTCCTCTCACTCTCTCATATAATTGAGGTGAAGGATGCCCTTTAAGCATGCAATGGAGTGTGATGTAAAGCTTCTTATGCATGAAGCGTAACATACATCTCTTTCTTTTTAGAGATAAGCTACCCCATTTTCCAATTTGTTTTCTACAATGATTTTCTATCTTATTCAGTAATAGAAGTTGGGTTTCACTGTATTTATGTGTTCTCTACTATATTTTTGTATATTTCATTGTTATATCTTGGTTGTATTTTTTCCTTCATGTCTGGCTTGGATTTTATGAGCATAATGAAATGACTATAGATTATTAATGGATTCTTAACACAGAATAACTGAGATACAATAAAATTGGTTTTCTATTCAATAAGGAAATAAGCTGAAAATCTAAAATGCATCGGAAAACAAGATTGCTAGAATCGTGGTGGCTTATCTATGAGAAGATATGTGTCAACTACTCTCATTCACAGGAACATGGTTACACTGAGGCTCTGAAGGCCTTTTACAATAAACAGGAATGTAAAAAACCCTAGACATCCAAAAACCTAACCCTAGGAGATGAAGCGCCAAAAGTCATGTGGGCCTCGTTTGGGTAAGTCAATACATCAAATTCTCAGGGTTGAAATTTTTTCATACAATATTTGTTTTATGCACACGAAGTTTAGGGCCTCAAAATGACCCTGAAAGTTTGGAACCCGAAAAAATGTCGAAACACTACCAAGGTGGAAAGTTGTTTTTCAATCCAGAGGAATAGGTGGGTGGCCATCAATATCCACCTAGATCAATATTCCCCCCTTAGGAAGAAATGGTCTCAATTGTGTTGATTTCCCCCATCAGATGAAGGAATTTTTGTTGAATTTGGCCCCAGGCGAGCCACTTTCCTTGGTGCAGGAGCTGCCCTACTTTGATGACTCGATAAAGATGAATCCTTTGTTGTCAAGTGTCCTTGATCTATGTGTCCACAATCTAATCACTGGATGCATGTTGTATTCAGTCAAGGTTGAGCATTGTTGGTGTCAATTGTTCTACTACTTCTGAGGTGTCCAATAATGGTAAGAAATAAGGACAAAGGAGATCCACGTTGAACACTAGGTGCAGGCCAAGGAAAGGAGGAATGTTGAGCTCAAAAGCATTATCCCCCACAACCTTGGTGATGGTGTACGACCCATAACAGAGTGGGAGAATCTTCCTATGGGATCGTGTAAGGCATTCTTTCTGCAAGTGCAACCAAACTTTGTCACTCACCTGAAACTTATGTGGCACCCGATGTTGATCATGGCACTTCTTGTACTTGTCATTGGACTTCTGTAGGATATCCTGAACCTATTGGTGGATGTGTTGGATCTATTCAATGAACTGGGTGTATTTTCTAGCTTCACTTGGAGCAGGAGTTGAGTTGGCTGAGGTGACCGCTAGGGGAAATGCAACATCTATGGGACCCAATGGCTGGAATCCTAACCCCACCTGAAAGGGGTTCTAGCTGGTTGAGATATGCAAGGCTCGGTTGTAGCTATGTTGGACATAGGGAAGACTCTCATCCCATGTGTGAGGTTTCTTGGAATTATACATGCCAAGGATATGCACAATCATTCGATTTATGAACTCGGTTTGGCCATCTGTTTGGGGGTGGAAGGTAGTGGATTTGGTGAGCTTGGTGTCCAGTAGTGACCATAGGCTCAACCAAAATGTACTGAGAAAACGAATTTCTTGATCCAAGACAATGGTTTGTGGGATTTCAAAATGTACCCAGACTCATTCAAAGAAGAGCTTGGCATGGCCTCTATTGTGATTCTCTTCTTGTAGGCAACCAGAATCCCCATATTAGAAAAGCTATCAACAACCACAAAAACACAATCATTTCACCACTTGGTGGATGGGAGGCTTGACATGTAGTCCATTGAGATGGATTCCCATGGCATGTCAGGAGTAGGAAGAGGGGTGTACATGCCTTGTTTCTTAGTGGTCATTTTGGAAATAGTGCAAGCAGTGCAGGACTAGATATACTTGTTGACCTCATGTCAAATTTTCGGCCAGTAGAAATGTTTATGTAGCATCACAAAAATATTTTCAATGCCAAAGTGTCTTGCCACCCAACTGCAGTGGGCTTTCCAGATCAGCTTCACTCACTCTCTTGATGGAACAAAGATATGGCCTAGATGACACAACAACCCCTCCTGAAGATGGGAATTATCGAAAACTTCATTTGCACCCAACATTTGGTAGGTGGTGGCAAAGTCTAGGTCTATCTCATAGAGTTGGGGCCATCCATAGGTCTCATGGATATAAGAGTATAGCACTGTGGTGAGTGCCGCAACTGACGGTATGTTGATGAAATCAACGATGTGGTTGGTGCTTCATGTTTTATACTTGATGTTGAGGTGGCATTGCTACAATTATGTGGACCACTTTTGATGGAGGTCATTCTACAATTTTCCTTGTGTCTGCATGAACTGCAGTAGCTTATGATCAGTGTGGATGAATGTATCCTTCCCAAGAATTTAATGTATCCACTGGCGGCAGGCTTTCAAAATGGAGTACATTTCTTTTTCATAAGTAGGGTACTTACGGACAACATATGATAGTGTCTCACTATGATAGGCCACGAGGTGGACATGCTGAGTGAGAATGGTGCCCATAGCATAGTCTGAAGCATCTGTCTCGATATCAAAGGGTTGTTGCAGGTCTGGTAGTGACAGTACTACGACTGAGCACAAGCACTTCTTAAAATCATCAAAATCTTGTTGTTGGTACTAGCCCCACGCAAATATTTCCTTACCACCACCCCTGGTTATTTGGCTGAGCACCAATGCAATATGGGAGAATCCCAACATGAACCTGTGGTAGAAATCAGAAAGGCCCAAGAAGTTCTGAAGCTCAGTGAGTGTGGTTAGGGCTGGCCAGTCACGAATGACTTGGATCTTGGTTGGATCCACATGTACGCCATGATGATCAAAAATGTATCCCAGGTAATGGACCTTGTCCATGACGAAGGAGAATTTTTCCAAGTTGGCATATAGCTTAAGCTGCCACAGGGTGTGCAGAACCTATGGAATATGCTACAAGTGTTTTGCCCAAATTTTGTTGTAAATGAGAATGTCATCTAGATACACCACTACAAAATTATTGGTGAATGGTCACATGATATCATCCATCATCCTCCTGAAAGTGTCTAGAGAATTTTTCAAACCAAAGGGCATGACCAACCATTCAAAAAGGCCTTCCTTTGACTTGAAGGCGGTCTTCCATACATTTGTCTGCTCTATCGGGATCTAGTGGTAGATTGACCTCAGATCAATCTTAATGAAGTATTTATCCCCCGTGAGTTGATCAAGGAGGTTGTTGATTCTAGGAACTGAGTACTAGTTTCTGAATGTGATTTTATTCAGAGCTCGATAATCAATGCAGAGTCACCAGGTTCCATCTTTGTTCTGTACCAGCACGATTGGGCTCTCACAAGGTGATGAGATAGGATGGATGTGCCCCTTTTGGAGAAGTTCTTGGATCTGTCGCTTGATATCCTCATTCTCTAAAAAAGAGCGAAAATCGACTAGCCCATTGGTAAGTAGTGCACCAGGGGTCATATTGATGGGGTGCTTGACCTGATAGTGTAGAGGTACCCCGATAGGTGAGGAGAAGATANAAAACAGGAGATGGCCATGTGGACAATGCAGGGGCCACACGAGTAGGAGCTGAGGTGGACTGGGATGGATATGATGTGGGGTGAGGTGGAGTAGGTGGTGGGATATGAGAAGGGGGCAGGTATCGGCATAACGGTGAGTGGAAGATAGGTGGAGGGAGAGAAAGTGATAAAGGAGAGGCCACTTGTCAACCCGGGATAGGAAATAATAAGCACATGTGCATATCGGGGCTGCGAAAAGAGGTTTGAAACTTCCCTGCTTTTGGGCCTGATGTGTGTCTTTGGCTAACATGTAGCACCTCTAAGAAACCATGGTTTCATTCCTGACCCTCCATAAAAACTTTTTTCTGTGCACATGTTGAAGCCCCGATATGATCGACGACTGTCGATTTGAGGTGCACCAATCCTGACCACCCAAATTTACACGTGTCTTATCACATTGCGCCAAAAGGTCAAATCGCACCTCCGACTTAGGCTATAAGCTTATTTGTGGGTTTTTTGCCCATTTTCTTTGATTCCTTCTCCAAGGGCCAACTTCCTAGGAAAACACCCCCCCTACAAATAAATGTGATAACACTGCCCTATCAAAAACTATGATGACCAATACATGAGATGGAAAAATATTCATCAGAAAAGAGACTAGACGGTGCCAGAGTACACCAACATCAAATCTATGTATCAAAGAATATGAGTGGCACCTGGTTTTGAATTACCGTAGTTGTCTACACAGGTACATCCAAATAAATATGGATTTCTAGGACATCTTCTCACGAAGAGATGCTTATTGATATGCAGTCAAAATTGAGAAGAAATTCAAGAAACAAAGTAAGTGGGAGAAGCATGGAAAGATAAAGGAAGGCCAACCTCAAGAGATCTAGTCCCAAATGAACGCAAAGAAGGGTAACAATAAGTCTAATAAAGACACTGAAAAGTGGTGTGAGTTCCATAATATCCCTTGGCACAACACTGATGAATGTCGCTCAATACAGTCATTGGTGGTTGAGCTCAAAGACAATGAGTCAAAACCTGACTTGGAACCTAACTCAAAAAATAATAAAAGGAGACAACCCATTGATGTAGAAGCCACTGCTACTGTCACAACTGCAACAATCCAACCAAAAGAGGATCCTAAGGAGGGGAAGTGACTCTTCCATTCATAGATGTGGGTGAAGGAGACCCCACTTCATTTTATTATTGATAGTGGAAGACAAAAGAACATCGTCTCAATAGAGGTTGTCAAGTAGTTGGATTTTCCAACAACACCATACCCACAACCATACCACAGGTGGCTTCACCAAGGTCAATATGTTTGTATAAGCTAACAATGTTGCCTATCTAATGACATTAAGACCTTCAAGGATGAGGTATTGTGTGATGTTTCCCCACTGGAAGTATATGATGTTCTATTAGGCCATCCATATATGTGGAGGCATCATGCTTTTTATAAGTCTTGACCTCGTAGCATCATTGTTACTCTTGGGGGTCAGCTATATTGGATACCAGAGGTAGTTATGACTATTGTCCCACCAAAACAATGCCACAAAGTAATATCTCATACTACAAAGTCTAGCCTCTTCACAANTGTCTCTTCCATATGAGCTGCAAATATTTGACACCCTCTTCTGTAACATTTCTTCAGCTGCACTACTGAAATTTATCTATTGGTCATTTCCCTAGGAATTCCCTGCACCTTCCTTTGGCTCCCTTCCTCATCCAAGAAAGTAAATGCCTTGTTATGATATTCTAGGATGGCATGATGTTGGTCCAACCAATCCATCCCAAATAGAAAGTCATAAGAACCTAAAGGCAAGATGTTCAAATCTTCCTTGGTGTTCATTCCATTCATGTACATAAGACATGACTTAACCATCTCATTAATTTTTCTTTTGGCTCTAATAGCCATCCACACCAACCAAGATTTTCCATGCTTGCTTCTTGGCAAATAAAAAATTTCCACCATATTAGGATCTATATAACTATGACTAGCTCCTGAATCAATTAAAATAGCAATGGTTTGGTTGTTGATCATACCTTCCACTTCAATCATGTGTGACTGATAATCTGCTTGCTTGTTGTCCAGGGCTACATAGATCCTTGGTACATTTCTGCCCATGTCCTCCATTGTTTTAGCTTGTTGTACATTGTGGACAGTCCTCACTTCTTCACCTCTGTGAGGATAGTCCATGCACATATGATCTCCATTGCAACCCCAACATGGAATAGGTGTCTTCCTTGACCTTTGACTCCATGTCTCAAACATTCTATGTTCTATAGAAGTTGGTTGTCCCTGAGTATTATTTCTGAAGAATGATGGCTTAGTTCCCTTCTTCCTTTGATCCATCTTGAATTTCTCTTTGTCTTCCCAATCTTTTTGGAAAGTTGGCCTTTATTTTTGTTGATCATATAGTCATTTATCTCACCTTATGGTCTCCTCCAATGTCTTGGGATCATCATCTTGTATTTTTTCACTGATGAATGATGGCAATCCACTTAAATACCTCTGAATCTTAATTGTCTCACCCTTGATGAACGAAACATACTTCAACAATTCAAAAAACCTTCTCTCATATTCATCCATGGTCATATTTTCAAGCTTGAGTTCAAAGAACTCATTCATTTTCTTGGCATAGTATATCTTAATCAAGTATTTCTTCTCAAAATACTTCTTGAATTCCCTCCAAGTAACACTTTTCTCTTCAATGTGTTGCACCTTCAAAATTTGATCCCACCACATGGATGCCTTTCCCTTGAGTTGATAGATAGAAATTATTCCTTCTGCATGAGATGAATAGTTATGCAATTGAAAATACTTTCTCATTCCAAGTAGCCATGTCTCTACATCTTCATCCTTATTGTGCTCACCATCAAATGTAGGAAGTTTTATTTTGTTCATTTCTCCTCATAGATCATCCACCCCAGACCTATTATGCTTCCTGACAGGGGATGGAATTGAGCTATTGTATTCCCTCTTATTGGAATTCCTCAGGGAGTTCTGGTGATGTTTTCTAACACTTCTTGTTCTTCTTTTCTCATCAGGAGGCATGCGACTTACTGATTTTCTTGAGCCACTCTCCTTATCCAATTTATTTTATACTCTATTCAAGATCTATATTATCTTCATGTTGAAGTCCTCTTGCTTCTCCTTGTCTCTCATAATCCTTTCATTATCATATTTATTGCTTTGGACATCCTTCTGTAAATTTCTAATGGTCTCTACCATATTCATAATTTCATCCCTTCCTTCTCCATGTCCATTGGAGTTTGTTCCTTCAATGCCCAAATGCACATCCATCCCTCTAATATCATCTTCCTGGTTGTAATTTCCTTGTGCATATTCCATTCCTCTAGACTCTGTGTAGACTCTAATCTAATCTAGTTGTTAACTCTGCAAAATGTGCAACCAACAAAACTTTGTCAAGCTAACTGTTTCAACAATTTCATGAAAATATGAACCATTCTGNTGCAAGGTGTGCATACAGGAAAAAATAGTCACATTAGGATTATGGTTTTTGTAAGAGATTGTAATGGTTGATAAACTGTAAATTAATATAAATAAGTACCTAGGAGATATAGGTCGGGGTTCCAAAATATTATTATGTTCGGTCACGAGAACTGTTGTATGATATGATATAAGTTTTTAAGTTGTTGATCTGTAGGAGATTCAAGTAGTTAGATCTTACGGGTTAGATCGTAGGCTGAGGAGCCTAGTGTGATATAGTCAGCCTCACAGAGGTTATGGAACCTGTTTCGTGATTGTATGATCAAAATTGTATCCATATATTGCAAAAATATAAATAAAAGAGCCTAAAAAGCCATATGTTTGTGGATGTAGCCCAAGAGGGGGTGAACCACGGTAAAACTTGTGTACTGTGTGATGATTGAATGTATGATTACTTTCTGTTAATGGTTGATCATCTTTAATTCATGTTAATGATTTTTATCTAGATGGATATCAGTGGCCATCGACCTCTTCCACTAAATCACCATTTTGAGCCCGTGGTTTTGATAAACCATGATATTCACCCTTTTGATGGGGAATGGAATGTAATGTCATATTCATTTGTTAATTACAGACATCATTTAAGGATTTCCTAGTGGTCTTATCTACATGCCTACAACATAGCATTAATGCACTGGAACCCATTAGAAATTTGTAGTTAAGCACACATAAGCTAGAGTAGTACTGAGATGGGTGAACTTCTGGGAAGTCCTAATGTCTTACATTCCTATGGAATTTTATAAACTTAGTCCAATTTATCCCACATGCATCATGGGAATTGTTCTCCTCTCACTCTCTCATATAATTGAGGTGAAGGATGCCCTTTAAGCATGCAATGGAGTGTGATGTAAAGCTTCTTATGCATGAAGCGTAACATACATCTCTTTCTTTTTAGAGATAAGCTACCCCATTTTCCAATTTGTTTTCTACAATGATTTTCTATCTTATTCAGTAATAGAAGTTGGGTTTCACTGTATTTATGTGTTCTCTACTATATTTTTGTATATTTCATTGTTATATCTTGGTTGTATTTTTTCCTTCATGTCTGGCTTGGATTTTATGAGCATAATGAAATGACTATAGATTATTAATGGATTCTTAACACAGAATAACTGAGATACAATAAAATTGGTTTTCTATTCAATAAGGAAATAAGCTGAAAATCTAAAATGCATCGGAAAACAAGATTGCTAGAATCGTGGTGGCTTATCTATGAGAAGATATGTGTCAACTACTCTCATTCACAGGAACATGGTTACACTGAGGCTCTGAAGGCCTTTTACAATAAACAGGAATGTAAAAAACCCTAGACATCCAAAAACCTAACCCTAGGAGATGAAGCGCCAAAAGTCATGTGGGCCTCGTTTGGGTAAGTCAATACATCAAATTCTCAGGGTTGAAATTTTTTCATACAATATTTGTTTTATGCACACGAAGTTTAGGGCCTCAAAATGACCCTGAAAGTTTGGAACCCGAAAAAATGTCGAAACACTACCAAGGTGGAAAGTTGTTTTTCAATCCAGAGGAATAGGTGGGTGGCCATCAATATCCACCTAGATCAATATTCCCCCCTTAGGAAGAAATGGTCTCAATTGTGTTGATTTCCCCCATCAGATGAAGGAATTTTTGTTGAATTTGGCCCCAGGCGAGCCACTTTCCTTGGTGCAGGAGCTGCCCTACTTTGATGACTCGATAAAGATGAATCCTTTGTTGTCAAGTGTCCTTGATCTATGTGTCCACAATCTAATCACTGGATGCATGTTGTATTCAGTCAAGGTTGAGCATTGTTGGTGTCAATTGTTCTACTACTTCTGAGGTGTCCAATAATGGTAAGAAATAAGGACAAAGGAGATCCACGTTGAACACTAGGTGCAGGCCAAGGAAAGGAGGAATGTTGAGCTCAAAAGCATTATCCCCCACAACCTTGGTGATGGTGTACGACCCATAACAGAGTGGGAGAATCTTCCTATGGGATCGTGTAAGGCATTCTTTCTGCAAGTGCAACCAAACTTTGTCACTCACCTGAAACTTATGTGGCACCCGATGTTGATCATGGCACTTCTTGTACTTGTCATTGGACTTCTGTAGGATATCCTGAACCTATTGGTGGATGTGTTGGATCTATTCAATGAACTGGGTGTATTTTCTAGCTTCACTTGGAGCAGGAGTTGAGTTGGCTGAGGTGACCGCTAGGGGAAATGCAACATCTATGGGACCCAATGGCTGGAATCCTAACCCCACCTGAAAGGGGTTCTAGCTGGTTGAGATATGCAAGGCTCGGTTGTAGCTATGTTGGACATAGGGAAGACTCTCATCCCATGTGTGAGGTTTCTTGGAATTATACATGCCAAGGATATGCACAATCATTCGATTTATGAACTCGGTTTGGCCATCTGTTTGGGGGTGGAAGGTAGTGGATTTGGTGAGCTTGGTGTCCAGTAGTGACCATAGGCTCAACCAAAATGTACTGAGAAAACGAATTTCTTGATCCAAGACAATGGTTTGTGGGATTTCAAAATGTACCCAGACTCATTCAAAGAAGAGCTTGGCATGGCCTCTATTGTGATTCTCTTCTTGTAGGCAACCAGAATCCCCATATTAGAAAAGCTATCAACAACCACAAAAACACAATCATTTCACCACTTGGTGGATGGGAGGCTTGACATGTAGTCCATTGAGATGGATTCCCATGGCATGTCAGGAGTAGGAAGAGGGGTGTACATGCCTTGTTTCTTAGTGGTCATTTTGGAAATAGTGCAAGCAGTGCAGGACTAGATATACTTGTTGACCTCATGTCAAATTTTCGGCCAGTAGAAATGTTTATGTAGCATCACAAAAATATTTTCAATGCCAAAGTGTCTTGCCACCCAACTGCAGTGGGCTTTCCAGATCAGCTTCACTCACTCTCTTGATGGAACAAAGATATGGCCTAGATGACACAACAACCCCTCCTGAAGATGGGAATTATCGAAAACTTCATTTGCACCCAACATTTGGTAGGTGGTGGCAAAGTCTAGGTCTATCTCATAGAGTTGGGGCCATCCATAGGTCTCATGGATATAAGAGTATAGCACTGTGGTGAGTGCCGCAACTGACGGTATGTTGATGAAATCAACGATGTGGTTGGTGCTTCATGTTTTATACTTGATGTTGAGGTGGCATTGCTACAATTATGTGGACCACTTTTGATGGAGGTCATTCTACAATTTTCCTTGTGTCTGCATGAACTGCAGTAGCTTATGATCAGTGTGGATGAATGTATCCTTCCCAAGAATTTAATGTATCCACTGGCGGCAGGCTTTCAAAATGGAGTACATTTCTTTTTCATAAGTAGGGTACTTACGGACAACATATGATAGTGTCTCACTATGATAGGCCACGAGGTGGACATGCTGAGTGAGAATGGTGCCCATAGCATAGTCTGAAGCATCTGTCTCGATATCAAAGGGTTGTTGCAGGTCTGGTAGTGACAGTACTACGACTGAGCACAAGCACTTCTTAAAATCATCAAAATCTTGTTGTTGGTACTAGCCCCACGCAAATATTTCCTTACCACCACCCCTGGTTATTTGGCTGAGCACCAATGCAATATGGGAGAATCCCAACATGAACCTGTGGTAGAAATCAGAAAGGCCCAAGAAGTTCTGAAGCTCAGTGAGTGTGGTTAGGGCTGGCCAGTCACGAATGACTTGGATCTTGGTTGGATCCACATGTACGCCATGATGATCAAAAATGTATCCCAGGTAATGGACCTTGTCCATGACGAAGGAGAATTTTTCCAAGTTGGCATATAGCTTAAGCTGCCACAGGGTGTGCAGAACCTATGGAATATGCTACAAGTGTTTTGCCCAAATTTTGTTGTAAATGAGAATGTCATCTAGATACACCACTACAAAATTATTGGTGAATGGTCACATGATATCATCCATCATCCTCCTGAAAGTGTCTAGAGAATTTTTCAAACCAAAGGGCATGACCAACCATTCAAAAAGGCCTTCCTTTGACTTAAAGGTGGTCTTCCATACATTTGTCTACTCTATCGGGATCTAGTGGTAGATTGACCTCAGATCAATCTTAATGAAGTATTTATCCCCTGTGAGTTGATCAAGGAGGTCATTGATTCTAGGAACCGAGTACTAGTTTCTAAATGTGATTTTATTCAGAGCTTGATAATCAATGCAGAGTCACCAGGTTCCATCTTTGTTCTATACCAGCACGATTAGTCTCCTGCAAGGTGATGAGATAGGATGGATGTGCCCCTTTTGGAGAAGTTCTTGGATCTATCGCTTGATATCCTCATTCTCTAACAAAGAGCGAAAATCGACTAGCCCATTGGTAAGCAGTGCACCAGGGGTCATATTGATGGGGTGCTTGACATGATAGTGTAGAGGTACCCCGATAGGTGAGGAGAAGATATCCAAGTATTCTTCCATGACCTTATCTACTTGCTTCTATTGTATGGAGTGGTTGGCTACAGAGACCCTGTATGTGGTTGTGATCTTTTGTTCATTCTGAGAGTGAATCATGAAGAATAAAAAATTCCTCGTCTGAGAGATGACCTTCATGCATTGCTTGGTAGAGATTAGGGAAATAACACCAGGTAGGACTACCTCAGGTATCCTGTAAAATTTCCTGTTCAAAGTAATAATAACACTACAATGCCTAGACTCATATACAACATGACGTTTCCATAAATGAGGTTGGCCCAAAAGAACATTAGAAAATTCAAGAGGATCAAAATCATAAAATACTCATCTTTGAAGGGATTGATGTCGTATTACATTTGGCATTGTTGGCTGACACGAAGATCGCTTCCTTGGAGGAGCCATCTAATGGTGTAGGGTTGTGGGTGAGATGTTGTCAGTAGGGCCAACCACTTGATGACCTCTGCTGAGATGAGGTTCTTTTGGATACCTCTACTAATGATGAAGTGCATCAGGGTGCCTTTTACCCACATCTGTGAATGGAAGAGGCACTCTCCTTCTTCTAGCTCGTTTGGTTCACCTGGATGGAGCTTGGTGGTATAAACAGTGGAACTGGGCTCCACGTCAATGATTTGTCTTCCCATTTCTAGTTTTGACTCAGAGTTAGAACCCACATTCGATTCAGAGGATTTCACTTTGGCCGGCCACCAGCGACTATTTTGAGAGGTAGTCAGCAATGTTATGCTAAGGGATCTTATGGAAGTCGCACACTTCTCGGTATCTTTATTTGTCTTTCCGGTGTCCTTATTTGCTTGTGGCTTATATTGGTTGTCTTGATACTATCCATATTTGCTTTTTCCTTTGTTCTATGGGTTGGGGCTGCGCTTTGCCGAATTTTGTTGTGAGGGGTTCCGAGGCCCAAATTATCGCGTCTTTTGTTTTAGCTTCTGCTCGATTTTGACAACATATCGGTAGGCTGTGCCCAAGGACGTGTTGTCCAGAAATTCCATTTCAGTCTGGATGTATCTATGCATACCACCGTGATACTTGAGCACCAGATGTCGCTTTGAATCTTTGATACCTAGCTTGGTGCGCAAGGTATGGAACATATTTGTGAAATCTAGCACTGCTTGGTCTCTTTCTTCCCGTAGTGTGGTCTATTTGGTATACAAGTCATCATAACTTTTGATAGGGTAGTGTTGTTCCTTAATAACATCCATGTAGTATTCCTAGGTGGTCGTCACTATAAATAATGAGGGTTCCTCTGTTTCCTTTGTCTCACAAAAATTTTCCCATAGATATTTGACATAGGGAACGACATTGAGGAGCGCAAAAGTAATCTTTTCTCTATTTGAAAAGTTATGGATAGAAGAATACCATTCTAGTAGATTCAACCACTTGTCTATAGCATCTATGTCTATATGACCTTCAAATTCAGGAATATTGAAGTTGATTTGTACCTTGAAGGGGGCGGCACCTCCACTCAAAGAAGATACATTGCCTGTTGGTAGTCGTCGAAGGATTTGCACGAAACTATCCATCATCTTGTTCCTTTTTTGCATGAGGGATTCCTCAAGAAACATTTTGAAAGGATCTCATGTCCTGTCATATTTCTTTTCTCCTACCATGAGAGGTCGCTTGGGCATGCGAGAGATTTTTTCCTTAAGATAAACAAGCTTGAGACCCAATTCTTTGTACTCCAACCTCGTTTGGGACTTGCATTAAGATGACAAGGAGAAGACGGATCCATATTTTATGAGGAAAACAAAATGGCTATATATTATTAACATATGCTTAACACATAATAAAAGAGATACAATAAAACTGGTTTTCTATTCAATAAGAAAATAAGTTGAAACTGTAAAATGCAACAGAAAACAAGCTTGTTGGAATGGTGGTGGCTTATCACTGAGAAGAGATGTGATGGATGCACTCATTCACAAGAACATGGTTATAATGAGGCTCTATAGGTCTTTTACAATAAAAAGGAATGTCAAAAACCCTAGACATCCAAAAACCTAACCATAGGAGATGAAGCGCCAAAAGTCATGTTGGCCCCATTTGGGTAAGTCAGTACATCAACTTCCCGGGGTCGTCACTTTTTCATACAATATCCATTTTATGTGCATGATATCTCGTTGGAAATTTCTAACTGAGAAGAACAATTTCTAACTGGCACAGGTCAATGCCTTTGGCAGTCACATGACCCCCAAATACCAAAAAACATCGTTTAGTGCCTCAAAACGGCCCAAGAAGTTTGGAACTCGAAAAAATGTCAAAGAATTGCCAAGGTGGAAAGTTGTTTTTCGAGCTAGAGGAATAGGTGGGTTGCCACCGATATCCACTTGGATCAATGTTGTTCTCAAAATAATCTAGATCAGGGGTTTCATAACAGTCTTCTCCTTTTCATTTCTCATAGTAGGTCCCCGATGAGGTCAGGGTATAGAGATTTGGATCTCGAGCTAGTTTCACTTGAGGATAACCACTCTCACTAGCCCAAGTGACCTCCCATGGTGGAAGAAAAGAGAGATGACAGAGCAGGAGATCCTTTCAAGATGTTTCTCGAGGAATCCCTTTTGCGACAAAGGAATGAGATTATGGACAACTTCGCTCAGATCCTTTGAAAACTACCAATGGCAGAAGTTGAAGCATCTTTGACAAGCAACAATTTCACAAGTGCGACGCCCTTCAAGGTACAAGTCAATTTTGATATCCATTTATTTAAAGGACATATATATGAAAATGCTTTAGAAAAATGGTTGAATCTTCTAGAAGGTTATTACTCTATCCAAAAAATTTCCAACAGTGAAAAGATCACCTTCGCGCTCCTTAAAGCCTTTCCCCATCTTATATCTTGGTGGGAACGTTACTAGGAGAGGTACATCACGGATGAATCTATAGTATTTGGGAGATAACCCACTTGGGTGACCTTTGTAGATTCCCTAAAGGAGGATTTCTACCTATTAGCACAAGAATTCACCTCTGGATTGTTGCAGAGTTAAGCATGATACCCATCAGTTTTATGTCACAATGAATAGTTTAAAGGCGGTCTAATGGACGTAGACTCAGGATGGTATCTCTAACTCAAAAAACTGGGTTGGCACACATAGGAAAGTGTGGTCTTGATCTAAATTCAGCCAGTAATTTGTAGTATAGTGGTGAATGGGGGGAAGAACTTAAGGAGAATGAAATGGTCTACTATGGACATCCGGTCTTCCAGCAGCTTAAGGAGGAAAAGCTTCAAATACAAGATACTCTTGAATTCATAACTTCAAGAAACTGAAACTGCTATAAGAGTACTGCAATCAAACATACACTACAATACAGTCACATCAACCCAACTGGATCATCCATGCATGGGCTCTCAGTATTAGAGGGAAAAGGGAACATAAGAAACTGATTAAAACTGGTTGCAATGCCACTGTAATCAAACCTACATCACAAAAACATAACTAACCTCGATTGGATCATCCATACCCGAGCATTCTAACAAAGTTGTTACAGAGAGATGAAAGGAACTAACTTACATTAAACAAGAAGTCTCAAATTCATATCATAACTAGACAACTAGAGGCTTTGCTAAAACTTTACAAATCGAGATCTTAGCTCAACCATCGACCCTTAATAAAAATCAAAACTAAGTATTTATACTCAAAAAAAAAACACAGAAGCGTACTCGAGTAGATGCATTGAAGGAATTACATTTGCATTCTTCCTGACAAACTGTGCATGCATTCTTTGTCCAGACATGAACCTTGATCATACACAAATGAGCTTCAGAATGGACCTGTTGATGAGCTGACTAACTGACAATCCTTTCCTAAGCTTTCTATTTATGGCGAAAATGACGTTCAACCACCATCAACCAACCTTAATAACTGCTTCATTGGGATCAAGGAAGGCTCAAGTCAACTCTACACTTGTAGGATGAGGTAGTTGATGAGGTGATTAGAACACTTGACATAAAATGGAAAACATGAGATGGCCATGTGGACAATGCCGGGGCCACACGAGTAGGAGCTGAGGTGGACTGGGATGGAGATGATGTGGGGTGAGGTGGAGTACGTGGTGGGATATGAGAAGGGGACAGGTATTGGCATAACGGTGAGTGGAAGATAGGTGGAGGGAGAGAAAGTGATAAAGGAGAGGCCACTTGTCAACCTGGGATAGGAAATAATAAGCACATGTGCATATCGGGCCTGCGAAAAGAGGTTTGAAACTTCCCTACTTTTGGGCCTGATGTGTGTCTTTGGCTAACACGTAGAACCTCTAAGAAACCACGGTTTCATTCCCGACCCTCCATACAAACTGTTTTCTGTGCACATGTTGAAGCCCCGATATGATCGACGACTGTCGATTTGAGGTGCACCAATCCTGACCACCCAAATTTGCACGTGTCTTATCACATTGTGCCAAAAGGTCAAATCACACCTCCGACTTAGGCTATAAGCTGATTTGTGGGTTTTTTGCCCATTTTCTTTGATTCCTTCTCCAAGGGCCAACTTCCTAGGAAAACACCCCCCCTACAAATAAATGTGATAACACTACCCTATCAAAAACTATGATGACTAATACATGAGATGGAAAAATCTTCATCAGAAAAGAGACTAGACAGTGCCAGAGTACACCAACATCAAATCTATGTATCAAAGAATCTGAGTGGCACCTGGTTTTGAATTATCGCAGTTGTCTACACAGGTACATCCAAATAAATATGGATTTCTAGGACATCTTCTCATGAAGAGCTGCTTATTGATATGCAGTCAAAATTGAGAAGAAATTCAATAAACAAAGTAAGTGGGAGAAGCATGGAAAGATAAAGGAAGGCCAACCTCAAGAGATCTAGTCCCAAATGAAGGCAAAGAAGGGTAACAAGAAGTCTAATAAAGACACTGAAAAGTGGTGTGAGTTCCATAATATCCCTTGGCACAACACTGATGAATGTCGCTCAATACAGTCATTGGTGGTTGAGCTCAAAGACAATGAGTCAAAACCTGACTTGGAACCTAACTCAAAAAATAATAAAAGGAGACAACCCATTGATGTAGAAGCCACTGCTACTGTCACAACTGCAACAATCCAACCAAAAGAGGATCCTAAGGAGGGGAAGTGACTCTTCCATTCATAGATGTGGGTGAAGGAGACCCCACTTCATTTTATTATTGATAGTGGAAGACAAAAGAACATCGTCTCAATAGAGGTTGTCAAGTAGTTGGATTTTCCAACAACACCATACCCACAACCATACCACAGGTGGCTTCACCAAGGTCAATATGTTTGTATAAGCTAACAATGTTGCCTATCTAATGACATTAAGACCTTCAAGGATGAGGTATTGTGTGATGTTTCCCCACTGGAAGTATATGATGTTCTATTAGGCCATCCATATATGTGGAGGCATCATGCTTTTTATAAGTCTTGACCTCGTAGCATCATTGTTACTCTTGGGGGTCAGCTATATTGGATACCAGAGGTAGTTATGACTATTGTCCCACCAAAACAATGCCACAAAGTAATATCTCATACTACAAAGTCTAGCCTCTTCACAAYMTGATAGGAAGGTGAACATAAGGACACTCCAACCACTACARCCTCATCCCAAGACCTTTTTATCCAAYAGAAGCAGACTGACAAGATTGTAGATGAGTACCAAGATGTTCTTGCTGCACCTATGGGGRTGCCTCCACACTKCCCAGTCAAGMAAGGTTATAACAGAACCCKTCATACTCTTCATGCTTCATCTTCACCGATAGATTCCTCCCACACTCAGGTAGATCATGGAACTATATTGGTTGAAAAAATCCAACCCCTSCAGCAAYAGGTTCATGCCATCCTTTGACAAGCTAAGTAGGACAACTTCTTTAGCAAGGYAAGTAGAGGACAAAGCTTCAGATTTAGTAGAAGTCTCTCCATCTCCCAAGGGAMCTTGACACAATGGGGACCATTRCTTCCTAAGGGGGGAGGAATGATCTAGATGGATCTCAGTGGCCATCCACCTCTTCCACTGAATCACCATTTTGAGCATGTGGTTTTGATAAACCATGATATTCACCATTTTGATGGAGAAATGAATGTAATGTCATCTTCATTTGTTAATTAAATACATCATTTAATGATTTCCTAGTGGTGTTATGTACAAGACAACAACATACAATTAATGCATCGGATCCCATTTGAACTCTGCAATTAAGTGCGTTCAGGCTAGAGGAGTATTGGGATGGGTGGTTGCCTGAGATGTCCTAGTGTTTTATATGCCTATGGAATTTTACAAACTTAGTCCATATTATCCCACATGCATCATGGAAATTGTTCTCCTCTCACTCTCTCATATATAACTGAGGTGAAGGAGGCCCTTTAAGCATGCAATGGAGTGTGATGTAAAGATTCTTGTGATTGAAGCGTAGCCAACATCTCTTTATTTTTAGAGATAATCTACCCCATTTTTTCAGTTTTTTTTTTCTACAATGTTTTTCTATCTTATCCAGTCATACAAGTTGGTTTTCATTCTATTTTTGTGTATTTCGTTGTTATATCTCGGTTATATTTTTTACTTCATGTCATTCTAAAAACAATCTTGATAAGATTTATTTACATATATGTGGTTAGCTAGATCTATTAGATTGCATGCAAGGGTTTAACAAGTGGATGGATCTCAAGAATAATAAATTTAGTAATATGTTTAAGACTTGAGAAATATCAATTACAATCTCATATCCCCACTCTATCCCAAAATGCAAGCATCTGAACATTGCATTCACCCATAGAACTATCTCGGGTGAGACTACGCAATACACTTTGTGTGTTTTGTTGCCTTCTGGTTCACTAGAAGGGTCGATAGTTTTAGAGGGTTTTGTTGGAAGCCTATTCAGATATGAACATGGGTCATCCCAAGTAGTATATAGAGAGATTAGCAACCAACAAATGGTTTTTTCTTTCAGGTGGAACTGCATGGGATTGAGTGAGTGGGAACCGTGAAATAATCACCCAGAGAATGCTCAGACCATGGAGTCCAACGAAGGTGGAGATTGAAAGTTGGTTAAAAACAAAGGAGATTGATTGTGCATGGAAAGATAACAGAAACCCTAAGATAAAACCATGCAAATATCTGGAAAGTACGTGTTTAGCGACCTGCATGAGTTGTTTTTCTCTGATTTCCCACATGTGTTGCAAGAGTGGCTATTGGGGTTAAAACAAAACCACCCTACAAATTGAATCAGATAGCTTGAGTGGAATCATGTGGAGATCACACAGATACAACAAGTTAAAAACAAATTTATGCATGCAATAGATTTTTGGTTAGATAGTATTGTTGTGGGGTTTATCATAGAATTTGCAGTAGATACCGCAAAGTCTTACAATGCGATAGAGAAAGAGTTTCTGAGAGGACCTAGAGGTAGGTATATTAGATCGATGTACACTTTAATCAAGATCTTACTGTATAAAAAAGGTGTAATTTGTAACATCCCTGGCCATCCATGCCGAGGCATGCTACACAAGAGAATGCTTTTATTCTCTGGTCAACATATTGTAACATACCCAACATCCAACTGAGCAATGCCACATAAAATTTTCGAACTGGATGTAATTAAAATATATACACATATAACTCTTGTGGATATATATATATATAAAATGTAAACACAAAAATACATACGTAAATGCACGGATTCACACTGAAATAAAAATAAACGTGTACATCCAGCATATACATGAAATACCCATAAATATACAAACAATTATAACCACACATAGGATAAACCCATAAAAATAAACAATTAAATAATAATGAAACATGTAAATTTATCACACAATTGATACTTATCTTGGTAATAATATCACTAACTATGTGCAGACCTTCCACGAACCTCCCAACCTTATACCACACTGCTCATCACTCTTAGCAGTGGGTCACCCCCGATCTAGGACTAAACTCCACCTAGGTAAAGGGGTTCCTAACTATGTTAATGGATTATGGACAACAAGAAATACTCCGTCATAGGTGCCTACTCAAAATAATAGCCTACAATCCCTTATTCCCCACATGCATGTCCCACCCTAGGAAGTGTGCCCCTTCTCTGCTCAACAATCCTTCGACTGCCCCACTTCCTTTCTAAGCTTCAACAAAAGGCCAGACAAGAAGTGTCATAGCCCTGTAGCTGCATTTTATCACCTTCAGAATTCAATTCCCAACAATTCTCTCACCCAGAGAGATTGCTCACGCATCTGACAACCTGCCTCTTCAATATCCCATGGGCCTAACAACCCGCTTCCTCAATCCAACTCCCTAGCTAACCAACTACACCAACTAGTATGGTTATAGATACGGGTTCAGATACAATGAAATGAAGGTATGGAGGATAGATGACTACATTCATGAATGATCCTGGTATGGCTCAATGGATGACTAAATGATCTAAGGAAAATGATAGAAAGAATCCTCCAAAATGAAATAAGTCCAAACAATATGTATGCATGTCCCAACTTGACACTTGTCATGTTGGGAGCTACTTTGGCCCACTTGTCCCCAACTTTGGAACTTAGGATAAAATAATTATCCATACTTTATACTTTAAATAAATATTAATATAATATTCCTTTTTGTCTTAAGATCACTAGCTTAGACCTTTTCCTTAACTTTTAGTCCTCCCCTTTCCCTAACTAGTGGAGTTTAGCCCCCATACTCTTTTATCGTGGTCGATTTGCACACATCGATGTATTTTATATTAATGATGAGACATATACAAAAATAATCTCACTGGCCTTTTACATCTAGTCTCTCTGGCATAATCATCACAAACTGGCTCACTAGCCTATAAAACACAACATATACACAAAGGCTCTCTGGCCTCAAAATCGTGCACAATTAAGTTTTTGTGCGTGGTATCCGAGAATGTGCACACTTCATGATTTTACTGCACAGTACATGGGTGCACTATGCCATGAAATATGCATGAAAAAATGATATAAAAAAACTCACCATCTTAAGTACATTTGTATTTACATTTACAATTGGGTTGAACCTAGGGATATTACAATCCCCTCCCCTTATTTATGCATTATCCTTAGTGCATTATGTACACATATCCAACACAATTTCAAACATCCTAAAAAATATGCGGGTATTATGCCCACATTTCATCCTCATGCTCCCAAGTAGCATCCTCAGGACCGTACCAGGTCCATTGAACCTTTACAAGCCCTATGGATCGATTCCGAAGTTGTTTGATTTTTTGATCCAAAATGTGTACTGGATGCACTTGGAAAGCTCCACCTGAATCACATTCCAATCAGTAACATGATTAACATCAGGTATATATTTCTTTAGCAATGATACATGAAATGCATTATGAACAGACATATATGCAGGGAATGCAATAATATAAGCCAATGGACCAATCCTCTCTAGGATTTCAAATGGCCCAAAATAGCGAGATGCCAACTTTGAACAATTTCCCAACTTCAGGGAACTTCAGTTGGCCTTCACTTTCAAGAATACACGGTCCCTAACTTTAACTTCCCTATGAGTTCTTCCCTTATCAGCATAGATTTTCTGTTTGTCTTGGGAAACCTTTAAAGTTTGTTTTATTTTCAACATTTTCTCATCCATTTCCCTGAGTAAATCTAGCCCAACCACTGCTCTATCTGCTGGGTTATCCCAACATACCGGTGTGTTTCACTTTCTTCCATAAAGTTCCTCAAATGGGATCATCTTTTGATATGTTTGGTACCCATTGTTATAAGAAAACTCTACTAAGTGTAGGCAGTCTCCCCATTTTGATGGTTTATCTATCGCATACATCCTCAACATATCCTCAATCACTTGATTGATCCTCTTTGTTTTTCCATCTATTTTTGGATGATAAGTTGTACTAAAATTCAAATTTGTTCCAAATTCATTAAACAATCCCTTCCAAAAATTTGAGGTAAATTTTGGATCTCTGTCAGACACAATTGTCTTGGGTATGCCATGCAATCGAGCAATGTCTCTCATATAAACATCAACAATGTTATCTTCCTTGTGAGTGAGATTAAATGGAATAAAATGAGTAGCTTTAGTAAGCTTATCCACCACTACCATGATAGAATCATGTTGCTTGTTTGTTCTGGGCAGTTTGGTGATGAAATCCATTGTTACCACTTCCCATTTCCACTCAGGAATGGGTAATGGTTGTAGAAAACCAGCTGGGTGTCTATGCTCAGCCTTTACCTTTTGACATTCCAAACATTTAGCAATAAAATCAACAACTTATTTCTTCATCCCTGGCCAATAGTATTAGATATTGACAACTGCAATAGTTTTCTGATAACCTGGGTGCCCAGCATAAGGTACATTATGCATTTCTCTCAATATTATATTTTTCAATTACTAGGAATTTGGTACATAAATTATGCCTATGTACATCATATATTCATCATTATCTAGCTTATATTCTTCAATTTTCTGCTGCAAATTACCTTCTTGTAATTTTGCAACTAATTCCTTGTATTGCAAATCTAATTTGGTAGCCTCTATAATTTTGTGTTCCAAATATGATTGGTACATGCTAATGGTTTTAGCATGTAATTCATGCACTCTTCTACTAAGTGCATCAACCACTTTGTTCTCTTTCCCTTTGATAAGCTTTATATCAAATTCATATTCACTTAGAAATTCTAACCATCTGCTTTGCCTAGCATTTAAAGTTGGCTGATCAAATATATATTGTATACCATTATAGTCTGTCCTCAGTTAAAACCTTTTCCCCATGAGGTAGTGTCTCCATTTCCTCAAGGCATGCACTATGGATTCCAAGTCCAAATCATGAGTGGCATAATGTTTTTCATGCTCCTTCAACTTCCTTGATTCATAACATATAACAAACCCATTTTGACTGAGGACTCCACCAAGTCCTTCTTTACATGCATCTGTGAATACAATGAAGTCTTCATTTGGGTCTTCAATCCTTAGTATTGGAGCACTAGTTAATAATTGTTTCAAGTGTTGGAAACTATTTTCACAATCTAATGTCCACTGAAACTTCACACCCTTCCTTTGCAAGGAAGTGATTGGGTGTGCAATCTTAGAGAATACTTCAATAAATATCCTATAGTATCCTGCAAGGCCCATAAATGATCTGACCTCTATCACATTATTTGGCACTGACCATTCTCTAATGGCTTCTATCTTCTCAGGATCCACTGCTATCCCATCCTCTAAAATGATATGTCCCAAATAATGAATTTTCTTCTGATAAAATTAGCACTTGCTCAATTTGGAATACAACTGATGCTCCCTTAATACTTGCAACACCATCCTCAAATGATTGTCATGCTCTTCTTATGACTTGGAATATGCAAGGATGTCATCCAAAAATACAATGACAAACTTGTATAAATATTCTCGAAAAACACCATTCATTAAGCACATGAAAACAATTGATGCATTTGACAATCCAAACAACACCATTGTGAACTCATAATGACCATACCTTGTCCTAATATATTCCTCTTTAATCCTTACCTGATGGTATCCTGACCTGAGATATATCTTTGAAAATATCTTATCATCCTTCAATTGGTCAAAGATATCATCAATCCTCGGCAGTGGATGAATGTTCTTTACAGTTACTTTATTCAACTGTCTGAAGTCAATGCACAATATTAATGCCCCATCTTTCTTCTTCACGAACAAGACTGCGACACACCAATGTGACACACTTAAGCGTATATATCCCTTCTTCAGAAGTTATTCAAGATGCATTTGAAACTCCTTCAACTCTGATGTACTCATTCTGTAAGGAGTTTTTGACACTAGATCTGCTCCAGGCATTAGATTTATAGAGAAATAAATATTTGTCTTTGGGAGTAGTCTTGGTACCTCCTTGAGTACATATTCAAATTCTTCCAAGACTGCATAATATTCCAAATTTGGTACCTTATGTTTAGGTGTCTCTTCCATATGAGCTGCAAATATTTGACACCCTCTTCTGTAACATTTCTTCAGCTGCACTACTGAAATTTATCTATTGGTCATTTCCCTAGGAATTCCCTGCACCTTCCTTAGGCTCCCTTCCTCATCCAAGAAAGTAAATGCCTTGTTATGATATTCTAGGATGGCATGATGTTGGTCCAACCAATCCATCCCAAATAGACAGTCATAAGAACCTAAAGGCAAGATGTTCAAATCTTCCTTGGTGTTCATTCCATTCATGTACATAAGACATGACTTAACCATCTCATTAATTTTTCTTTTGGCTCTGATATCCATCCGCACCAACCAAGATTTTCCATGCTTGCTTCTTGGAAAATAAAAAATTTCCACCATATTAGGATCTATATAACTATGACTAGGTCCTGAATCAATTAAAATAGCAATGGTTTGGTTGTTGATCATACCTTCCACTTCAATCATGTGTGACTGATAATCTGCTTGCTTGTTGTCCAGGGCTACATAGATCCTTGGTACATTTCTGCCCATGTCCTCCATTGTTTTAGCTTGTTGTACATTGTGGACAGTCCTCACTTCTTCACCTCTGCGAGGATAGTCGATGCACATATGATCTCCATTGCAACCCCAACATGGAATAGGTGTCTTCCTTGACCTTTGACTCCATGTCTCAAATATTCTATGTTCTATAGAAGTTGGTTGTCCCTGAGTATTATTTCTGAAGAATGATGGCTTATTTCCCTTCTTCCTTTGATCCATCTTGAATTTCTCTTTGTCTTCCCAATCTTTTTGGAAAGTTGGCCTTTATTTTTTCTGATCATATAGTCATTTATCTCACCTTATGGTCTCCTCCAATGTCTTGGGATCATCATCCTGTATTTTTTCACTGATGAATGATGGCAATCCACTTAAATACCTCTGAATCTTAACTGTCTCATCCTTGATGAACGAAACATACTTCAACAGTTCAAAAAACCTTCTCTCATATTCATCCATGGTCATATTTTCAAGCTTGAGTTCAAAGAACTCGTTCATTTTCTTGTCATAGTATCTCTTAATCAAGTATTTCTTCTCAAAATACTTCTTGAATTCCCTCCAAGTAACACTTTTCTCTTCAATGTGTTGTACCTTCAAAATTTGATCCCACCACATGGATGTCTTTCCCTTGAGTTGATAGATAGAAATTATTCCTTCTGCATGAGATGAATAGTTATGCAATTGAAAATAATTTCTCATTCCAAGTAGCCATGTCTCTACATCTTCATCCTTATTGTGCTCACCATCAAATGTAGGAAGTTTTATTTTGTTCATTTCTCCTCATAGCTCATCCACCCCAGACCTATTATGCTTACTGACAGGGGATGGAATTGAGCTACTGTATTCCCTCTTATTGGAATGCCTCAGGGAGTTCTGGTGATGTTTTCTAACACTTCTTGTTCTTCTTTTCTCATCAGGAGGCATGCGACTTACTGATTTTCTTGAGCCACTCTCCTTATCCAATTTATTTTATACTTTATTCAAGATCTATATTATCTTCATGTTGAAGTCCTCTTGCTTCTCCTTGTCTCTCATAATCCTTTCATTATCATATTTATGGCTTTGGACATCCTTCTGTAAATTTCTAATGGTCTCCACCATATTCATAATTTCATCCCTTCCTTCTCCATGTCCATTGGAGTTTGTTCCTTCAATGCCCAAATGCACATCCATCCCTCTAATATCATCTTCCTGGTTGTAATTTCCTTGTGAATATTTCATTCCTATAGACTCTGTGTAGACTCTAATCTAATCTAGTTGTTAACTCTGCAAAATGTGCAACCAACAAAACTTTGTCAAGCTAACTGTTTCAACAATTTCATGAAAATATGAACCATTCTG
>JZKD02S1738628.1:16333-32359 GCA_000966675.3 Picea glauca | reverse complement strand
ATAGATGATGGGAGGAACATCAACATAGTCACATGTAGATAAGATAAGATAGGATTTGACGCAGTAAGACCAGAACCAATGCAACACCAATGGGTGAAGAAGAATAGTAAACCACTGAAGCAGTTCGATGCGAGGAAATAAAAATAAGCATTCAAGGATAAAAGACATGAGTTCTTCAAGAATGATGTTGCATATACATTATCTGGACAATATACTCAGAATGCACCAATGTATGAAATTTCCTCATCAATGGACCACACCAATGAAGCACAACTATAAGGACAAGTAAGTACCATAAAGATGTTTCTACAATAATATGTTAAATTGTTAAAGGATCCATCATATGTCAAAATTTTAGAAAACCTGCTAGAAATATGTAACACGGAGGTAGAGGGGAAACTATAGAAAAACTAATCAATCATGTCAACACAAGGAGGAGGACAAGAAAAAAATTCATAATGAATTCTAACATCGGGGATTTTAATATGGTGGATATTATACTAGATTTAGGTTTTGAAGTTAATGTTCTACCCAAGAAGACATGGAAATGTATGGGAGATCCCACATTAGGCTATCCACATGTCCATCTGAAATTATCAAACCAACACATAGTTCTACCAATTGGAAGACTTAAAGGTGTGACATTAAATTTGGATGGAGTGCACACTAAGGAAGACTTTGAAGTGATAGAGATAGTAGATGATACAACACCTTATCCAACCTTGCTTGGATTGGATTGGGCATTTGATAACCATGCCATAATTAACCTAAAGACAATGAATATGACATTTTAATCAGGAGAATAGATTCATTAAACCATTAGATCCATCAGAAGGAGAAAGGTTTGTAGAACCCACTTGCTTAGATCTAGATTAAATCAACTAGTTGTGCATAACCAATGGGAGAGAAAAATATTATGTTAACCCAACTGCAGGGGGGTACTTAGTTGGAGATGCATCACATCATGTGCTTCTGACTCAAATACAAGGTTGGATAATTGGAAACAAATATTACATGAAGTATCTACAAGAAGGTGTGCAAGAATAGACTGCACAGTAAGATGGGTGGGTACATAGATCAGAGAACCCCCCAATTTTCGTGGAATAAATGATTTATAGGAATTCCTAAAAAAATATGAAGAGGAAGTACTAGAAAATTAGAGGCTCTTATCCTTGGACATAGAACAAGAGAACAATTCAAGTTGGTATCAATTCAAGACTGGTATCAATGTAAGCGACTACTGCACATTAGATTTAGCGCACGGTAGGGGAGAAATAAGATGCAGAGATATGATGGACATGGGATACCAGTAGAACATATAGAGAAGTGAAGAACACTATGTATAATGAAACCACCATAAGAACGAGCTCATCACTTCATCCATACAATGGAAGGAATTACAAATAATCCATATGCAGACCAAGAGATGTGTAGAGGCACTACAGAATGGACAACATTAAAACATAATTTTATAGTCACTTTCTCATTTTAACATGAGAATCCCAAAATGGATTCAACACTGAAGTAGATAAGAGGTGTGATATTTATTGTTGAACCAGAGGTTGAATTCATGACAAAATACCAACAATAGAATAAACAAACAATGAAAGATCTACTGTCATGCTACCATGTGCAGGAAGAAGCACCAGATGAATATGACCCATACAACATTCATATTACAGAAGTTGAAGGTGAAAGAGAGGTGGAAGGTCCATCTCTGCAATCAGAAGTATTTGTTGCACCAATTAAGGTAAATAAATTCAACATTGGGACAACTGACAATCCCAAAATGGCCAACATTGGAGGCTATTGGGATGAACAAAAAGTAGAAAGAATAATATATTTACTGCATGAATACAATGACCTGTTCCCATTGACCTTTATAGAAATGAAAGGCATAGAAGGAGATATAGGAGAGATGAAGATACCTCTCAAGCCTAGGGCCAGACCTGTCAAACAAAGACCTTATAGACTAAATCCAGTATATAAGCAGAGAGTAAAACAAAAAATTGACAGAATTTTGAACGTTGGCATCATAGAACCACTCGAGGAATCTGAATGGATAAGCCCCATGGTAGTGCAATAAAATAAACAAGGGGGGATCAGGATTTGTGTATACCTAAGGAAATTTAATGATGCATGCCTACATGACCCCTTCCCTACACCTTTTACAGATGAATTCCTAGAGAATGTGGGAGGCCAGGAAGCATATTCCTTTATAGATGGACTCTCAGGCTACCATCAAATCAAGATAGCCTGACAATATAGGTATAATACTACTTTTTCCACAGAATGGGGATCCTACCAGTACACAATCATGCCTTTTGGGTTGAAGAATGAACCAACCATATTTTCAAGGGTAGTCATAGCTACTTTTAAGGAGTTCATACATCAATTTTTAGAAGTGTATATGGATGATTGGATAGTTTATAGTCTGTTAAAATACCATGTGGAAGTGTTAAGGCTGATGTTGGAAATATGAAAGTAGTGTCAGAAATCATTGAATATTAAGAAGTGCATATTTGTGTCACCTTTTGGAATATTATTGGGCCATATAGTATGTAAACAAGGCTTGCTAGTATATCCTGCCAAGATTGTAGTTATTGTCAATTTACGACCACCAAAATCAGTGTGATAGTTAAGATAAACACTGGGACATACATGCTATTACAAAAAATTCATAAAATTGTATGCGCAGATCAATGGGCCAATGGAAAAACTGCTAAAGAAGTATATCAAATTTTAGTGGAAGGAGGAATGTCAACAAGGTTTGGAAACCCTAAAAGAAAAGATGGCCACAACACCTATTCTAGTATTCCCAAATTGGGAAAATATTTTTCATGTCCATGTATATGCATCAGCTATATCACTTGGAGAAATTCTGGCGCAACTAAGAGCAGGGTCTTTGGACCATCCTATAGAATTTGCAAGCATAAAATCATCAGAATCATAACAGAACTACAACACCACAGAGAGAGAAGGCTTAGCCGTGGTCTATGCACTTCATAAGTTCAAACATTACTTACTAGAAAAACACTTTAATATGTTCACAGATCATTCATCTATCAAATACCTAGTCAGCAAGCCAGTGTTTGGGGGGAGGATTTGTAGATGGCTATTTTTATTTCAGGAATTTTATTTTTAAGTGATAGTCAAACCAGGGAAGCTGAATACAGGACTTGATCACTTGTCAAGAGTAACTATTGGAGAAGAACCTACCAATTTGGAAGACAACTTCCCTGATGTGCATTTGTTTTCATTACAAGCAGTTGGCAAACAATTTTTTGACATTATTGAATTCTTGAGTAGAGGGACTGCGCCACAAGAGTTTAACATTGTGCAAAAGAAAAATATGGTAGTTAGAGATAAATATTATCAATTGATTGCAGGAAACGTATATAAAGTGGGTGCATACATCATTCTAAGAAGGTGTGTATTAGAGCATGAAAGGCCCAGAATTTTGGTAGAATATCATGAGGGAATAGTTGGAGGAAACTATGCAGTAAAATATACCATGTGGAAGGTATTGCGCACAGGATTATGGTGGCAAACAATTCAAAAAGATGCCAAATAATATTGCCAGAAATGTAATGTCTGTCAGAGGGTTGGTAAACCAAACAAAAGGGATGAGATTCCCCTAAGACCATAGGTAACTTTGGAGGTATTTGACAAATGGGAAATAGATTTTGTGGGACCAATTCATCCACCAACAAAATTTTTAGGAGAAAGATATATCATTAATGCGATAGAGTACTTAACAAGATGGTAAGAAGCAACCCCAGTGAAAGATTGCAGTGCATAGACAACAACACATTTCTCGTTTGAGAAAGTGATCACCATATTTCGTTGTCCAAGGATTTTTATGAGTGATGAAGGTACTCACTTTATCAACAGTACTATAAAAGATATGAATGAGGAGTTTGAATTCTATCATTAGAACAATACACCATACCATCCACAAGAAAATGGAATAGTAGAAGCCTTCAATAAGATCTTGAAGAATGCTCTGACAAATATATGCAATGTCAATAGGGATAACTGGGACTTGAAAATACCAACAGTTCTATGGGCATACAGAACTAAATGTAAGAAATTGACAGGACAAACACCATTCGGGTTGGTGTATGGGCAAGAAGTAGTTGTTCCAATGGAATTCTTGGTACCTAGTCTTCACGTAGTAACAATCACAGACATGAAAAAAATATGCATAGTAAAGGAAAGATTAAATAGGCTAATGGATATGGAAGAGGATAGGATCCTGATATGATTTCACCAAGAAGTACAGAAAGCAAGAGACAAATCTTGGCATGAAAGACATCTCAAGAGGAAGAGTTTCAAGGAAAGAGATCTAGTCTTTCTCTATGAAAACAAATTTTTTTAACACCCTGGTAAATTTAGAATGCATTGGTTAGGGGCCTATGAAGTCAAGAATGTCACAGAATACAGGGATAGTTGACCTCCTAGCACTTAAAAGTTACAACACAGTAAGAAGAACATGTACATAGTGTATTATAGTAGAAGATAGGAAAGAAAATTGACAAAAACACATCAAAAGGATAAAAAAAGGGAAAAGTAAATACAAAAATAGAACATAAATAAATTACAAAAACACTGGGAAATATTTACACGTAGTAATTACTGCAACAAACATTGGAGGACCGTGCATAGTAAAAAGTGGAGTCGATGCAAATGCATGCAAAAAGTAAAACATGAGCCTGGACCGGTCTATAAAAGGCAGAAAGTGTATAGTTATTCAATACTTAGCAAATTTTAAGCTCAGAACAAGAAAAATAATCTGTGCCCTAGTTACCAATTGATGAAGTAGCAATTCATGTCGTGATAGTTGCAAAGGATGCCTCCACCGAAGTTGGGGTCACTAGGATAGTTATTTTTGAGCACTCAACAAGGACAAAGGTGCAAAGAGAGGATGCAACAAACGAAGAATATAGTTGAGCTCAAGGATGTGACCACCTCGGACCCATAATCGATTATCTTGATGCGGGTCGAGGAAGAGCTCCCTACAGTGCCACAAGGAGAGATAGGGAAAAGCTTCGAGGCTAGGAACAATACTTCGAACCCTAACCCCGAGGAGCTTGCAAGAAAGGATGATATAGTGGGACCGTGACAGTCCCAAACATAAGACGGAGTACTGGTCGAAGACATAACTGACCAACTAGAGTCAACAGGGGAAGAAGAGAGCACATAAGTAGCATAGGCAGGCACATCTATTGTAGGGTCGAAAAGAAAGAACTCAAAAAGTATGGAAATTACCATCCCATTTCTTCTAGACGCAGTCCCCACTATCGATGAAATGTTGGGGAAGGTACCAAAGTTGAGATATGCAGATCATGACATGCGCGGCATGACCAAATTTTTAGAATTGGCCGAGGAAAACTATTTGATCAAAATAGGGGATATTGGACCCCTAGGAAAACCGGTGTTAGAGCATGTGTAGTGGATTAGGAGGCTTTATAACTCAGGGATTATGAATCTCTTGGACATATCTCATTTTAGGCATGGTACGAATGTTAGTATGTGTGTCAAATAGTTGGTCTCCTAGGTCCATAGAGGCATCCTTTGCATGGCTAGACCAGTGAAGATCGACGTTACATTAATTTCCAAGATAACAAGATTTCCCACATTCGGTGTGCCACCTAAAGACTTCTTAGAAAAAAAAGTGCACTAGAAAGAACTGGTAGAACAAGTGAAGGTGATTTCGGCACAACCAAGGGAAACAAATGCATCATCATCAAAGATATCAATGAAAACATGATAATATTCACAAGTAAACTAATGGCATGCAACCTTCTAAAAAAAATTTGTAAAGAGGAAGTGTCAGTAGGAGTGATCGTAGTGGCAACACAGTGTGTGAAGGGGATGATGTTCAACTGGGCGTTGTACCTGCTGAACCAATTCCTACTTGAATTTCACGATGCACAAGATAATGGAACCAATTTCCATTACTCCTGGTTGGTAATATTGATATCTCTGGCAGGGTGGTAGGAACCCAAGTTTTCAACGTTCTTGGACATAGTGGGAAAATGTTATGCGGTCAGGTACGAGTCTCTTTGGAAAGAAAAGGATAACATGATGTAGTAGGAAAACAACATTGTGTTTTCCATGCTTCTAGAATAAATCTAGTAGAACAAAAAAAATGTATGGCGCATACTTGTGGAGGTCGCGCAAGAGATAGAGGAGATAACCAAATTCAAGCCATCCTAGAATCACATATGGATCCAATCCATAGGGGATCCCAAAAAGGCATGGCTAAAGATGAAATATTGTGTCACAAGGGAGCAAGCATACTGGATTATCAAATATTGTCGAGCACACTAGCAGTCACCAACAACAAAAAAACCCAAGAGGATAGGCACGATGTAGTCCTCCAAGCCCAAAGATACACCAGAAGTAAGATCGTCATCCTGAACAGGTAGTCTGGCTGACAACACCAGGACAACCACATCGCGAACCCAACCAAGTGGGAGTAGTGCATTACTGAAAAGGCCAAGGAGAATTCCCACATTAGTAAGAACAAGAGGCCAACCATAGAATTGGAAAAAGGAGACAACACAGGCCCCATAGGAAATAGGCCAAGGTGCAACAAGTGGGGCACAACCCTCACAGATAAAAAGGAATCCCACATAGGAAAATAAGAAAGCAAGAAGAGGAAGTATGAAACAGAAGACCCAGACATCACCCTGACATGAGATGATGTAGAGCTCGTCATAGAAAAGATCCAAGACATGAGTGAGGAAGTGGTTAGGACTGTAGTGGCACAAAGGGATGAGATTATGGCTAATCTCCTAGAGGTACATGAAAACATTCAACAACTATGGAGCCAGGCATAATCATAGGCCATTGTGAAGAAACAAGAGAAGGAACATAGACCACCTATGCAGAAAGAGGGTGAAGAGATTGTGCATCTTGTTGTCCAGGGTAGGGAAACATTCACGATAATGCACAAAATGATCAAGCTCGATCAGGATACAGTGTAGAAACCCCTGGAGGAAGTAGAAAAGCTTGAGATGGTGATGACTCACATTCCAATGAAGGCTTTATATGGGCTTAGTGTCATGCAGGAAGTACATTCTAGGGCCCGCATGAATGCCACAAATACAGATATGTGCAGAGGGGTCATAGATATGCTCCAGATCACATGTGACCATTTGAATGTGGAAAATGAATAGGAGAAAGAATGTGCAAATAGGATAGAGCAGGGATTGACAATGACATACAACCGAATCCTGAATAGCACACAAGCAATAGAGCGAAGTGCAGAGGAAAAGATCGACCTCATTACACAAACAATTTATTAGTACCAATAGGAGATCAAAGACTTAAAAGAGAATCTCAAACCCACGTCTCCCCTGGAGGTGAAGGAGAAGAGGAAACATGAAGTTGCGTGTCAAATGGATGAGATGTAAAATCAAGTCAGTGCAGCAGTAGGATTGTTTGATAGAGCATCGTAGCTTTGTACAACGCTAGAGGAAGATGAATAGTTTCAGCAGTGGGACCAGGAATAAGAAAGAGTAAGTGAAGCTATCCATGACCTCAAGAAGAGGTAGAAAACAATGAGTATCGCAGAGCGTCTGAAAGGAACACAAGATATGAAGACGTTGTAGGTAGAGTTAAAAGAATCATAGACACAGAAGCAAGAAATAAAAACATAGATGGAACCCCTTCAAGATCAAGCAACGTAGATGATCGCTCAACTAGAGGAGGAGAAAAGGAACATGGCGCAAGCATAGATAAAGTGTGTAGCAATGATCTAGAAGGAGATCATAGTGCAAGCATTAGAAGCGCTTGTAGAAAAGGCTGCACAGGTCTAGGAAAGAGGAAGGGAAATTGCAGACAAGTTCCATAGCCTAGTAGAGGATGTCGAGGGAGCGTGCACTACCTAGGTGGATCAGGATGAGCCACATGTCAGTGTTGGAGGCATGTTGGGTGCAAGACTATTTTAAGGAAATACCTATTTTTGGAAGGTAAAACCCAATTTTGGAGAAGAACAGATGGCAGGAAAAGCATCACGTGTGAAGAGAAGCCGCATGAAAAGGAGGAAAGCATGCAAGGCATGCATGCAGTAAAAACTAACCATGTCGAGGTTAGTGCTTTTGTAAGATATTGTGATGGTTGATAAGTTGTAAATTAGTATAAATAATTACCTAGGAGGTCTAGGTTAGGGTTCCAAAATAGTGTTATGTTGGGTCATGAGAACTACTATAAGATCTGATATAACTTTGTAAGTTGTTGATTTGTAGGAGAGTCAAGTAGCTAGATCTTGAGGGTTAGATCACAGCTTGAGGAGCCTTGCGCAATATAGTTAGCATCACAAAGATTGTGGAACCTATTTCGTGATTGTATGATTGGAATTGTAGTGCGCGCAGTGCCATATATTGCAGAAATATAAATAAAAGATCCTAAGAAGCCATATCTTTGTGGACATAGCCCAGGAGGGGGTGAACCACGATAAAACCTATGTATTGTGTGATGATTGAATGTTTGATTACTTTTTGTTAATGGTTGATCATGTTTAATTCTTGTTAATGATTGATTTACATATATGTGGATGGAAAGATATGATTGCATGCAAGGGTTTAACAAGTGGATGGATCTTAAGAATATTAGATTTAGTAATCAGTTTAAGGCCTAATAAATATCAATTACAATCCCATATCCCCACTATGTCCCAGACTGCAATCATCTGAGATTTGCAGTAATGCATAGAAATATATTGCGTGAGACTATGCAATACACTCTGTGTGTTGTGTTTCCTTCTGGTTCACCAGAAGGGATGATAGTTTTAGAGGGTTTTGTTGGAAGCCTATTTAGATATAAACCTATGTCAACCCAAGTAGTATAGAGAGAGATTAACAACCAACATATATTTTTACTTATTTATATATATTTTAATGTTTTTATTATTTTATTATTAATTTAATATTAATTTATTATTTTGTGTATCTTTTATTATTATTTTAATGCATTATGTTACATGGTGATGCAAACCCCCACCACTTCCTGGGGCTTACGTGACCTCCTGGTCTAGGATTGTTCACACTAAGGAGTCGAATCATCTCTCGGGCCCTTGTTGAGACCACAAAATCCTTTAACACAAGCTTTTCCCTTTTTCCCTCCACACAAATCCATGTTCATGAGCGTCCTGTCACTACAACGAACTGTTCCACGTGACCTCGAGCTAGAACCATGGGAGAAAACTTTATTTGGTGGGAGTCTCAGTACTTCATAGCTTTGGGATTTTGGATTTCCAACTACACCACAACAATATTTTTGAAAGTCGAATTGGTGAATGACTAAAATATGGTGGATATCAATCCCTCTCAATACACGTCGATACCTATGACTCACATAGATTTCAGGACTCTAGGATTCAAGAGTATTTCCTACTCCAACCCACAATGCCTCCAAATGTGATAATTTTGAACTAGAATATCAAATGATTGGCGTTCACCTCATATTAACAGTTGTCTCTTACTCCTGACTTCGAGCTTCGAATATTTTCACAACACAACACTCCAAAACCTAAAGAGTGTTGAACTCACGAAGTGTTGGATCTACGATCCACGTGTCCCTCTCAATGGATAGTCGAGGTCTATTATAGTCTTCGAGCCTTCAAGAATTCTTGAACCTTAACACTTCACATGTATGTTCTCCTGGACTTCCAGACTTCCGAATAGTTTGCAATCTTCTAACACGTGGTCTTGACGCCAACAGTCAGGATCTGCTCTGCCCTTAGAAGATTTGGGAATTCTCAGTCCAAATGAAAACACACCTGAGGTCTTTTGGAGCGTGCAAATCTGAACTACGCTCGATCTGTTTCCATGTGCACCTGACATCAATGGCCAATATTTTCTCTGGCCTTCATAGCTTCAGGAATATCTTCGTTTTCTTGTAACAACACCTTAAATATTTCAGATAGTCGAGATTTCAAACCACAATTGATCTTCAGACACGTGTCCTCTTCTTCTAATGGTCCATATCGACTTTGGATCTCATGACTTTGAGAAACTTGTCTCATCCATAACACATAACCAAAAAATTATGAATACATGAATTTCAAAGGAATTCAAGGGTTTTCACCCGCATACCTTCTCTAGATCTGATGGTCATGCAAGATCTTGGCTCCCCCTGAACGGATCTCGTCCGCTCATCCTCAAAACAAAAGGAATTCTTCCTTTTGAGAATTTAATCTCACTATCCTTCCTAATATTTTTTATCTTCAAAGGACTTAGGCTTGGGCTCACACCTTGCACTACTTCTTGAAACTCGAATATTTTTGGAAAATCCTCCTGCTCACTCCTTACGCTTGTCTTCCTTGAGACTCTTTCAACACTTGACTAAGTGTTGGCCATGTGCATGCCTTTCATGGGTCTTCTATGAGATTTTATACTCAACTAATTATATGTTCACTCCTTTCATTCACTCTTCAAAGTTTCACACTATCTCTCCTAAGCAACGAGTCTAAAAATGACTCTGCCTTCACACTCCTTGTGTGGCACTGTGAACTCCTTGCATTGGACTTTCAAAATAGGAACAATTGAAACTTATAGAACATCACGAGTTCATTTGTTCAACCATAAAATACACACACATGCATATAAAACAAAGAAAACAAATAACACAACATTACCTAGTTACTCAAAGGTAAGCATATGCATAGATTTTAAAGCAATTCTCCTCTATTATATTCATTCAAAAGGTATTTACACAGGTTCTTACATCTCTCATCTTCTTCTCTACAATTCTCCTACAACTTCTCTTCAAAAATATTCAACATCAAAATAAAATAATCTTCAACATCCTTTTTCAATATACATTACACACATTTATACATGAGGGGCTTCTCCATCCTTCCCTCTAGCCTATCTTAGTGCTATCATATCACAATTAAAACATTCTCCTATTAAGCCTATATGATTCAATGCTCAATATCTTATACAATCCTAAAACTAATTAAGGTGATTACANAATAGGGGTCATTGGAGGCACCTCCTTTCTCCCCACACTCTCTCCATGAAATTAGCCTAATTAAGGAGGAAGCACCACCATCGTGTGCATGCATTCCTCTTACCACTAGTCTTCTGCCCCTCCCAAAACTCAACCCTTAGGAGTTGTATTATAACAATGGTAGCTGCATGGTGGAGGAGTAAATCCCCCCAAGATAGTAGGTGGAGGAAAATATAGTGGTATCCAGTGAGGAAAAGGAGGAGGATCAGCCTAAGCTATGTGCAAATCATCTCACGAAGGAGCACCTCCAAATTATCTTTGAAATTCAGAAAAAAACAAGATGATGAGATGCAATCTCAACGCATCCACAACCAAAGAATGGACATTCTTTTCGATGCACTAGTGGATGCTCTTTAGCAGAATCTATGCCCAATGTGTGGCCAACGATACACCCCTGTCTACAACATCCATGGACATCTAAGCTCGCCAATGGAGTAGAGTCTCCAAGTTTCTGTTCTTTTTTCAATCTAGTTGCAGGCTTAAATTTTTGGTTTATTCTAGTAGCATACTAGATGGTCATAAAGGCCACTCATACACTGTGCATATAGTTTTGTTCATATATGGTCATAGAGGCCATCCACATACTATCCATACAGTTTTGTTCATGCATCTAGGATGTACAATTTTGCTAAGTCAGTTTTGTTCAAACAGTTTTAGTTCATATGGTGATGTGTCAAACTTGGAGCTTCTAAGAGCCACCTGTTCTCATTTCCCTTCTATGGTAGAACATGTGGCTAACACTTGGCAATGTATGGACAAAAAATATTATTAATACAAGGATCTTCTTTTTATTTACTAAAAAAAAAAAATATTTTGATTTTTTTTTATATAATGTGTTTATTATTTATTATTTTATTTTTTATTTTATTAAAATTATATAAACTTTGTTATAGTCACAAATTAATTAAATTATATTTATTTGAAATGAAAAATATAAAAAAAAATTGTAGAAAAACAAAATTAAAAATTATAATAATATTCATTAAATGTTTATTAATAGGATAAATTAAAGTTATCTAAGTTACAAAAAAAATAACATATGTGTGTGGGGAAATAAAATAAAATAAAAATTAATCTATCGAAATATTTTTAATACCAACTTAGATTCATCTTAACTTAAGATCTATGAAGTGTCTAAAGGGATTGAATTCTCAAGGTGCAAAATTTTAACCTTTCCTAAGTTTTGCACCTTGGAAGCATCCCTAATGGAGTTTCTAGCAATTTAACATTCATTATCATACCAAGGCTTATTTGTAATATTTTTTTTTTATGTATCACCTCAATACATAAATTTTTAATTGAAGTAGAGAGGGTTGGTGTAAAATTACGATAGTCAGCTTCAATATTGTTTTGATACGATATGATTTTTAAAGGATTGCTTAAGTCTTTTAAGAAGAGATCAGATTTTTGTTTGTGAAAATGTAAGTTCCTTTGGTTGTCAGAGTGCTCCTCTACATACATTTTGTGCATGGAAAAGTTAAGAGTTAGGGTTAGAGGTCTATGATCATATTCAAGTTCACAATCATCTAAAATATAAAAGTTTACTATTTGGTTATATACGGGGATATCTAATATTACATAATAAACAACATTGCTACCTAGCCCGTGGATACATGACATCTTGTTAGAATTTGGTTACTTCTTTTGACCATTGCAAATTATTAAATCTTGAGAACTACAGAGCTTGATGATCTTAGTACCAAACAAATTCTCGATCAGGTCTTCAGAGTTTCTTTTGTAATTGTTAGGTAAGAAAAGCTCCTCATGTATCCAAAGATGATTATCATTAGAGTCATTACCTAAAATAATACCTTTATTGGTTTCATTTATAGAAATAAAGTCTCCTAACATGAGGATAATACCTTCATTTTTCATATTCTATATATCTTTCCCTAATCTTTTGTTAGGACAATTCTTTTCTAGATTTTATTTTGTATAAAAAGTAGATCTAATAGGTATGAAATAATATATTTCTATATAAATATTCTTAGTGTTAATGTCAAATATCTCCATCCATATGTACCAATTGAGAGGATATTTATTATGAAGTTGGATCTGAGGAGAGATATTCATTTTTGTGTAACATGTATGCCTCCAATCACTCTGCAAGAGGACTTCTTGTTCCATGTGGATCACAAAAAAAATCCTTCGATATTAGGGGCATTCCATTCTTCATGCTCCCAAGTTTCAAGAAAGAGAATAATTTCAATGTCACTCTAGATTCATCTTAGTATAGGACCTTTACTCCATGGAAAACTGCAACAATTCTGAAATAGGATCTAGAGTATCCCAAATCACTATTTATCATTGTCATTTTGGTTTCTATCCCTAATAAAAGATTTTAGGTTCTTAATTATTGCTCATTTTCTTTCCTTTCTGACTTCCTTTACCTTTTGAACCTCCTTCCTTAATTTAGCTTGATCTTCTAGAATGAGGTCTTCATTTATAAATATTTCAAACCCTTTTACACTCCGCATTTTACTAAGAATTTCATATTTATGGGTATTAGAGATTAATGTAACCCAAATCAACATATCTTTATGTTCATTTTTTTTCCCAACCTTTTTTCTTCTATAAGGTCAATTGTTTCAAATTGTGATTTATTTTTTAATTCCTCCATGACTATTGCTAATGTGTTCTCATATTTTTGTTCTTTTATACTAAAAATTATGAGGTTGAAGGCTCTTTTGTTATTATCATGGTCTAACTCTATGAGATTATTCATTTCCTCTTTGATAGGTTTGATATCCAATTTGTCTCCGATTCTATTTAGGGACAAATTGTTAATTATCTTCTCTTCTATCTCTTTAATTTTGTCCCTAAGATTGGTATTTTCATCCATCTCTTCTTCTTTCATTGATTGTTTTTGTTCTTGGTTGTTTTTTTCTATTTATTGTAATCTAGCCTCCATTTTGTGAAGCTGAGTCTAAAACCGTAGTAGTTTATTGTCCATATATCTCTAAATATTATCTTCGAATGATCTTAATTTATTATCAAGCATTTCTAGTAACTCACTTTGAAGCATTGCTACTAATTCACTTTGAATTTTTTCTTCTCTCTCTTCTCTAGATTTTTCTGTTGATTCTATAGATTCATGCAAACCTTTTTCTATTGATTCTATAGATTCATGAAAACCTTTTTCTATTGATTCTATAGATTCATGCAAACTATCTAGGGTTAGTTTTTTAGGCCTTCCTTTATTAGATTTAGGTATTGTTGAACCCCTTTTTTTCCTCCCCTTTATTTTTATTTTCCCGTTTCTTTTCTTGCCTTTTATTTGAGTCTCTTCCCATATTTTCCTTTCCCCAATTTCTCATTTCCCCCTTATTTTTCCCTTTATTTGTTACAATATTACCACAATTAGTCATTTTTGTTCTGTTTTTGGAATTTCAGACATGTGGACTTTCAAACTCAGTTATCCTCTCTTTATCTATGTATAAGTCCGTCCAACACTTAGATTATTTTTGCATTGCAAATTTTCAGACTTTCAAACTTGCAAACCTATGTGATATACCTCCACTCTCTCCAATGTCTTCCTGGAAATTTCCATCACTTAACCATTTCATAAGTTTGGACTCATGGACCTACCATTTATTACTAGTCACTAACCCCGATGCTCCACCATTACACATCTCCTCCTTCACAATTTTCTATGTCACACTTAATGTTATCCCTAAGGACTTATCTACTAAATTTATTTCTGAAGTGGTCGTTAATTAACGATTCTTATACCATGGATAGTGATATTTATTTTGAGTAATTATTTCATAAAAATAAATCTAACTCAAAATCATTTTACTATGTCAAGAAATATTTCAATAAAAGATGACTAGCTCCGTGAATACATTCATGAGAAAACAATTGTTCCGTGGGGATACTTTGAACCTATTTTCCAAAGAAGAACAAAAATACCATTGGTCCCACTCATACTAGTATTATTCAAATCTGTTGGGTAAAGAGAAAACCAAGGTCTGGACCTCAGGAATAGTTCTTGTGGGATTCCTTCTAGAAGTTTTTGAATGAAAAGATATTCTCACCTGATGTGTCGATAAGTTTATTCAAAACCAAAGGGTAGTCGCGTTGCATAATGATTATCTTATTTAATTGGTTCCTTCAATATTTAGAGAGATTTTTAAGTTTTTAGAGATGAACCTAGCGTATAAAGGGGAGGAATCTAGGAATTTCCTAAAATGAAAGAATAATGGAATAGAGCTTCTTCAAGAGTATCTGCATGACCTTGCAACAATTCCTAAATATATGTCCATAATTCCAATAAGTTCTATAAAAATTTATTACAAAAAAATTTCTTGGTTGTTTACATGGATTACTAGCCAGGACTCTATATAAACCATTCCTCGACTGGAATTATATATATTTCATTTTATGGTTCATGAAAATGTTATATTCGACTGGGCAAAGATTATTTCAAATGAAATCACTGCATAGTTGACTAATTTTATGACTGAGAATTTTTCAAAAAAATTGTCACACCTTTCAGGGTTTGAACATTGCCTGAAAAGTAAACATAAAGATGGATCCCATGACCATGTGGTACCAAGCTCTATGGAAGTAGAGAGTCAACCATCATTTTTATGAGGTATATTGTAATTTTATATCTAAGTTCAAGAAGTTGTTATTTGGGGAAGACACTTATTGGCTATCATTGTAAACAACAACTTTATTTAAGGGAAAAGGACCCCATGAGAAAATGGAGGACTACAATGTTATCAGGGTTTTTGCTCTGTTGAAAAACCCATATTTATTCCTTGTTATATGCCTAATAAGTTGTTTATCAATGAGATAACTAGACAATATAAATTATGGTTCGATATTTTCTCAGAAAAAATAAAAAAATAGTTCATACCTCTCTCATGGAAGGTGGGTGAAATTCGTCTCTGAGGGATATCCAAAATAGACAAAGATCTTGCTTATTTCGATCATTTTGACTTGAAATTCACAAAAGAGATCAAGGGTTTCGACCCTAATCATCTTTTTTATAAT
>JZKD02S1738628.1:0-16323 GCA_000966675.3 Picea glauca | reverse complement strand
CCATACCTTTCAAGCATGGCCAAGTTCTTTTAAATTGATGTTGATAGGAATAAGTGAATAAGCTTGGCTAAACTGTTTAATCTTAGCCAAGTGATCTAGGTTAGTTAGTGAATAAATCTGGCCAGACTATCTAATCTTGGTTAGATAGCCCCAGGGTAGAGTAAGTTCTTAGCCCAACAATTTAATCTGGCCTAATTGTCATAGGAAGTTAGGTTAGAACATAGGCTAGTTTTCTTTACTTCAATAAAACCAACTCGATTATCAATGTTGGACCATGTTTTGAATGCTCGAAAAGTTGTTTTCCTAACCCCTTGGTGATGTAAAGATGTAAAAGCTTGGGAAAAACCCATGATATGCTCTTATCCTAAGTTTTTCAGGGTGCATATGCTTTCACGCCCACATTTATGCACTGATCATGTATCAACGACCAAGATGATCGTGCCTAGATCTACGGTGGATAAATATTTCCAGACCCCACCGACCGTTCTACCTTTAATGGAGGGGGGGGGGGGGGGGGTGAAAACACTTTTATAGCAGGGGCGCATATGGGGGACCCAAGATTCACAGCTTTGAGCTTTGGGTTGTATTGGTTTCTAGACCCCCCCTTCCATTTTGGATTTAATGGGGGGGGTTCAGAATGTGTGTTAAAGAGTGTGCACAAATCTATGGTCCAAAGGAAAGTGTGCAGATCGACATCCCAAGGTATTTTTCGGACCCCCCTAACTGATCTACCTTTAATGGTGGAGGGGAGGGGTCCAGAATGGAATATTACTCTGGTGGGCCCCTTATCTATATGTGGCATGAATCTATTGGTCCCGAATCCCACCACCTCTCACTCCCTAACATACTACATCACCTCCTAACATCATCATCCACCTTTCCAAAAGAGTCACATCCCATAACTCCATCAGTCCTTCTCCCTCATTCACTCGTGGCAAGTCCCCTCGCCATGATTTTTTCCCCCAATCGATAACTGCCACATCACCCATCCGTATCCCTCAGTCATTGTCACCTGCCATCTCACATTCTAAATGACCCATTGGCCATTTATTACTGGATAAATTACCCGTTAACTATCTAACCTGTCCCTCGTGCCCAACGGATACCCGTTTACTCAAAATTACCCTCACTCTTCATTCCTTCACCATTTACCCACTCATCGCACCAGAGAATTTACCCCGTTTTCTTCCCTGTTATAGTCAATTTCCCCCATCTACAGTCACCCCTTCTAATATTGTTTTATTTGCAGGTATTGTTATAGTAATGGTGCCAAAATCAAAACGAACAGAAGGAGAGGAGAATCCATTTCTCCCGCCTCCTGTCGATCTCGACAGGATTCCACTGGCTGACAAAGACTACTTAATCGTAGACACTAAGTGCAATTTCAACTTCGCAGACCTTCAATCATGGCTTAAAGAAGTCTTCCTGGACTAGAGTGACGAAATTGGACTCTGGGAGTCCAACCTACCCCTGTATCTCTTCCCCTAGATTCACCATTTCCTAGAGTTCACCCTCAAGTGCCAAGCCCGCTATATTCCCGAGCAAAGAGCCATCGTATCCTCGTCCGGGGAAGTTCTCTTCCTCATCACACCAGAAACCACCAACCAAATGATGCAAATATCCCAAGCCAACTCCGCATCACCTTTTAACCTTGAAATCCTTACAGATTTATACCAGAAGATGACTTTTCCTCAAAGAGCTCAAATATTTGAGCTTTTTCTTCCACAATCCACTCAGCTCCCTACTACAAATACCCCTTATCCTTCCTCCATGTTCTCAACCAAAGGAAACTGGGTTATTGCATCCCTATGCACCTTGTTGGGTTATTATTCAGATCAGTGGGTAGATGAACCCATTCTAGGATTTTTGTCTATTTTCTCCATCAATGAGAAGCCTACTACATAATTCAACTTCAGTATGTTCTTGGAGAACAATATTCACGAGCAATTTGTCAATTTCACCATAGAAGGAATGTTCCAGTATTCTTCAATACTGGCATACCTGTTCATTTTCTCCCAAGCAAAAAGAATTGTTTTTTTCCATGTAGAAGATGGATGGAGATGGTAGACCCTAGGAAGTAACCGCATGGACTTATTTGCTTAGACATAACTCCACAGAATTTAGTTTCAAGCAGTTCATCGATAATTCTACCACCCAGTTGTGAGTATGCTCAACGACAGATCCAAACCCAGGATTAATGACGAAGTTCAGAGGATCCTACATCTCTTGGATCATACAAAGACTGGTGATTGGTACATGTACCAAAATCACACTAAGATCAGAGTCTATGGGTGCATGTTGGCCCCATATAAACTGCCCAAATACTTACCTGTTAGATTTTTTTCTCTGGAATACATAAGGAAGATGATAAACTCATATGATCTTCATTTTTGTCTTTAAAGAAGAAGCAACATCTTAGAATCAAAGGGCAGATTGAGTCTTTCATATGCAACAATCAAGGCACCGAGGAGGAAGTAGACAAGCTACTGAAGGAAATGAAATTCCTTATGAGGTTCACATGGCACTATGATCCGTGCGGGATCATTTCAGAGATTAGGATAAAAAACAAGAATATCCCATATGTCCACGAATCTAGGCCCGAGGTAGAAAAATTTGCAAACCAGACAAGATGGGAACCAAATACTTTGGTTGAAATAGAACAACAGGACCTCTTAGTCACTATATCATAGAAAACCACACCATAGGCTCCAAAGGAGAAAAGGCCTATGCAGGATCTGTCACCTCCTATCACTAAAGTATCATTAGAAGAATTCTAACTGCATACCAAGAGGCGAAAAACTAGTCCAGCTCTTGACCCGGATGGATAAAAGGAAATTCCATCCACTATAGTGACAGAGGTTGATCGGTCACTCCTCAACACAAGAAGAAAGAAGATTATAACCACTATGTTACCAAAGAAGAATACATATACTCCACCAATCAACTAGCCAGGCAATACAGGACCAAAGCTGAGCATCTTTGAGAAATATGACTTGATCAAGAAAAAGAATCAAACTCTGACCAACAACACATATGCCCAATTCTAGAAGCAGACGTCAACTGCACAACACAGGCTGCTATCGACATTCGATACAAATAAGGGAAGAATGCACATGGCATTTCTCCAAGCATAGGTGCCAGACCCAAAGGTAATCACCGACTATAAAAGGGCAACCTTTGAATTCCAGACCAAAGATGTCCATCCTGTCGATCAAATGGATTTGCATAGGCAAACTGGAGAAATGGTTTTCTCCACGTTAGCACATGCTTCCACTACTGCCTCCAAGTTACAAGTGTCTTTGAACAACGTCCAAACACAATTGAAGTTGGAGAAGATATCATCCTTTGCCAAGGACAACAGGATCAAGACATTGGAGGAACTAGTCCTCAAGATCGGGTACGATCCATCAAATGTGAAAGCAGTCGAGGAGATGATCAAGAAGAAAAACAAAAACATAGTTTCTTTGAGGAAACAATTGAAGCTGCCACCAACAGTAGACTCGCAGGCAAAGGAAATAGCAGAGACAAAAGGAGAAAAAGATGAGATGCTTAAGCTGATCATGGAACAAAATGCACAACTAAAGGAGATGGAAGCTGAGATGGAGAAGCTAGTGAAAGAGAAAGAGCAGTTGAAACCCATGGAAGTCATTCCATTGACTGCAGTTCCACTCTCAGGAGTGAGCACAACATCACTAGCAGAAGTCCCATCGGCGAATCCACTGACGTCTCTAGAAAAGATGGTTGAATTGGCCAAATCTATGGAAGAGATGAATCTGCAAGAGACAAAGACTAGAAGGCTCAAAAAGGAGATTGAGAACCTTCAGGAACTCAAATATTCTTATCAAACCAACTTCTCTAAGGAAAAATAGGTGACAGACCAGCTCAAACAAGAGTTACAACAACTTCGAAAGAAAACCATGGCAGGTAAAACACTGACCGAAGTCAAAGAATGTGTCTGGACAGACATGACCAATTCTATGAACGAAATATGGCCAATGATACAGATTATGTTTGAGCAAAATGAATTGGTGTAGAGAAGTAAACAAGCCATCGAGAAGATCANTTGAATGCTCGAAAAGTTGTTTTCCTAACCCCTTGGTGATGTAAAGATGTAAAAGCTTGGGAAAAACCCATGATATGCTCTTATCCTAAGTTTTTCAGGGTGCATATGCTTTCACACCCACATTTATGCACCGCTCATGTATCAATGACCAAGATGATTGTGCCTAGATCTACGGTGGATAAATCTTTCCAGACCCCATCGACCATTCTACCTTTAACAGAGGGGGGGGGTCTGAAATCACTTATAATGCATGTGCGCATATGGATAGCCCAAGTTTCAACACTTCGATCTATGGTCTGTATTGGATTCTAGACCCCCCCTTCCATTCTGGCTTTAATGGGGGGGGGTTCAGAATGTGTGTTAAAGAGTGTGCACAGATCTACGGTCCAAAGGAAAGTGTGCAGATCGACATCCCAAGATATTTTTTGGACCCCCCTGACTGATCTACCTTTAATAGTGGAGGGGAGGGGTCCAGAATGGAATATTACTCTGGTGGGCCCCTTATCTATACGTGGCATGAATCTACTGGTCCTGAATCCCACCACCTCTCACTCCTTAACATACTACATCACCTCCTAACATCATCATCCACCTTTCCAAAAGAGTCACATCCCATAACTCCATCAGTCCTTCTCCCTCATTCACTCGTGGCAAGTCCCCTCGCCATGATTTTTTCCCCCAATCGATAACTGCCACATCACCCATCCGTATCCCTCAGTCATTTTCACCTGCCATCTCACATTCTAAATGACTCGTTGGCCATTTATTACTGGATAAATTACCCGTTAACTATCTAACCTGTCCCTCGCGCCCAACAGATACCCATTTACTCAAAATTACCCTCACTCTTCATTCCTTCACCATTTACCCACTCATCGCACCGGAGAATTTACCCCGTTTTCTTCCCTGTTATAGTCAATTGCCCCAATCTACAGTCACCCCTGCTAATATTGTTTTATTTGCAGGTATTGTTATAGTAATGGTGCCAAAATCAAAACGAACAGAAGGAGAGGAGAATCCATTTCTCCCGCCTCCTGTTGATCTCGACAGGATTCCACTGGCTGACAAAGACTACTTAATCGTAGACACTAAGTGCAATTTCAACTTCGCAGACCTTCAATCATGGTTTAAAGAAGTCTTCCTGGACTAGAGTGACGAAATTGGACTCTGGGAGTCCAACCTACCCCTGTATCTATTCCCCTAGATTCACCATTTCCCAGAGTTCACCCTCAAGTGCCAAGCCCACTATATTCCCGAGCAAAGAGCCATCTTATCCTCGTCCGGGGAATTTCTCTTCCTCATCACACCAGAAACCACCAACCAAATGATGCAAATATCGTGAGCCAACTCTGCATCACCTTTTAACCTTGAAATCCTTACAGAGTCATACCAGAAGATGACTTTTCCTCAAAGAGCTCAAATATTTGAGATTTTTCTTCCACAATCCACTCAGCTCCCTACTACAAATACCCCTTATCCTTCCTCCATGTTCTCAACCAAAGGAAACTGGGTTATCGCATCCCTATGCACCTTGTTGGGTTATTATTCAGATCAGTGGGTAGATGAACCCATTCTGGGATTTTTGTCTATTTTCTCCATCAATGAGAAGCCTACTACATAAATCAACTTCAGTATGTTCTTGGCGAACAATATTCACGAGCAATTTGTCAATTTCACCACAGAAGGCATGTTCTAGTATTCTTCAACACTGGCATACCTATTCATTTTCTCCCAAGCAAAAAAAATTGTTTTTTTCCATGTAGAAGATGGATGGAGATGGTAGACCCTAGGAAGTAACCGCATGGACTTATTTGCTTAGACATAACTCCACATAATTTAGTTTCAAGTAGTTCATCGATAATTCTACCACCCAGTTGTGAGTATACTCAACGACAGATCGAAACCTAGGATAAAGGACGAAGTTCATAGGATCCTACATCTCTTGGATCATACAAAGACTGGTGATTGGTACCTGTACCAAAATCACACTGAGATCAGAGTCTATGGGTGCATGTTGGCCCCATATAAACTGCCCAAATACTTACCTGTTAGAATTTTTTCTCTGGAATACATAAGGAAGATGATAAACTCAGATGATCTTCATTTTGTGTCTTTAAAGAAGAAGCAACATCTTAGAATCAAAGGGCAGATTAAGTCTTTCATCTGCAACAATCAAGGCACCGGGGAGGAAGTAGACAAGCTACTGAAGGAAATGAAATTCTTTATGAGCTTCACATGGCACTATGATCCCTGTGGGATCATTTCAGAGATTAGGATAAAAAACAAGAATATCCCATATGTCCACGAATCTAGGCCCGAGGTAGAAAAATTTGCAAACCAGACAAGATGGGAACCAAATACTTTGGTTGAAATAGAACAAAAGGACCTCTTAGTCACTATATCATAGAAAACCACACCATAGTCTCCAAAGGAGAAAAGGCCTATGCAGGATCTGTCACCTCCTATCACTAAAGTATCATTAGAAGAATTCTAACTGCATACCAAGAGGCGAAAAACTAGTCCAGCTCTTGACCCGCCTGGATAAAAGGAAATTCCATCCACTATAGTGACAGAGGTTGATCGGTCACTCCTCAACACAAGAAGAAAGAAGATTATAACCATTATGTTACCAAAGAAGAATACATATACTCCACCAATCAACTAGCCAGGAAATACAGGACCAAAGCTGAGCATCTTTGAGAAATATGACTTGATCAAGAAAAAGAATCAAACTCTGACCAACAACACATATGCCCAATTCTATAAGCAGACGTCAACTGCACAACACAGGCTACTATCGACATTTGATACAAAGAAGGGAAGAATGCACATGTCATTTCTCCAAGCATAGGTGCCAGACCCAAAGGTAATCACCGACTATAAAAGGGAAACCTTTGAATTCCAGACCAAAGACGTACATCCTGTCGATCAAATGGATTTGCATAGGCAAACTAGAGAAATGGTTTTCTCCACGTTAGCACATGCTTCCACTACTTCCTCCAAGTTACAAGTGTCTTTGAACAACATCCAAACACAATTGAAGTTGGAGAAGATATCATCCTTTGCCAAGGACAACAGGATCAAGACATTGGAGGAACTAGTCCTCAAGATCGGGTACGATCCCTCAAATGTGAAAGCAGTCGAGGAGATGATCAAGAAGAAAAACAAAAACATAGTGTCTTTGAGGAAACAATTGAAGATTCCACCAACAGTAGACTCGCAGGAAAAGGAAATAGCAGAGACAAAAGGAGAAAAAGATGAGATGCTTAAGCTGATCATGGAACAAAATGCACAACTAAAGGAGATCGAAGCTGAGATGGAGAATCTAGTTAAAGAGAAAGAGCAGTTGAAACCCATGGAAGTCATTCCATTGACTACAGTTCCACTCTCAGGAGTGAGCACAACATCACTAGCAGAAGTCCCATCGGCGAATCCACTGATGTCTCTGGAAAAGATGGTTGAATTGGCCAAATCTATGGAAGAGATGAATCTGCAGGAGACAAAGACTAGAAGGCTCAAAAAGGAGATTGAGAACCTTCAGGAACTCAAATCTTCTTATCAAACCAGATTCTCTAAGGAAAAATAGGTGACAGACTAGCTCAAACAAGAGTTACAACAGCTTCAAAAGAAAACCATGGCAGGTAAAACACTGACCGAAGTCAAAGAATGTGTCTGGACAGACATGACCAATTCTATGAACGAAATATGGCCAATGATATAGATTATGTTTGAGAAAAATGAATTGGTGTAGAGAAGTAAACAAGCCATCGAGAAGATCATATCAGAACTGGGAGAGATTCCCACACAGGCTAATGAAATCATCAAATTATTGAATTCTAAAACCAGAGAGGAGCTGGAAGAGCTGAGAATTGAGGATAGAACAGAGACCATCCTTGAGGAAAAAAGAGTCTTGACCAAGAGAGGACTGATGCTACAGCTAGAAGAAAAGGTTCAGGCCATGGACCTAGGGGTACAAAGGTTTTTCAACAAGATTGAGGCCCTACAGAAGAAAGTTCTTCCTGGTTTGAAGGTGATAAATGACAAATTGATGACACTCCCAGATTACAGAAAGAGACTAGCCGATGTGGCTAAGGATAGTTCAAAATTTTTAGGGATTCAAGGCAACATCACTGGCAAAGCATTCCTAGATGCACTTCAATTGGACATCATCATTCAGTATGAGATTCATTATATCTTCATCACCAAGCCTACTTTTTCCAAGTACAGAGAGATGGATGAAGTCTACCGAAGGTTACTCAAGGTCAGTGTTCCCAATCATCTTCGATGGGAAGAACTTTGTGACCTGATCGAGTAATCGATGAGCAATCCCAACCCAGTCATTTTTCCAGTTAGACGAGGTCATGCAGAGGCCTCACCAATGGTCCACCCAGAAAATAGCATGCAATTGCGACACATCATCAAACAGTTTCCTAGATTTATGTAATTTGTTAAGCTAGTTAGGCTAAAAATAGATTTACCACGTCCTGATCTTTAATGACAGGATCATTTGTAATTTTGGGTTATAAATTCTTCACTTTTCGAAGTATTGAGGGTTGATCTTTATGCCTTCCGAGCTATCAGATTGTAATACTTTTCAAGAGATATTCCATTAATACAAAGAGGCATTTTTATAGGATTCTTGTGTATTCACTGGTGATGTTTTCCTTTCTAAGTTATATGCTATTCTTTCTTAGTTATCACACTGTTTGCTAAAACTAATCTTTGAAAGTAACGAACATTGCAGGATTTATCTTTGTATACCATGTTTCTAACTTTAAAAGATTTTAGTGTTTCATCTTTTGATTTTACGATAAAGAAATTCTTAATTGCTTCTTTGTTGTAATTGATATTCTCACCTTTTTTCTGCTATTTCTCATTTATGCTACTAAAATAATCCAGCGATTACATTATCTTTCCCTGTGAAAAGTTTCTTTTCTTTCTGGCTTAGATTTTATTTCATGATACAGACCCCATAGCCCAATGGATGTGTAAACTCTCTCAGCCAACCCAATGAAAACTACAACAAACAAAACCAACATATTTTATTTACCTAGCCTAATATTTTAAATTTGAAACATATCTAAATCATACAGAGAGATCCCTCTCTGATGTTGGTAGGGCTAGATCCCATCTTTGAAGTGGTTGGATAAATTTACCTCCCATAAATTTCTTCTTTTCTAACAACCTCTAGGAAATTTAGAGAGTGATAGCATTGTCCATGATCCATTGGCCTGGTTAGGAACCCCTTTATTCGGGTGGAGTTTAGTCCCAGCTCGGGGGTGACCCACTACTAAGAGTGATGAGAAGTGTGGTCTAAGGCTAGGAGGTTCATGGAAGGTCTACATGTAGTTGGTGATATTCTTACCAAGATAAGTATCAATTGTGTGATAAATTTACATGCTGCATTATTATTTACGTGTTTATTTTTACGGGTTTATCCTATGTGTGGTTATAACTGTCTATATATTTATGGGTATTTCCTGTATATGTTGCATGTATACATTTATTGTTATTTTAGTGTGAATCCATGCATTTACAGATGTATATGTTTAGTTACATTATATATATATATATATATCCACAAGAGTTCTGTATGTATATATTTTAATTGCATGCAATTCAAAAAAATTATGGGACATAGCTCAGTTAGATGTTGGGTATGTTACAGTATGTTGAGCAGAGAATGAAAGAATTCTCTCGTGTAGCATGACTCTGCATGGGTGGCCGAGGATGTTACAATATGGTATCATAGCTTTAGTTTTCAACATTGATCCTGGATGAGCCGAGCAAGTGAGTTGAAGAAAAATTTCACAGATGATTTATTTTGAAGTGCTCAAATTTTGATTTGTTGAGCATCCATGGTAAAAATTAACAACAATTGTGCGAAATTGGGAAAAAGCCCCAATTTTTGTTGTTAAATTCATGGGAAAATTGAGGAAATTGGCCATGTGGTGAGATATTCTTGATTTAATATCTGTTTTAGCAAATTTGGACCTAGAATTGGTCGAATTTGAAGTTACAGTGAAGCCATGATAGTTGGAGCGAGATTAGTAATTAAAATTCTAAATTCGTGACTTGAGTTTGGGAAAAAATCATTCGAGAAATGTCAAACCGCAATGATTTGTTGTTGGAGAGGTTGAACTGGTGTTATCGGGGTGAAATTGAACAAATTTCATAGTTGCAAAATGTCTATGGTAAATAGGGGAAAAACTTAGAAAAACAAATCCCCAATTTTTGCAGCAGAATTCACGAGGAATTGATGCACATAAAAATGTATGTGCGTAGGTGGGTGCACTAAAAATGCATGATGCCCAGTAAAAAACATGTGATTTGTAAAAATTGGGCACTGTGCGGAAAAATGTTGGTGTGCAGGTGCGCACATTAAGTTTTGGCACCACACAGAATAATGTTGGTGTGCATGTGCGCGCACTAAATTTTTGCACCACGTGGAAAAATGTTCGTGTGCAGGTGCATGCACTAAATTTTGGCACCGCGTAGAAAAATGTTGGTGTGCGGGTGTGTGCACTAAATTTTGGCACTACACATAAAAATGTTGGTGTCTAGGTGTGCGCACTAAATTTTGGTGCCGCATGGGAAAAACATTGGTGTGCTAGAGCGCACGCTAAATTTTGGCGTTGTATGGAAAAATGTTGGTGTGCGGGTGCGTGCGCTAAATTTATCATTGTGAAGTGTGAATACTCATAATAAGGTGTGTGTAGTGTGCACACACATAATAATGTCATGCTTAGTCTATGTAGTATTGGCAGAGCGCAAAGGATTTTTGTTGGTGCACGTAGAATGTGGGTATATATTGTCACACAATAGTTTAGTTAATGGTGCGCGTAGACTCTCTGTGTGCGGTGGGGGAATACTAAAATTTGGCATGGTACAGCGTGTAGAGTGAATTGCGTGGAATATCAACGCGTGATACAAAAATTGCATGCAACAACTAATAGTGCAAGAACAAAAAAATTGTGCAATGGATATTAGCGTGTGACACAAAAGTAGTGTGCGCCAGTTATTGGTAGGCGAGAGAAGTGATACATAGTGGTTATAGGTGCGCGAATCAAAATTTACCTTGTAGTTTTGTTTCACATGATAAATATGGGTGTACAAGTTGAAATTTGTGCATGTGAAGTTGTTTGGAGGGTGAACAACAACGAAAAACTAGCGAATTTCTGCAACATTTTATATCATTTGAGCGCCATCTTTTTTCAACATAGTTTTGAGGCCTTTAAGAGCGTTTTTAGCAACTTGAGTTACCAAGGTACACTCTATATTTGTATCTCAAATAAAATAGCTCGTAGAGATATTTCTAATGGTGTAAACTATTCGTCAAATGGAGCTTTTATGAGAAAGTTACAACACAAATAGTGAAGGGTAAAATTTAAGACCCAACTAACTTCAAAATAAAGCGCCATAACTTTTTTCTCTGGAACCCGATTGAGGCAAAAGAATAGTCAATGGAAATATATTGAACCATAGAGGACATTCCTAGAGATGAATTAAATTTTTGGGCATGTTAACAATGTTTAAAATGGAAAAGAATGCACTTGTATCATTCCAGACCAAAAAGATGAATTGAGCTAGAACTTCAGCAGGTTGTAACTAGCATCCCAAAACCTAGAAAAAGGTTAAACTTGGACAGAGTGTCTAGAATATGTATATTAAGAAACCCAATTGAGATCCTATGAAAAATCCAATGGAGTAGGTGCAAAAATGCATAATTACAACACAGAGTTGCGCCAAGTTGATGTGTGAATAGAAAAATTAATGGACAATTTTCAAATAACCATAATGTTCTGCTCAAGACTCAAAATTGATCATGGGAGAAGGCATTGGAAAGGTATTGGATAGTAGAATATAAATATTTTCACCCAGAAAATTGATCTAGATATTGAATTTTCAAGGAAATCAAAAGAAATAATTCTGATATATTATTGAACCAGAATGGTTCATATTTTCATGAAATTGTTGAAACAGTTAGCTTGACAAAGTTTTGTTGGTTGCACATTTTGCAGAGTTAACAACTAGATTAGATTAGAGTCTACACAGAGTCTANTGAGAATTGAGGATAGAACAGAGACCATCCTTGAGGAAAAAAGAGTCTTGACCAAGAGAGGACTGATGCTACAGCTAGAAGAAAAGGTTCAGGCCATGGACCTAGGGGTACAAAGTTTTTTCAACAAGATTGAGGCCCTACAGAAGAAAGGTCTTCCTGGTTTGAAGGTGATAAATGACAAATTGATGACACTCCCAGACTACAGAAAGAGACTAGCCGATGTGGTTAAGGATAGTTCAAAATTTTTAGGGATTCAAGGCAACATCACTGGCAAAGCATTCCTAGATTCACTTCAATTGGACATCATCATTCAGCATGAGATTCAGTATATCTTCATCACCAAGCCTACTTTTTCCAAGTACACAGAGATGGATGAAGTCTACCGAAGGTTACTCAAGGTCAGTGTTCCCAATCATATTCGATGGGAAGAACTTTGTGACCTGATCGAGTAATCGATGAGCTATCCCAGCCCAATCATTTTTCCAGTCAGACGAGGTCATGCAGAGGCCTCACCAATGGTCCACCCACAAAATAGCATGCAGTTGCGACACATCATCAAACAGTTTCCTAGATTTCTGTAATTTGTTAAGCTAGTTAGGCTAAAAATAGATTTACCACGTCCTGATCTTTAATGAAAGGATCATTTGTAATTTTGGGTTATAAATTCTTCACTTTTCGAAGTATTGAGGGTTGATCTTTATGCCTTCCGAGCTATCATATTGTAATACTTTTCAAGAGATATTCCATTAATACAAAGAGGCATTTTTATAGGATTCTTGCATATTCACTGGTGATGTTTTCCTTTCTAAGTTATATGTTATTCTTTCTTAGTTATCACACTGTTTGCTAAAACTAATCTTTGAAAGTAACGAACATTGTAGGATTTATCTTTGTATACCATGTTTCTAACTTTAAAAGATTTTAGTGTTTCATCTTTTGATTTTACGATAAAGAAATTCTTAATTGCTTCTTTGTTGTAATTGACATTCTCACCTTTTTTCTGCTATTTCTCATTTATGCTACTAAAATAATCCAACGATTACATTATCTTTCCCTGTGAAAAGTTTCTTTTCTTTCTGGCTTAGATTTTATTTCATGATACGGACCCCATAGCCCAATGGATGTGTAAACTCTCTCAGCCAACCCAATGAAAACTACAACAAACAAAACCAACATATTTTATTTACCTAGCCTAATATTTTAAATTTGAAAGATATCTAAATCATACAGAGAGATCCCTCTCTGATGTTGGTAGGGCTAGATCCCAGCTTTGAAGTGGTTGGATAAATTTACCTCCCATAAATTTCTTCTTTTCTAACAACCTCTAGGAAATTTAGAGAGTGATAACATTTTCCATGATCCATTGGCCTGGTTAGGAACCCCTTTACTCGGGTGGAGTTTAGTCCCAGCTCGGGGGTGACCCACTACTAAGAGTGATGAGAAGTGTGGTCTAAGGCTGGGAGGTTCATGGAAGGTCTACATGTAGTTGGTGATATTATTACCAAGATAACTATCAATTGTGTGATAAATTTACATGCTGCATTATTATTTACGTGTTTATTTTTACGGGTTTATCCTATGTGTGGTTATAATTGTCTATATATTTATGGGTATTTCCTGTATATGTTGCATGTATACATTTATTGTTATTTTAGTGTGAATCCATGCATTTACAGATGTATATGTTTAGTTACATTATATATATATATATATATCCACAAGAGTTCTGTATGTATATATTTTAATTGCATGCAATTCAAAAAAATTATGGGACATAGCTCAGTTAGATGTTGGGTATGTTACAGTATGTTGAGCAGAGAATGAAAGAATTCTCTCGTGTAGCATGACTCTGCATGGGTGGCCGAGGATGTTACAATATGGTATCATAGCTTTAGTTTTCAACATTGATCCTGGATGAGCCGAGCAAGTGAGTTGAAGAAAAATTTCACAGATGATTTATTTTGAAGTGCTCAAATTTTGATTTGTTGAGCATCCATGGTAAAAATTAACAACAATTGTGCGAAATTGGGAAAAAGCCCCAATTTTTGTTGTTAAATTCATGGGAAAATTGAGGAAATTGGCCATGTGGTGAGATATTCTTGATTTAATATCTGTTTTAGCAAATTTGGACCTAGAATTGGTCGAATTTGAAGTTACAGTGAAGCCATGATAGTTGGAGCGAGATTAGTAATTAAAATTCTAAATTCGTGACTTGAGTTTGGGAAAAAATCATTCGAGAAATGTCAAACCGCAATGATTTGTTGTTGGAGAGGTTGAACTGGTGTTATCGGGGTGAAATTGAACAAATTTCATAGTTGCAAAATGTCTATGGTAAATAGGGGAAAAACTTAGAAAAACAAATCCCCAATTTTTGCAGCAGAATTCACGAGGAATTGATGCACATAAAAATGTATGTGCGTAGGTGGGTGCACTAAAAATGCATGATGCCCAGTAAAAAACATGTGATTTGTAAAAATTGGGCACTGTGCGGAAAAATGTTGGTGTGCAGGTGCGCACATTAAGTTTTGGCACCACACAGAATAATGTTGGTGTGCATGTGCGCGCACTAAATTTTTGCACCACGTGGAAAAATGTTCGTGTGCAGGTGCATGCACTAAATTTTGGCACCGCGTAGAAAAATGTTGGTGTGCGGGTGTGTGCACTAAATTTTGGCACTACACATAAAAATGTTGGTGTCTAGGTGTGCGCACTAAATTTTGGTGCCGCATGGGAAAAACATTGGTGTGCTAGAGCGCACGCTAAATTTTGGCGTTGTATGGAAAAATGTTGGTGTGCGGGTGCGTGCGCTAAATTTATCATTGTGAAGTGTGAATACTCATAATAAGGTGTGTGTAGTGTGCACACACATAATAATGTCATGCTTAGTCTATGTAGTATTGGCAGAGCGCAAAGGATTTTTGTTGGTGCACGTAGAATGTGGGTATATATTGTCACACAATAGTTTAGTTAATGGTGCGCGTAGACTCTCTGTGTGCGGTGGGGGAATACTAAAATTTGGCATGGTACAGCGTGTAGAGTGAATTGCGTGGAATATCAACGCGTGATACAAAAATTGCATGCAACAACTAATAGTGCAAGAACAAAAAAATTGTGCAATGGATATTAGCGTGTGACACAAAAGTAGTGTGCGCCAGTTATTGGTAGGCGAGAGAAGTGATACATAGTGGTTATAGGTGCGCGAATCAAAATTTACCTTGTAGTTTTGTTTCACATGATAAATATGGGTGTACAAGTTGAAATTTGTGCATGTGAAGTTGTTTGGAGGGTGAACAACAACGAAAAACTAGCGAATTTCTGCAACATTTTATATCATTTGAGCGCCATCTTTTTTCAACATAGTTTTGAGGCCTTTAAGAGCGTTTTTAGCAACTTGAGTTACCAAGGTACACTCTATATTTGTATCTCAAATAAAATAGCTCGTAGAGATATTTCTAATGGTGTAAACTATTCGTCAAATGGAGCTTTTATGAGAAAGTTACAACACAAATAGTGAAGGGTAAAATTTAAGACCCAACTAACTTCAAAATAAAGCGCCATAACTTTTTTCTCTGGAACCCGATTGAGGCAAAAGAATAGTCAATGGAAATATATTGAACCATAGAGGACATTCCTAGAGATGAATTAAATTTTTGGGCATGTTAACAATGTTTAAAATGGAAAAGAATGCACTTGTATCATTCCAGACCAAAAAGATGAATTGAGCTAGAACTTCAGCAGGTTGTAACTAGCATCCCAAAACCTAGAAAAAGGTTAAACTTGGACAGAGTGTCTAGAATATGTATATTAAGAAACCCAATTGAGATCCTATGAAAAATCCAATGGAGTAGGTGCAAAAATGCATAATTACAACACAGAGTTGCGCCAAGTTGATGTGTGAATAGAAAAATTAATGGACAATTTTCAAATAACCATAATGTTCTGCTCAAGACTCAAAATTGATCATGGGAGAAGGCATTGGAAAGGTATTGGATAGTAGAATATAAATATTTTCACCCAGAAAATTGATCTAGATATTGAATTTTCAAGGAAATCAAAAGAAATAATTCTGATATATTATTGAACCAGAATGGTTCATATTTTCATGAAATTGTTGAAACAGTTAGCTTGACAAAGTTTTGTTGGTTGCACATTTTGCAGAGTTAACAACTAGATTAGATTAGAGTCTACACAGAGTCTA
>JZKD02S1738617.1:98351-116670 GCA_000966675.3 Picea glauca | reverse complement strand
AGACTAGGAGGTATAATTACAACTAATGGCCTAAAGTCGACATAAATAAAATAACATTACTAATATAATATGCCCCAATTAAGGGGTAATGAGCCAATATTAGGGCTTAACATTATCTTATGAAAAAGGATCACAAATTTGTGCTAAAAGAGTCTACACGAATCGACATTTCGACTTGTCATGGTTGGAAGTCTTATGAGTGTTGCACCACATACCAATGCCCTTATGTTTCCTTTATTAACAAATTACTTTTTGAGTTTTGTAGTGTTATCTAGGAAACAATGAACTTGCATCTTCTTTCACTATCTATCATAATTGGTGGTGTTGATGTACTCACTAGAAGCACTGGAGTTGTTTTAGTTTATCCACTCAATCCTCCTCATGAATATTTGTGCATACACAAGTGTGTTAATAATCAAGGACTCTAGTATCTAAATCATTGTAATGGTGCAAATAATTTTGGTACTTAAGAACTAGATTCAATTATTCTTCTCTAATGTTTAGATGATCCATGAGAGTATAGAACTTGTTTGTGTAGTTTTCAACCTAATGATTAGGATGTTGGCACTATTTTTGAAACTTCATGCATTTGTCTTCCTAACGTCTCAATATTTTTTCGTGCATTGCTTATATGAAGGTTGGAGTAGGCTGAAAGGTTGTGCATGTTTGATTATGTGCATATCTACAAATGAAATCAAGGATTAAGACTTTTGGATCAAAATTGCTCACTTGGTCAAGCCTCAAGCATGAATAGAAGGTATGTCCTTTTTCCCATCGACATTGCATTTCACATCATAATCATTAGGTCTAGGAAAGAAAGTTAGTGTTTTATCAGTTATCTATGGTGAGCTATCAACCCACTCATCGGGGAATCCATTATTTAGTATTAGTAAAAAAATCCCTACAATAGTATTGGTGACTCCACTGGGGAAATTGATAAAATTTCTACTTTTTGAGTTGGCTTAGTTGGTTTCTGATAGGATCAACTTCAGATTTGATTGTTGGTGATAGATTAGCTCTTAGTAAACACCGTGGTAGGAAATTTAGTGCTATTTTCAGGCCTAGTTTTTTTATTTTTTGCATATCTCAAAAAATAAAAATAGATGTCATAGTATGTTAATTATGTCATAGACCTTCAACTGACCTAGAAACTGATGCCATTAGACCTAGACTCAATCCTAAGGCCAACTAAGAAGAAAAAACAACACATGCTACTTAATCTAGGAGTCAAGCATGCAAACAAACATTATCACAAAGAAGTGTTAGTTGGTGATGGAATCCAACATCGCACGATCGATGCATGAAGGAGATGAGTTTCGACGAGCGGGAAAGTTGCATTGAAAACCTGCTTAACGAACTAAAGCCCTGGTGCAAGTTACCTCACTGAGCAGTGGGCAACCCTCCAAGGAGTCCGAGTGAGTCTAGTGAACGTCGATCCCATGTACAACACCACCTTCCCTATGTTGTCACCTTGGTTAGGAAGTCTAAAAGATTATGGCCTCTATGGTACCACCTACTATACCAAAGAAGAGGGGGGACAGTTGACAGTCAACACCAAGACCAACAAAGAAAGGTTGATTACTCTATCGGCCCCAATGCGACCTCATGCTTGACCCTTGTGTTAGAAGGGCTTCCCAAAGTCAGTGATATAGCAACTGGATTCCACTCCCTAACTTAAAGCTTTATGTTTTTTTAGCAAGTTTGGAAATTTATTCTCACAATCTTATTCCAAAGCTCTACACCTAAGCTAAGATGGGTTTGAAGAGCCCTAGAAAAGTTGCTAGATAAATTTTAATTAGCGCTTGATTTTAGGCTTTTGTTACTCAAATGAGTGGTTGTGAAACTGATGGCGTTTCAAATCGACTCTTCAAACCATGCAAGAGGAAAATGAAATGAAAGAATTTCAACTTTGATGAAAACTAGCTATGGGAAGGAGCAATAAGTTTCAGGCAAAGAAATAATTTCTTGATTGATTACTATGCTGATCAATTGACAATACTGTGATATGTCAATGAAAATAATTCACAAGACCTTAAACTTTATAAAGTGTAACATAAGGTGGAAAATTAAAGGTGGTCATTGATGTTATTATTGTCTAGTTAGAGCTTCATCCAAAATCTACCAAAAACTTCAACTCATTACTGGGAAAGGTGTAGAAGCATATGGGAAGCTTCATCCAAAATCCGGCAAAAACAATCAACCATTCACTTTCGTTAACCTATGGGATATCGTTGGTACATATTTCACCTATTTGTGGCAATGCTAATATTCAAGAATATTCAACAATCAAGTAAAGCATTCTTTCTTTCTTTTTATTTTACATAACACTAAGTTTTTCATTTGAACAAGAAACTAGATATATGCTATGGGACTTCTGTGTATAGTGTGTAGGACTGGCTCTTACTGTACATACTACTTTGGTGGTTCAAATGAGACAATATGGTTCAGTGTTATCAATTTATTTCTATCATCAGTGGCCTTATAATTTCGATAACAAATTCAGACACAATTATTTAGGTTAACATTACATACAATGAAATGTCTATACAAAAACCCAATTCAAATCCAACCATATCATCCCCTAAATCGAAAACCCAATTCAAATCCAACCATTAGGAGTGCTCTACAACCCATTTAGACTTCTGGAAGAAACATACTAATTTTTTCGTCGTTGTTGGTGATCCCCTGAGCATCTCTGTCTCTTATAAGGGTGGTCGGGTCTCCTCTGTTGCTTGCGCTGTGGTGTAAGTCCTCCTTGTCTCTTTGTTGGGATGGACTGCCACAATTTGCATGGGTAAATGGTCGAGGGTTCTCTCCTCCCCATTGGGCTCTAATATGGTGTCCATTGTGGGGGTTCTCTCCTCCTTTTTGAGCTCCAATATGGTCTCCACTGTGGGGGTTCTCTCCTCCCTATCGACTCCAATATGGTCTCCACTACGGGGGTTCTCTCCTCCCTGTTCGACTCCAATATGGTCTCCACTACGGGGGTTCTCTCCTCTCTTTCGGGCTCCAATATGGTCTCCATTGTGGGGGTTCTATCCTCCCTGTCAGGCTCCAATATGTTATCCACTGTGGGCTCTAAGTGTGTAACGAAAGAGGCACTCGACAGTATGATTTGGTTCTTCAGCTCATGGAATACCTTTGCTTGTTCTTCCTCAGCGAACAACCAGGTCGGGTCAGTGCCTCGCCTTAGGATATATAGGTCAATTCACTTCACATCATTGCTTAACCCAACTTTAGATGCGATCTCTAAGTGTGTAATGGAAGAGGCACTTGACAACAAGTGTTGTTTCTTCAGCTCATGGAATACCCTTGCTTGTTCTTCCTCGATGAATAAACAGGTCAAGTTAGTGCCTTGCCTTAGGATAGATAGGTCAATGCCCAATATGGTATCCACTACGCCGGGGGTTCTCTCCTCCCTCTCAGGCTCGAATATGGTCTCCATGCGCGTAGATTTCAAATTTAAGTTTTGTCGGGCTGCAATATGGTCTCCATTGTGCTGGGGGTTCTCTGCTCCCTCTCGCGGGGCTCGAATATGGTCTTTTGAATGCGTGCAGATTTGAAATGTTAGTTTTTATTTGGGTTTTGGTTTATCATATATAATTTGCATATATTTGAATTATATATAATATAATTAACCATAACATATGCAACCAGTAAATCCTATAAACCATGTCACCCCTAACACCTATAACCTCTATTGTTTAAAACTATAACCCTTAGCGTCTATCTTTATACCCTACTCTTATTCTCTATTAATTGTAATTGTAATCTCATATAGTCCCTAATAAGTCCTAATATTTATAACCTATATGAACATAACCCCTATAACTCCTGCTCCTTAACCCCTATAATATTTAACACCTAAATATTTTAATGACCATAACTAATACATAATAACACTTACCATTATAACTCATAACAATTAATGGTCTAGTATAATACTCTAATACCTAATCATTTAACCCTTTTACCTTGAACCACTATAACCCTTAAGAAATATAGCATTAGTAGACTACAAAAAAAGAATCAACCATTATAATTGTTAACCTTTATAAATCTTAACCTTAATACATATAGCCTTTAACATCTATCCCAAATAACCAATAGTTCCTAACCCCTATAACCCTCAAACTTCAACAACTAATCATAATAACCCATTTCTTGTATAACCCAAAATCCCAAAATTGTACAACCACTAACCCTATAACCACTTTACTAAAATTAGTATAAATGTTAGATCTTAATCATTTTAATCATTATAATATCTAAACCTTATATCCATTATCATACCCAAGCACTAACCTTTGTAACCCTATATCCCATATTTCTGGTCCCTTAGCCTGAATAACGCCTAGGACATATAACCACTAATCACGTCTATAACACTTACCTCATTAACCCAATAATCCCTAAACACTTGGATCCTCAATAATAGTCCTTTATAAACCTTATAATCTCTAAAAAATTTAATCCATATCACCCCTTACCCATAAACCATGATCCTCCAACTCTTCATTGAGATGAGTGATATTTTTTCTCATCCCACTGTGAAAAGTTTTCCCAAAAAAGGCTACTAGGCGTTTCTTTGTTGGCCTACTGCTCTTTTTGTAAAATAAGAAGTATCTTGATGGTGAAGACAACAACGAAGACGACGACGATGATGATGACAACAATTATGGTGATGATAATGACGATGACGACGATGACGATGACGATAATGACAACAACGACGATGATGATCACGATGGCGACAACGACGAGGATGATGATGCCAACGATTATGGTGATGACAATGACGATGACAATCATAATGACGATGATGATGACGATGATGACAATGGCGATGATGATGACAATGGTGACGATGATGATGATGATGACAATGATTATGGTGATGACGATGATGATGACAATGATTATGGTGATGACAATGATTATGGTGATGACAATGACAACGATGATGATGATGATAATGACAATGATGACGATGACGATGACAATGATGATGATGGCGATGACGATGATGTCGACGACGATGATGACGATGATAAAAACAATGATGACGATGATGATGATGATGATGATGATGATGAAAATGATGATTATGGTGACAATGACAATGACGACAATCACAAATAAACTAGTCCTTTATAGTCCCTTTATGAGTCCATCTACATTGCTTTTGTCCTAAACTATATCATACTCATTGAGTGTTAGTACATACACATCCTATGTTGTTCCACCATTCACAATGGCTAGGGATCATATAAAAACCATCCTAATTAACCAAAATCCAAAATAAAATAAAACCAAAAATACAATATGTGAAATGGATATACGGGCCAAATAAATTTCTACCATATATAGTGGTCAAGGACTAGGCCAAACCAAAGAAGGGAAAGGTATTAAAAAGGTTGATGAGGAGGATGTGGTTATTGGTATGACAAACCAGTGATATAGATCAACCAACAGTTAATATTAGTTCCAGATTTATTGGACGACGATAATGATGATGACAACTATTATGGTGATGATAATGACGATGACGACGATGATGATAATGATGACGACGACGACGATGATGACAATGATGACGATGGCGACGACGATGATGATGACAATGATTATGGTGATGACAAAAACGACAACGATGATGATCATAATGACAATGACGACGATGATGATGATGGCGACGACAACAACAACGATGACGATGATGATGACAACAATTTTGGTGATGACAATGACGATGACAATGATGATCATAATGACGACGACGACGACGACGACGACGACGACGACGACGACGATGATGACAATGATGACGATGGAGAAAATGACAATGATGATGACAATGATTATGGTGATGACAATGACAATGAAGATGATGATGATAATGATAATGACGACGATGATGATGCTGCTGATGATGATGGCAATGACGATGACGTTTATGATGATGATGGCAATGATTATGGTGATGACAATGATGATGATGATGAAAACAATGACAATGATGACGATGATGCAATGATGATGATGATGCAATGATGATAATGAAAATGATGATTACCATGAAGACGACAATGATGAGGACAATGACAATAACAATGAAGATAATGTTGATTATGGTGACAATGACAATGACATTGATGACAAATACACTAGTCGTTTATAGTCCCTTTATGAGTCTATATACATTGCTTTTGTCCTTAGCTATATCATACTCATTGAGTGTTAGTACATACACATCCTATGTTGTTCCACCATTCACAATGGCTAGGGATCATATAAAAACCATCCTAATTAACCAAAATCCAAAATAAAATAAAATATGTGAAATGGATATACGGGCCAAATAAATTTCTACCATATATAGTGGTCAAGGACTAGGCCAAACCAATAGAAGAGAAAGGTAATAAAAAGGTAGATGAGGAGGATGTGGTTATTTGTATGACAAACCAGTGATCTAGATCAACCAACAATTAATATTAGTTCCAGATTTATTGATCGATGATGATGATGATGACAACGATTATGGTGATGATAATGACAATGACGACAATGATGATAATGACGACGACGACGATGATGATAACAATGATGACGATGGCGACGACGATGATGATGACAACGATTATGGTGATGACAATGATGATGGAGATGATGATCATAATGACGATGACGATGATGTTGATGACAATGATGACAATGGTGACGACAACAATGATGACAATGATTATGGTGATGACAATAACGATGAAAATGATGATCATAACAATGATGATGATGATGATGGCAATGATGACGACGATGACAATGATTATGGTGATGACAATGATGATGATGACAATGATGATGATGGTGATGATGATGGTGATGACGACGACGTCGATGATGATGATGACAACGATTATGGTGATGACAATGATGAAGATGATGAAAATGATTATGATGATGATGATGTGATGATGGTGGTGGTGATGGTGACGACGACGACGACGACGATGATGATGATGATGACGACGACGACGATGACGACGATGATGACGACGACGACGACGACGATGATGACAACAACAACGATGAAGGTAATGTTGATTATGGTGACAATGACGACGACGATGATGATTATGATATGGATATACGGTCCAAATAAATTTATACCATATATAGTGGTCAAGGACTAGGCCAAACCAATAGAAGAGAAAGGTAATAAAAAGGTCGATGAGGAGGAAGTGGTTATTGGTATGACAAACCAATGATCTAGATCAGCCAACAGTTAATATTAGTTCCAGATTTATTGGATGATGATGATGATGATGATGACAACGATTATTTTGATGATATTGATGACGGCGATGATGATGATAATGATGACGACGATGATGATGATGACAATGATGGCGATGGAAATGACGACGACGATGATGATGACAACGATTATGGCGATGACAATGACAATGACAATGATGATCATAATGACGATGATGAAAATGATGGTGACAATGATGATCGCGATGATGACGATGATGATGATGACAATGACGATGATGATGACAATGACGATGATGATGACGACGACGATGATGACAATGACGACGATGATGATAATGACAATGATTATGGTGATGACAATGACGATGACGATGATGACAATGGTGATGATGGCGATGACGAAGACATTGATGATGATGATGACAACGATTATGGTGATGAAAATGATGATGATGATGATGAAAACGATGACGACGACGACGACGATGATGATAATGATAACGATGATGAAAATGATGATTACGATGAATACGACAATGACAATGATGACAACAACAACGATGAAGATAATGTTGATTATGGTGATAATGACAATGACAACGATGACAAATACACTAGTCCTTTATAGTCCCTTTATGAGTCCATCTACATTGATTTTGTCCTTAGCTATATCATCCTCATTGAGTGTTAGTACATACACATCCTATGTTTTTCCACCATTCACAATGACTAGAGATCATATAAAAACCATCCTAATTAACCAAAATCCAAAATAAAATAAAACAAAAAATACAATATGTGAAATGGATATACGGGCCAAATAAATTTATACCATATATAGTGGTCAAGGACTAGGCCAAATCAATAGAAGAGAAAGGTAATAAAAAGGTCAATGAGGAGCGTGTGGTTATTGGTATGACAAACCAATGATCTAGATCAACCAACAACTAATATTAGTTTCATATTTATTGGACAACGATGACGATGATGACAATGATTATGGTGATGAGAATGACGATGACGACGACGATGATGATAATGACGACGATGACGATGATGAAGACAATGATTATGATGGTGACGACGACGATGATGACAATGATTATGGTGATGACAATGATGATGACAACGACGACAATGATGATGATGATGATGATGATGATGATGATGGTGAAAAGTTTAATCCAGATTTTAGGGTATGAAATATGCTATCACATAAGATTCATGGAAGAGCACCTAGCAATTGTGAAAAGATATTATCATTTCCATATTTTGAGGCAGATAAGATCTTATTTTTAGGCATATTTTTACAATGAATGAAACGAGGGGTTTTTCATCACAACTATGAATATCATTAAGGTATGTGAATAGTTTATCCATGTCAAATTTCAGTGCATACAAAAACAATTTGTGAAAATTTCAACGTTGGCCCCAATATTCATGACAGGTCACTGACCTTGCCTATGACGATGGGTATATTGTTGGGAGATCCATGCATGAAATTAATTTGAGAAAGTTCAAATGATGTTCAAGCAATGACAAACATGTTCATCGAAACTTTGTTGATGCAATACTATGACAACAATGATGACATTTACAATCATGATGTTATAAATATGAATGAGCTTCTCTTGGTTTCGAGAATAATTTATCCTCTATTGAACAAAGCCAACCACATGAAGGTGGAAGCTCATATGGCCCATCCCCTCCCCCTCACATCACTCTCAATTCCCCATTACCCAATCTATAAAATAGAAAATAATCGAAAGCAACATAGTAAGATTCATGCATAGAAAATACCAAAACAAAAATTAATGAAGGTAAATGAAATTATGTGTTTGTAAATGATATTTTTAGTTTACCACGTACTCTAGTATATTGACGACGTTTTTTAGGTTTCACATAATAATTAAACAACATGTAACATAGGATATAAAAATGTCGCATAAAACTTAAAAACATGTAATTAACCCATGACATAAGTAAATTATTTTAAGAGAATAATTCATACAAATTAAAATATATAGTCACGTACCTGATCCAAATCAACATCGATATCATCCTTATTTGTATCTTCTTCTTCATCAAACTTGACATATGTATCATCGTCCGGTTCAAAAATGGTGTTGAAAGGATTGACGATATCATCATCGTCATCAATGTCATTTTCGAGCATGTTTTCACCGACATCGTCATCAAGAACTGCATTGTCTCCTACGCCTAGATCATGTCGATCTTCTTCGTCTGTCGATCCTGCATGATCTTCTGGCTCTGTCTGATCTAGAGAATCATCTTCTTCTTCAGTATCATCTTCTTCCTATACATGCGTATACTTAACTAGCCTTTCTCTTGGATCATATCTAACAACAAATGACCAATCCCTCTAACTTGGAACATTTGAGTAAAAGACCTGTTCACATTAGCTTGGAAAAACATAGCGATCATGTCCTCTTTCAAACACCGTTGTTTTAATCATCGAAAATCCGTTGGCATGCCAAATAATAGTTCTTTCCTCATCGCGTTCATGCATTCGTAACCTATATCATTTGACATCAAACAAAACTAATTTGAAGGAATTAAAGTCACACTCAAGTATATCATTCAAATACCCATAATATCTATTTTCATATTCTCGGGGATGTTTGTCACTCCCAGAGGAAACATTAGTGACCTGGAATACTGCAGTTATCCCACTATCAGAAGTTTTCCTAGTTTCATCCAACTATTTGATGCAAAATTTACGACCATTGCACCACATAGCCTTGTGGTGTTTCAACTGAAATATTATGCCAGATATCTAAAATATGCATTGTCAATTAATAAATTAACATATTTATATAACTTGGAAAGTATATGAAAAATATAGTACAGATGTAGTCACATTAATATAATATAGAATAACTAAATAAAATGGGTGAATTTGCTTTCCTGTCCATCTTTCAAACCATATGCTAAATCAATTTCCCTTTGTGTAACATTGGCATCTTCATTACGATGACCTTCTCTAAGTAATTCAGACCATGGTTGCCATGATAACTTGCAACCATGATGTTGTTTACATCTTTCAATCCATACATTCATCTAGTCAAGATTGTTTGCAATGTATAAATCCAATGCATCCCAATCTTGAGAACCTAAATCAAAAAATCATAATTCACCAATATTAAATATTAGTTATAACCATGGTAAATATCATTAATTGATGAAATAATAGATATTAATGTATTAATGAGTATGATCATATACACAAAAAATGAAAATTTATATGTATTAATATAAATCTCCCCAATGAACTTAGCAAGCTCTGGACCAGATTAGGGTTTAGGCTCCTCGACTCCCTCGTACTCCCCTCCGTTGCCCATGGCAGGGCTAGACATGATCCCCAATTAAGAGGGGCCATGAGCCGCCTCCTATGGCAAGGCTGTGGCCCAGGAACCTGATGGTAGAGATTTATGTTGTTCGTTCTTTGAGCCAACGCCAGAACATCGCTCACAGATCTTCTTTGAAGGAGCTGCGAAAAGAAATGGAGATTACAAGACCTGTTCTAGTGAAAACAACACGTCCTTGGGAACCTAGTAAATGCATACCTCAGACAACACTAGCACCAAAATATGTGATCAACACACCCCGCATCAAAGAACAAAAACAATACACAAGGGACTACGCGCTGGTGGGAAAATTTCTAGGTTTATGGCCCTCGAACACAAGATTTTCAAATGGATACAACATTGGTGGAAACCTAAAGGTCACTATGACCTACAACTAGGCTCCAAGGGCTTCTTTACCATCATCTTCCATAACCTTGATCCAGATTTTATGAGTAGAACAAAATGACTGCATGTTATTAATAGGTGCTTAACACAAAATAATAGAGATATAGTAAAACTAGTTTTCTATTCAATAAGGAAATAAGCTGAAACTATAAAATGCAGCAGAAACAAGCTTTGCTGGAATGGTGGCGGCTTATCTCTGAGAAGAGATGTGACGGTTGCGCTCATTCGCAAGAAGAGCATTACAATGGGGCTCTAAAGGGATGTTTACAATAAACATGAATGACAAAAACCCTATACATCCAAAAACCTAACCCTAGGAGATGAAGTGCCAAAAGTCATGTGGGCCCCGTCTGGGTAAGTTAGTACATCAACTTCCCGGGGTTGTAACTTTTGCATACAATCTCCGTTTTAGGTGTATGATAGCCCATTGGAATGGTATCGTCAAGAAGATTCATTTTGGGGGCTCAATCATGCTTTCGATTATCATTGAGAAGATTGATCCTGAAAAACCTTCATTTATTCCCTCAAAATGGCGTTGGAAGTTAAAACTGCTAAAAATAGTAAATTGTCAAAATTGCCAGAAAACTGTTTTGAGCCAGTTGGAAAAGGTGGGTGGCCACCGATATCCACCTAGATCAATCCTCCCTTCTCAGGAAGCAATGGTCTCCATTGCATTGAGTTCCCCCATTAGATGAGGAAATTTCTGCAGAATTGGCCTCGGGTGAGCCACTTGCCTTGGTGCAAGAGCTACCCTACTTTGACGACTCGATAAAGTTGGATCCTTTGCTGTCGAGTGATCTTGATCTGTATGTCCACAATCTAATCATTGGATGCATGTTGTATGCAGTCGGGGTTGATATTTGTTGGTGTCAGTTGTTCTGCTACGTCTGAGGTGTCCAATAATGGTGGGAAATAAGGGCGAAGGAGATCCACGTTGAACACTAGGTGCAGGCCAAGGAAAGGAGGAATGTTGAGCTCAAAAGAATTATCCCCCATGACCTTGGTGATGGCATATGACCCATAATGGAGTGGGAGAAGCTTCTGATGGGGTATTGTAAGGTGTTCTTTCTGCAAGTGCAACCAAACTTTGTCGCCCACTTGAAACTTATGTGGCACCCGATGTTGATCATGGTGTTGCTTGTACTTGTCATTGGAATTATGTAGGATATCTTGAACCTGTTGGAAGATGTGTTGGATCCACTCAATGAACTGTGTGGCTTTGTCAGCTTCAGTTGGAGCAGGAGATGAGTCGGTCGAGGTGACCACAAGGGGAAGTGAAACATCTATGGGTCCCAATGGTTGGAATCCCAACCCCACATGAAAGGGGCTATGGCTGGTTGAGCTATGTAGGGCTCAGTTGTAACTATGTTGGACATAGGGAAGGCTCTCATCCCATGTGCGAGGGTGCTTTGAATTATACATGTGAAGGATATTCAAAATCATTCAATTTACGACCTCAGTTTGGCCATCTGTCTGGGGGTGGAAGGTCGTGGATTTGGTGAGCTTGGTGTCCAGTAGTGACCAGAGGCTCGAACATAATGTGTCAAGAAATCGACTATCCCGATATGAGACAATGGTTTGTGGGATTCCAAAATGTACCCAGACTCGTTCAAAGAAGAGCTTGGCAGTGGCCTTTGCTGTGATTTTCTTCTTGCAGGCAACCAGAATCGCCATCTTAGAAAAGCAATCAACAACCACAAAAACATAGTCATTTCCCTGCTTGGTGGACGGGAGGCCCGACATGTATTCCATTGAGATGGATTCCCATGGCCTGTCAGGAGTAGGAAGAGGGGTGTACAGGCCTTGTTTCTTAGTGTTCGGTTTGGCAATATCGCAGGTAGTGCAGGACCTGATATACTTGCTGACCTATTGTCGAAGTTTCGGCTAGCAGAAATGTTTCTATTGCATCGTCACTGCCTTTTCGATGCCGAAGTGTCCTGCCACCCGAATATAGTGGGATTCCCATATCATCTTTACTCGCTCACTTGATGAGACATAGATATGGCCCATATGACACAACAACCCATCCTGAAGATGAAAATTATCGACAACTGCATTTTCACCCAACATTTGGTAGGTGGTGGCAAAGTCCAGGTATGTCTGATAGAGTTGGGGCCATTAAGAGGTCTCATGGCTGCAAGAGTCTAGCACCGTGGTGAGTTTCGTGACTGGCGGTCTTGTAAGGCAATTAATGACGTGATTGGTCCTTCCTATTTTATACTTGATGTTGAGGTGGAATTGCTACAAGTATGTGGACCACTTTTGATGGCGATCATTATGTAATTTTCCTTGTGTCTACATGAACTACAGTGGATTATGATCAGTGTGGATGACTGTCTCCTTCCTAAGAATGTAATGTCTCCAATGGAGGCAGGCTTGCACAATGGAGTACATTTCTTTGTCATAAGTAGGGTACTTATGAACAACATATGATAGTGTCTCACCATGATAGGCCACGGGGTGGCCATGCTGAGTGAGAACGACACCCACCGCATAGTCTGAAGCATCTGTCTCAATCTCAAAGGATTGTTGCAGGTATGGTAGTGAAAGTACTGGGGTTGAGCACAAGCGTTACTTCAAATCATCAAACACTTGTTGTTGGGACCATACCCACACAAATTTCTACTTACCACCACCCCTGGTTATTTGGTTGAGGGCCTATGCAATATGGGAGAATCCCAACACAAACCTGCGGTAGAAATTGGCAAGGCCCAAGAAGCTCCAAAGCTCAGTGAGTGTGGTTGGGGCTGGCCAGTCACGGATCACTTGGATTTTGGTTGGATCCACATGTACGCCATGATGATCAACAATGTAGTCTAGGTAATGGACCCTATCAATGCCGAAGGAGCATTTTTCCAAGTTGGCATATAGCTTGTGCTGTTGCAGGGTGTGCATAACCTGTTGAATATGTTGCAAGTGTTCGACCCAAGTCTTGTTGTAAATGAGAATGTCATCCAGATACACCACTAAAAAATTATTGGTGAATGGTCGCAGGATATCATCCATCATCTTCATGAAAGTGGCTGGAGCGTTTTTCAAACCAAAGGGAATAACCAACCATTCAAAAAGGCCTTCATTCGACTTGAAGGCAGTTTTCCATACATATGTATGTTCTATCGAGACTTGGTGGTAGCCAGACTTTAGATCAATCTTACTGAAGTATTTGGCCCCCGTGAGTTGATCAAGGAGGTCATCGATTCGGGGAATCAGGTATCGGTTTCTAACTGTGATTTTATTCAGAGCCCGATAATCAATGTAGAGTGGCCATGTTCCATCTTTCTTCTATACCAACATGATTGGGCTCCCGCAAGATGATGAGTTGGGGAAGATGTGCCCCTTGTGGAGTAGTTCTTGGATCTGTCACTTGATCTACTCATTCTCTAACAGAGAGTGGCGATAGATTGGCCCATTGGGAAGCAGTGTGTTGGGGGTCAAATCGATGGGGTGCTTGACCTGGAAGTGCAGAGGTACCTTGGTAGGTGAGGAGAAGATATCTGAGTATTCTTCCACGACCTTATCTACTTGCTTCTGCTGTGTGGAGAGGTCGGTCATAGAGACCCTAGATGTGGCTATGATCTTTCGCTTATTCTGAGAGCGAATCACGAAGAAGACAAACTTCCCCGTCTAAGAGATGACCTTCCTACATTTCTTAGCATAGATCAAGGAAATAACACTAGGTGGCACTGCCTCAGGTATCCTATACAATTTCTTGTTCAAAGTAATAATAACACTATGAGGCCTAGACTCATATACAACATGAAGTTTACATAAATAAGGTTGTCCCAAAAGAACACCATAAACTTTGAGAGGAGAAACATCACGTAATACCTCATCTTTGAAGGGCTTGATGTGGTACGACAGTCGACACTGTTGGCTGACACGGAGATCGCTTCTTTCGCGGAGCCATCCAATGGTGTAGGGTTGTGGGTCCAGCGTTGTCGACAGGGCCAATCACTTGATAACCTCTACTGAGATGAGTTTTTTCCGGCTACCTCTATCAATGATGAAGTGCAGCGGGGTGCCTTTTACCCACATCTGTGAATGGAAGAGGCGTTCTCCTTCTTCTGGCTCCTCTGGTTCACCAGGTTGGAGCTTGGTGGTAGCAATGGTGACACTAGGTTCTGCGTCAATGATCTGTCTTCCCCTTTCTAGTTCTGGCTCAGAGTCATAACCCGCATATGATTCATAGGCTTTCACTTTGGCCACCAACGACTGCTTTGAGTGGCAGTGAGCAGTATAATTCCAACGGATCTTATGGAATTCGCACCACTTCCCGGTATCTTTCTTTGCCTTTCTGGTGTCCTTATTTGCTTGCAGCTTGGACTGGTTGTCCTGATTTTGTCCATATTTTCTCTGTCCTTTGCTCTGTGGGTTGGGGCCGCCATTTCCTGGCGTTTGTTGTGAGGGGTTCCCAGTTCCAAATTGTTGCATCTTTTGTTTGAGCTTCTGCTCGATTTTAATGGCATATCGGTAGGTCACGCCCAAGGATGAGATGTCTAGAAATTCCATTTCCATCTGGATGTATCTATGCAGAGCGCCATGATACTTGAGCACCAGATGTCACTTTGAATCTTTGATACCCATCTCGGTGCGTAAGGTATGGAAGATATTTGTGAAATCTAACACTCCTTGGTCTCTTTCTTGCCACAATGTGGTCCATTTGGTATACAAGTTGTCGTAATGGCATCCCTGAAGGATTCCCGGGTGGTCGAGACTGTAAATAATGAGGATTCCTCTGTTTCCTTTTGCTCACAGAAAGTTTCCCACCAATCTTTGACATGGGGAATGACTTTGAGGAGCGCAAAAGTAATCTTTTCTCTATTCAAAAAGTTATGGACAGAAAAATACCCTTCTAGTAGATTCAACCACTTGTCTACAACATCTGTGTCTATCTGACCTTCAAATATAGGAATATCAAAGTTTATTTGTACCTTGAAGGGGGCCACACCTCCGCTTGAAGAAGATGCGTTGCATGTTGGTAGCCGCCGAAGGATTTGTGTGAAACTATCCATCATCTCGTTCCTTTGTTGCATGAGGGCTTCCTCAATCAACAGTTTGAAAGGATTTCATGTCCCATCATAATTATTTTCTCCTTCCATGAGAGGTTGCTTGGGTGTGTGAGAGCTTTTTTCCTCAAGAGAAACAAGCTTGAGACCCAACTCTTTGTACTTCGACCTCATTGGCGACATGCATTAAGACGACAAGGAGCAGACCCCTCTAATACCATTGATCTGGATTTTATGAACAGAACAAAATGACTACAAATTATTAACAAGTGATTAACACAAAATAACAAAGATACAGTAAAACCGGTTTTCTATTCAATAAGCTGAAACTGTAAAATGCAGCGGAAACAAGCTTGTTGGAATGGTGGGGGTTATCTTTGAGAAGAGATGGGATGGCTGCACTCATTCGCAAGAAGAAAATTACAATGAGGCTTTGAATTCCTTTTTACAATAAACAAAAATGCCAAAAACCATATACGTCCAAAAACCTAACCCTAGGAGATGAAGCGCCAAAATTCATGTGGGCCCCGTCTGGGTAAGTTAGTACATCAACTTCCCGGGTCGTAACTTTTGCATACCATCTCTGTTTTAGGCGTCTGATAGGCTGTTGGAAAGGTATCATTGAGGAGATTCATTTTGGGGGCTCAAGCATACCTTCAACTATCATTGAGAAGCTCTATCCCGAAAAACCTTCATTTAGGCCCTCAAAATGGCCCTGAAAGTTAAAACTGCTAAAAATAGTAAATAGCCGAAATTGCCAGAAAACTGTTTTGAGCTAGTTGGAAAAGGTGGGTGGCCATCGATATCCACCTAGATCAAACCTAGAAGATCAAAATCAAATATTTGATGGGGGACCCTATTTCTTCAACTCAACCAACCTCTTCCTCCTCTTCTGAATGGAGAAGTTTAGCCTTGAAAAAGAAGACTTTTCTCACTCGCCGGTATGGATCTGTATATACTCTACCACATGAGTTATGGTTGGAAGATATCTTGGAAGGTACAGGAAACACCATTGGGGCATACGTCAAATCCTCAGAGGCAACTAAGTAGAGGAGGTATACCTCTTCCGCTTGTATCTCAACATCTCGAAGCCCTTCCCTAGTTCCTTATCCCTGGACTACCATGATGAGGACTGGTCCCAAACTATTGACTATGAGCACATACTATTTCAATGTAGAAAATTCCACGAGCACGGGCATCTGTTCATAGAATTCCCTCTAAACATTGTCGAAAGTAAGGCCGACAATCCTGAAGCAAACAAATCAAAGGACAACTTCACCCAGGTAGCGAGTAAACAACGCCAAGCATCCAGGAAAGATGTGTCGAAAACCAACAAAGAACCCCCCTCCACCAACTCCTTCGACGTCCTTCAACAAATTCCATGAAATATGGACGAGCCACAACTACCTCCTCAAGGAACAATAACCCACAACAATGCAAAATACAACCCTTCCAACACCCCTATCTTGGAGAAGATCCCCTCCTCTTCCTCTTCCCACGCCAAATCTGGTGAAGCATTAGACCCTGAATATGGAGACACCGAAATCTATCTAGAGGAACAAGATCTAGCGGGAGTAGACTTCGAGCACTTAGAACAAGCATATCACAAGCAAGAACTGTACACCATCGCTCATATTAGCTTCACAAGGTGCATAAAGTCTTCCTAAAATCCTCAGTGGGATCTGTGGCTCAATCCACCACTGGCTTGGGCATCTAACCCATCCAACAGAAAGAACAACACAAGCCTCAAAAGGATGAGAAGAAAAGAAGAAGAAAATCCACCTAGAAACTCATACATGAAATAGGTCACTTCATCGTAAACTCAGGTCATATACATCTCATCTTTGATAGCTTTCTCCCTCTCACCTCTCCATCCTCATCATGAAGCTCATCTATTGGAATATATGCGGTCTCAATAGTTGTAGTAAGAAACAACTTCTACGAAATCGTATCATAGCAGATCAACCTGATATTCTTTTACTTCAAGAAACAAAATGCATTGGGGAAGAAATGAATCAAATCCTCTCCAGATGTTGGAAATAGTGGAAAATGATGAGCATCAATTCCAAAGACATGGTTGGTGGCTTGGCCATCCTTTGTAACCCCAACACTGTGCTACCTGAGAACTTCTTCACCGCCATATGGAGAATCTCAGCGGAATACCGACTCATTGGCTCTAATAAGCGAGGCTTCCTTACAAATGTTTACGGACCCGCCAACCCAGGGGGCAAGCTCAACTTCATTCAAAATATGGATCGG
>JZKD02S1738617.1:79035-90073 GCA_000966675.3 Picea glauca | reverse complement strand
ATCTATGATTCGCCATAACGTTTCTGTCACATTCTTCCCGATATGCATTGTATCAAACAAATGAGCTATTTTTAGCTCCTCATAGTAGGGAAACCTCATGAATTGAGTGGGATAACATTTCATTCATCATGGAAACCCATTATTAATACCGTCATGATGGCGGCCTTCATGAAGCATAAAAGAAACCACAACAATAATTATCAAATACGTTAAAATAAATTCAATGATTAAAATAAAAATTCAAAACATTACATATACGATACATAAATAAATTGCGTACCTTGACGATTTCTATTATATTCCAACCTCCATAGGTGAGGTGTCATTCTTCGTGGTTTTAAGCCAATCTCTTCTTTCCCATTGAAAATATGTTTTTCAATAGTACAATAGCTATGGTTCTTAGGGAGAAGGTGCCTATACTCATCAAACACCACCTTTCCTAAACTTTTTGAATGATGATACTTCATCTTAGGACCACAAACTGGACATGCAAATTTACCCTTTGTTTAAAGACTTGAAACCGATGGATTAATGTCAATTATATGATGATATTATTTAAAAATTAAACATGCATGACATCTTTCAAAAATTATGTAGTATTATAGAGCAATGGAATGCTACATACCACAAAAATGTGTTAGTCTTGGGGCATCATGAATTGTCCATAAACGTATTCCACGGAATTTAAATTTCTTCTCCTCGATTGGTTTACATATTTCATACATAGTGATGCCAACCCATAACTTTAGTAGCTCGTCGATAAGAGGCTCGATATATATAATATATTTAACTTGGTACTTACCTAATTGTTTGAAATCACACATAATTACTACCATGATATGTATATATAAGTAAATAAATAAACAAAAGATATTATGCAAAAAATGAAACAAATGAAAATGTTACATTCAAAAAATTAATGTAAACAAATCCCTGGAACAATCATTGTTAACATTATTTTCTCCCTCTTCATTGACATCCAAGGAGGAATGTTATTGTTGATAACAAAAATAGGCCACATTGAGTAAATAGACCTAAGCTATTTGAATGTATTAACACCGTTAGTTACCAATGAAAGCCCAACATTACGAGGTTCATCTTTGAGATCTGCCCATTTTTACTCAATTTCCCTAAATGCATAACCATCGACATGCATTCGAAGAACACCATCTTCACTTCTTACATGCATGGTAATCCATAAATTGTGCTATGCTTTCACGCCTGAACAATCATTGCAAACGTGGAATTATGGGAATATGATGAAGAACCTTTTGAGGCACCATTTTTGTTAATTGATCGGTTCGATATCTAATGATAAGACATTGCGGGCATAATATATAATATGATCATTATGACATGCATCTATAGTTTGATAATCCATTCCAATGTCTTTCATAATGGCATGCAAATCTCAATATGTGCGAGGCAAAATATTTGACGATGGTAACAAAAATTCACCTAACAATCTACAACATAATAAATAACTAGTTAATGTAAAGAATATTAATCGTAAAAATTTCATTCTTATTTTACACATTAATTAACACTTAAAAAAAATAGAAAAAGTCAACATTTGTGTATATGAGATGAAACATATTACATACCTTAGGATCTGTGTCATACAATTGTTCGACAAATGATTCATAACCTTTAAGTTCACTAGTAGCAATGTAGTGGAGAGAAGATTTTCACTTGAGCCTTCATAAAGTCATTTATTTACCTTTTCTAATAGAGGTTCATCATAAATACCATCATTGTCCCCATCCACATCCGACCGAGCAAACAAATCTTGGATCATTTGATTTGTCCCATCATCTTATTCCATGGGATCATTAACTTGGTTTGTCCCATCATCTTCTTCCATGAGATCCTCATTTCCTTGATCATGTTCCTCAACTTGTACAACATCATTTCTACTACTACTTGGTGCAATATTCTGCAGAAAGTTAGAGGGGCAAATCTAACTTTATAATTACAAACAATCATGCAAAATTAGTGTGTGTAACAAATATTCAAATAATACACACACACACACACACATATCGACAATATAAAAACTGATCATGAATATATAGCTAATTACCACATAACGATATTCATTCGACCCCCATCAATGTGCCCATATTTCCTACAATGTTTTTTAGTTGTTGCTATCAAAATTCTTACGGGACGTGTAATGCAACATTTTTTGCAATGGAAATAACATCTACCATCACCATTTTCACCCTCTTTATTGTTTTCCCGCCTCTAATATTTTGTGACATTCTTTCGCACAAAAAATACCTTTTTTGAACCGTCATTGTTATAGCAAGATTGTCGCAACATCTCTAATTTGCAAAATATTTATATATATTTTTTCATTGCAAGAGCGACGAACGTTGACCAAGTCAATGTTGTCTTTGTCAAATAGTAAGGTGACTGTTTGAACTGTGTAACGACCATCATTGGATCATTTTTTCCTCACAAGAGCGACGAACGTTGACCAAGTCAATGTTGACTTTGTCAAATACTTGGGTAACTGTTTGAACAGTGTAACAGTCATCATTGGATCGTCTCTCTTGCGACGATAACCAAAGGTCGTCGCAAGAGCGACGGGAGTCCATTATCTTCATGTTCATCGCTCTTGAGATGTACAACTAGTTTCATCGCAAGAGTGACGACATGGGCTGGATTTATAAAAAAATTGAAAAATTCAACTCTTTATCTTCAATTTTGCGACGAAAGGGTACTTTCGTCGCAAAATTTTCAATATGTAGTAGTGAAACCTATCAAAGACTTCGGATTTATTCCTGAGGAAATATATCCAAGTATTCCTCAGGAAGTCATCTATAAATGAGACATAATACGCAGATTTTCCCAATGATGGAACCGACACAGGTCCAAACACATCATTGTGAACTAGATGTAAAATTCCTTCTACCCTTATTGCACCAGAGGGGAATCTTACCCGATTTTGCTTCCCATATGCACAATTTTCACATAAATCAAAATCCAGAGAGAAGATCGACATAACTTCAACTATACCTTTACCATGTAGTAGTCGAAGACCCTTCTCTCTGATATGCCCCAGTCTTTGATGCCATAGCATAACCTTTTCTCCAGAGACTATAGGCATTCTTTCTTCTTCGACTCCAATATCAGGAATAATGGAACTATTACACCCATCACTAATAGTGCTTCCTTATAGCTTATAGAGAGTTCCAAACCAAACTCCCTTCAGCAACACCATTCATCCTATAACCATCCTACAGGTTTCCTCTTCAAATATTGTTTTTACCCCTGCATCATCCATTTTTCTTACATAAATCAATTTTTTGGCCAAACCAGGGATGTGCAGAACACCAAGTAGTGTTCTAATCCTTCCATCTATGAGCCTCAACTTGAATTTTCTTCATCCTATGATTCTAGTTATCGAGTCATCACCTAGGAAAACATTACCTCCATCATACCTTTCATATTCACATAACCAGTCCTTGTGGGGAGTCATATGAAAGGATGCACCTGAGTCAACCAACCATGCTTCATGATCTGCATGTGTGATTGAAGAAGTCAAGTACACATCCCCTCCTTCTTCCTTGGAGGTTTTTTCTTCTGTAGAAGGAGCTTCTTCAGATCCCTTCTTTTTCTCAATTTTAGATCTACACTGCTTCTTGTAGTGCCCTTCTTTTCCACATCTCTAGCATACCTATACAAACTTTCTGGGAGATTTAGATCTACCATTAGACTTAGATCTCCCACTTGAGGACTTAGATATATTTCTTTCCTGGGAGCGTCCTCTTGCAAATAATGCATTTGTGCTTTGTCCTTCCATGTTCTTCCATCTCATCTCCTCTGACAATAAGGATGAGACCACTTCATCAAACTTAAAGGCAGTTGTATTACTACCTATGACCACAACTAGACTATCCCACTAGTATGGTAAATATCATAGTAAACTAATACAATTATCTTCATATGAAATTTTAATCTCAATAGATAGTAACTAACTTACCACAGTGTTGAAGGTGTTCAAATGCTCTGCCACCGAGTCTCCATCTCTCATCCTCGGGTCATGCAACTTCTTTCTCAGGAATAGTTTATTTACTAGGGATTTAGACTGATACAACTTTCCCAACTTATCTAATACATCTTTGGTTGTAGCTTCCTCTGACACATTCAGTAATACTAAATCTGAGATATACAGTTGGATTATACTCTTCACCTTCCGATCCAAATTTTTCCAGTCATTTGTTGAAATTCCTATAGGTACAGTACCTAGATCCACTGCGATCCACTAATCTCTGTCCACCAACAAATATTCCATCTTGATCTTCCACAGCTCAAAATGTTTCCCATTAAACTTCTTGATCTCCATTTTCAAACTACTCACCATTTCTTTTCACCTGAAAAATCAATACCACAAATCTCCCACCGTAACAAGGCTTATCACAATCCTGAGCCAAACCCTTGACCACAACGGCGTCCGCCTGAAGCCAACAAAGCTCTGATACCAAGTGTAGATTTTAACCTTGTACAATATTTTATTGCAAACCAATTTTCAATAAAAGAACAGAAAATATACAATGGAAAATACACACATTACACAGAGATTTTTTACCCTGGAAACCCGAATCGGGAAAACCAACATATTCTATATTCATTTGTAATGATACATTGTTTACAATACAATATACATATAGGATCCATTGACATCCAAAACCCTAACCCAATGACTTGGATTAGTCAACAACCCTAATTCCTTAACCAGAAATAGAAAACCATCGAAAAAAACCAAGTGCCAAAAAATTGCCCAACAATGGACACAAAAACCGAGGTGACACAAAAAATGAGGCAAAAAATGTGACATGTTTCCCAAGGCCAAAAACAATTCTTAGGGGCGCTGCCCCTGAACCCCCGAAGGGGGGGCCTAGTGGGTCCACCTCAAACCCCCATGCGCGCTCGATGCAACGTAGCAGACACTAAGGTACTCGTCCAAAGAATATAACACATACCCAACATTTATGTTGACTCCATGAAGCATATCATATCGTTCAAAAACTTGGAAAAGGAGGCTAGGGGTACCCTACTTGTTTTCAAAAGCAAAATCAACGAAGTTACTATGAGTCTTTCTTATGTTTAATACATTCTTGCTCACTTGGTTTAATTTGTAGATCTTCCCCTAAGATGTGTGTTTCTAGTGCCATTGACATTCAGCCCATGGAACACCCACAATGAACCGATACTTTCCAGTCTAGAAGATGTGAACATTGAGTCATGTTAAATTCAGGTTTGATTTAAATGTTTTTTTTTCACGTGTTAATTTGTTAAACTACATCCCTCCAAGATTGTGAGCAAAGCAAATCATACTATTTTGAATATGTATGTAACTAAGAAGCATATCATAATTAAGTTAAAAAAAAAAATTAAGTATCCTTAAAAATGGTACTTTGACTATGTAGGTTAAATAACATTTTAGTTTGTTGACAAATATACAACTCTTTTATTAATAAACAAACTATTGTCTATCTAACTAATTTTGTACCTAAATGTAAATGTACACACCAAATTCATAACTAAGATATAACTCATGAACAATGTTTCTTTTTTCAAACAACATAAATTATAATTTTTCAAGAAAGGTAGCACAGACCATGTTGCAGATTGCCTCAACTGACCCTCAGTTGTGTTGCTTACCACAATTATTAACTCATGTGGGCACGCGACCTTTGGGTGGCCACAATTGTATGACAATGAACCTGACTTTACTGCTACATATTAGACATTGGAAATAGGTAAATAAGTTCTATACTTTCACCTCTAGGATGCACTTTTGTGCTATCTGGGCCATCTTTGTATTCCTTCAAGTGAGAGTGCAAATCTAATTTGGGAGGCACATTACAATCGAGTGGTAAGGCATGTCATTGTGGAGAAGGTAGTAGTAGTACTTAAGAAGTGCTTCTACTGGCCAAAAATTTAATAGGATGTCAACAAGCATGTCAAATCGTGCATTGCTTATGCCTTGTTAAACCTACCATGAAGAACCATGGGATTTACACTCCTCTACCCACCCTAGAAAATCCCTGGGAGTCAGTCTCCATGGGTTACATGTTAGATTTTCCTTCCACCAAGCATGACGACGATTGTGTCTTTGTGGTTGTTGATCAATTCTCTAAGATGGCCATTTTGGCACCATGTAAGAAGAGTATCACATCAAGGCCATTGCTAAGCTATTCTTTGAGGATGTTTGGGTTCATTTTTGTCTACCATAGACCATTATTTTAGTTAGGAATAATAGGTTCCTTAGTACCTTACGGTCTAGCATGTGGTCTCTGATGGACACCAAGCTGACCAAATCAACTACCTCCGACTCCCAAACAAATGAAAAAATAAAATTGGTCAATAAGACGATTGTGCATATCCTATGCATTTACAACTCCAAGCATCCATGTACATGGGATGGGAGGCTTCCATATGTTCAACATAGCTACAACAAATCTCTCCATAGCTTTATTGGTGACAACCCTTTTCAGGTGTGCTTAGGGTTCTAACCATTGGTTCCCATCAATTTAGCTATTCCCATTGGCTCATGGGAGGAGTCCTCCCATGTCAGATTATGGTAGACAAAGTAGTGCAATTTTTTGAAAGGATCCATCACATCCAACAAGAGGTTCATCATATCCTATAGAAATCCAATATTCAGTACAAGCAATGACGTGACCAAGATCAGGCTCCACACAAGTTTAAGGTTAGTGGTAAGGTGTCATTGCATTTGCAGAAAAAACACCTCATAGGCAACCACATAAATCTTAGACCACTTTGAGATGAGTGTCACACCATCACAAAGGCTATGGGTGGGAATGCTTTTGAATTGAGTATTCTCCCTTTCCTTGGTTTGCACCCAATATTTAATGTGGAGCTTCTTTAACCATATTTTCCGCCCCTATTGGACACCTCAAAGGTGGTTGAGCATTTGGCCCCTACAAAACTTGATCCTAACTACATTTAGTAGGCTACAATATATTGGATCATGGACACCAAGACAAGGTCACTTGCCAATACAACATACAACTCTACCAGGTTGTCAGAGCTGTGAAGCTCCTTCACTGAGGCAAGTGGCTCAATAGGAGTCAAATTCAACAAAAGTTTCCCCATCTAATGAGGGGACTTGATGCAATGGGGACCATTAATTCTTAAGGGAGGATGACTAATCCATGTGGACATTGGTGGCCACCTACATATTCCATTGACACAACATGATTCTCCATCTTGGAATTTTTTGATCTACAATTTTTCAGGTCCTAAACTTTTGGGACCATCTTGAGGCCTTAAATGATGCTTTTTGGCCATTTGGGGGCCTGCGATTTCCATGGCATGCCCAGGCCTATAAAAAAACTGACTTCTTAATTAGATCTTTCCAACGAGATATTTGAGCCCTAGACAAAGATTGTATGCAAAATTTGTACCCCCAGGAAGTTGATGCATCAACTAGCCACCTTAGGGTCAACAATCATTTGGGCGCTTAGTCTCCTATGGTTAAGGTTTTGGATCTTTATGGTTGAGTACTTTAGGTTAAAAGGTCATTTTGGCCACTTGTAATGTTTACTCACGAATGAGTGTAGCCGACACATCTCTCTTCATAAGTAAGTTACCACCATTCTAGCTAGTTTGTATTGTTTTTCATTTCATGATCTTTTCCTATTCATTTATTGATATAATCTAGTTCTCACTATATTATTGTGCTCCCTACATTATTTTTGTGTGTTTGTTTCCATTCATATTTTTGCCTTTCATTTCATTCTCTATACAATCCATATAATCTATTAATTCCAACTTAGATGAAAAAACAACTCTCAAGTTGATCATATGACTAATCCAAGAGCGTCAAAAGAAGAAGGAACTCTTTGAATATGGACCTAGGGGGAGGAACAATCCCTCTAGATCTCAATTCCACGATAATTGCAAAGTCTCGAGGGGAGACCACATGGGTGGAAATATTTTCCTAAGGAAGAAGCACGTGATAATAGGAGATGTTTGGCACATTTATTGCAAGGATGGTGAAGTGTTTTATTGATTGTTGGTGAGGACATCTTGTTGCATTAAACTAGTTATTGTTGGTGTATGTGAAGTTAGTTTCCATTGTTTCTTATAGTTCTATGTAATTACCACATTACCTCTCTAGGAGATTCACATTGAGTGACACTATCCCTTCTTATCTTTGGTTGTAATTGGAATTGTCCTCATTCCTCCTACTCCTCTCTTCATTATGAAATTCTCCTTGTGAGGTGACAAACAAAATCTCAAGAAATTATCTATAAGGAACCAGTCTTAGACCATTGGGTAGTTATGGAACATTGCAATTGTTGTCCAATAGTGTTGGAGGACACACATGAGCTCAAGAGAAATGTTGAAGGATGCTCCACCACCACTAGGGAATTACAATTTAAGCTAAAAAAAGCAATTGGGAGGACAAAAGAACAAAGAGCGCAACCCAAATCCAAACTTGTTGAAGTTGTCAAGAAGTAGGATTGCATTTATGTGGATGACACCAGGTATATTTGGCACTCAAATGATGGGAAAAGGAACATAGGGATACCCTATTTGTGCTCGTAAGAAAAATCAATGAAGTTGTTGTGGATCATTCTTCGATACAATACTTTCTTGCTCATCTAGTTGACTTTGTAGGTCTCAACCCCATGATTTGCTAATTTTGTTTAATGTTATTTTATCTTAGTCCATGTAAGACATCTGAGATCGACCAATAGTAACCAATCCAGAAGATGTGGACACTAGTTCAGGTTAATTCCATGTTTGATTTGGTGAATTTTTTATTTTTTACTGAGGCAAATTGTTAAACTATATCCTGGGAAGTTCATCAGGGAACTCATACTATTTTGAATATGTTTGTAATTGAGAAGAATAAGTTAGCTAAGTTGAAGCTTCTACGTCTCGATTTGTCAATAAACACAAATACCTATTATTGTTAAAAAGTATTCAATTTCATACCTAAATGTAAATGAAATTGTACAAACAATAAAGTATAGAAATTTATAACTGAATTATAATTTATAAATATAAATATTTGGAAAATTGTTATAGGAGGAAAAATAAAAAAATAAAAAACCCTTAGTATCATATTCAAATTATTATATGGTATAATCATTCTTTTTTTTTCTTTCCGTAATACTCATTTTGTATGATACAAATAAAAACAACTTACGTATTAAAAAACTATATGAAAAAGAGTGCCTTGATTATACGAAGAAGAGTGCTTTGATTGTTCAACTATACTCGAATCAAGTAAATGAAGAAGACAACTTATTTATTTTCTTCGTAAAAATTAAAAATTTCATGAATCAATTGTTCATATTGGATTTTGACACAAAGCCTAATTAAATATTTATATATTTTAGAATCTATAGATTAAAAAAATCCATCATTCTAATCAAATAATACATTAATAAATAAATAAACAAAGTTTTGGTGAGACAGTTTATTAGAGAATAGAAAATTCCAAAAAAGATGTGAATACTAAGCAATATGATTTAATATTTACTCATCAAAACAACCCATAAGGTTAAGATTACAACTATGAGAAATATATTCACTTGAGGAATAAGATTTCAAAGTGAATATATGTTCATGGTATCAAGTGAAGTTCAAAGTGATTACAACTATGAGAAATATATTCACTTGAGGAATAAGATTTCATTTAAAAACAATACAACTTATATTATATTATTGTAGAGAGAATAAGCATTCATTCTTGATTTTGGTGTCATAAGGAGAATAAAAGTGAATAAGGAGAAAAAAAGTGAATAATTAGAGGGGTGGCAAAGCCACAGATTCAGTTACAAAATGCCTCGAGTTTCTTCGGGCCTACAGATCAAAATACAAAATGTTATGCAACACTGTTTCAGCATAAGATCTAGCGCTGTTTCAGCATAATTTCCAGCACTGTGTTCCCCAGCGCTGTGTTTCAGCATCTGTAACAACACTGTGTTTCAGCAACTGTTCCAGCACTGAGTTTCAGCATATGTAACATCACTGTGTTTCAGCATAAGATCCAGCTCTGTTTCAGCACTGTGATTCAGCATATGTGTTCCATCATCTGTGTTCCAACATCTGAGTTCCAGCATCTATGTTCTAGCTCTGTTTCAGCACTGTGTTCCAGCTCTGTTAAAGCACTGTGTTTCAGCATCTGTTTCAGCTCTGTTTCAGCACTGTGTTTCAGCATCTGTGTTCCAACATTCTGTGTTCCAGCATCTGTATTCCAGCATCTGTGTTCCAGCATTTGTGCTCCAGCACATGTGTTCCAGCATATGTGTTTCAACATCTGTGTTCCAGCTCTATTACAACACTGTGTTTCAGCATCTGTTCCAGCACCGAGTTTCGGCAACTGTTCCAACATTGTGTTTTAGCATAATGACTTTTACAACACTTCACCCAAATCCTTGGCTTATGCGCTGTCGGTCCTTTGGAAGAGTGCCCGTGAGCTGCAAAGGTCATGGGATTTCCACATTTTCAATGATGCCATTGACTGACAGCTCTCCAACATCCAATAGAACGCCTTTGTTGGCTTCTTTATCAGCATTTCGATTTAAGTCCCTTAAAACGTGATAACAGTGATAGGTGTTCAAATTCCTTAATAGAAGGTGGATTTTATCAAGGAGGTTGTTGAGCTGGATGCTTTGAGTTGTGGATCGCTTGATAATAGCCTGTATGATTATTCTGGAGTCACCTATTATTGCCAAGTCCTGTATTCTGAGGTTGATTGCCAATTTCAAACCTTGCCAGAGAGCCAAGGCTTCGACTCGGTTGTTGGACTCTATGCCGAGTCCAATGGCATACTGCGTTGCTTTGTCTTTTCTGGGATCTTCAATGATGCCCCCTCCCCCATCCTGGCCTGGGTTCCCTTTCGAGGCCCCATCAAAGTAGAGGATGGGTGTTTTAATTTTGCTTTTCCATTTGGCAAATTCCATTTCATTTTCCCTGATCTCCCAGCTTTCATGCATTGGGTGACTTCCTTGTTGGCTTCCTAACCCTGGGATGTTGAATTGGG
>JZKD02S1738617.1:61993-73387 GCA_000966675.3 Picea glauca | reverse complement strand
CGATTATCAACCAATACAATCAAAGTATCAACCTTCTGAAGCACAACAACTGATAGTCCAGAAAAATATGTCCGGAAATCAAGTTTTGAGAATAGGAAGATCTCAAAGCAGTTGTATGCCTGACTTAGAAAGACAAATGTCATCCCTCTCAACCAGTTCTTCTACTTCCTTTTCTAATGCTCTTGTATATGAACCAGTTTCTGGTAAATCTGAATTAGATAATCATCTGCTATATCATCAGAAAGGTTCAAAGAAGTGTAAATTTTGTAAAGCTTGTATTCCTACCCAATCTCCTTCTATAAAACCTTCTTCATCTACAAATTCTCCATCTGCATCAAAGTCCTTTAGAACATTCCAGTCAAAGACTGAACATGTAGGACAACATTCGAATTGTTCTGAATGCATGGATATCTTAGCCCCTCGAATCAATATGATAAACTACACCTTGCCAAGGGCCGATAAATAAAAAATTGCTACACTTTCCCAAAGAAGTTTAGGACCAGGGAATTTCACCCCCTCTTTCAAAAACAACACTTTAGTAGAAGATTTAGACTTTGTCCAATACAGGAAAACAGATGCAGAAAAATCTCCTGATATAGTCAGACTGCAAAATTATTCAAATTATCAGTCTGTTTGCTTAGCTCAAAATCTTGATGATATTGCGCAAGATGTCGTGCAAACAAAAACACATGTCAATGGCTTGCATTCAGAAATCGATTCCATTGAGCATAATCAAAATATCTTTAGAAATCAGCTTGGACAGATCTTAGAAAAACTTGAGATTATTCAGACAACAATCCAAGAATTAAAAGATTCGTTTGAAAAGGAGAAAAGACCAACTTCTCCAATAAGCTTTGCTGAGATTGAAGATCAAACCTCATTCAAATGGTTTTGTTCCTCTTCTGATCAATCCAAGCAACTGACTTTAAAACAGTTGGCTAAGGAGCTAGCAAATCCCAATCTTGCTAGAATTGTTGAGGTAGTTTTACTAGCCATAGAAAAAATCAATCTAGTAGAATCTCAGGCCTCCAAATTACAAGAGGATATAAAATCTTAGAACAATATCTCATCTTATCAAGTACCTTTCATCAAAGGAATTGATGAGGCTGAAAGTTCAAATGCACCTAGATCTTCAGATAATGGTGCAAGAGGAAATCCCTTCCAAACTGCATGGGAAAAGTGGTGCAATGCCAAATATGGCTCAAGCAAAAAGGTTCCATTCGACCCAGCTAGTTCCCACGAACATGATAGTTTCAGTAGAGAAAATATAGACCCAGGGCCTGTGACTAATCTCAACTGTAGATCCAGAAATGAAATGATGATAATATTTCATAAATGGCAAGCTTGGGCAAAAACACAAAATATGATTTTCAGAAATCGTGTTGCATGGAACGAATTAGCGTTAAGGCTAAAATTGGGGTTTCATAAGAAACCTAGGACTCTGGTGGGATAGAGTCAATGAATCAGATAAGCTCAGGATAATGAATCATGATTATCCTATTGATGAGCTTATCAAAGCTGTTGTACATGAATTCTATGGTAGCCAACATATAGACTTTGCACATTATGCAAATATGTTTATGAGTCAAAAGTTGTGTCATATAAACCAGTTGCCTGAATTCTTGTGCACTATGCAAGACCTTTTGTATAGAGCTTCAGATCCAGACAATGTAGCCTATTTAACAAAATATCTTTCCGCTATTCCTGGAAAGATTCCAGATCTTGTTAGAGAACGTCTCGAAACATTGAATATTGATTTAGAAGAACTCTCTCTAGTAGGTCTACATGAACATATAGTCACAACCCTACAGAAAGAATGTCTGAGATGATAAACAAATAAATCAATTAAGAAACAATTAGGGTTTGACTCCAGCATCTGCGATGTGTTCGCAGAAACATATCACTTTGGTTGCAAACCAAAGAAAGGGAAGAAAGAATCTTGTAAAACAGATTGTGATTGTTTCAAATGCAAATAAAAAAATAACCCTTTCAAGAAAAGGTTTCCTAAGAGATTTAGCAATCACAAACCAGAACCAAAGAAAGCCTTTTTCAAACACCAACATAGCCCTACACAAGCTGCAAAAACAACATGTTTTATCTGCAAAAAGCCTGGCCACTGGGCTTCACAGTGTCCTCTGTAGAAGAAATCAAGGTTCCAACACAAGATAATGGACTTATTCCAAAGAGGATATGATCCAGCAGAATGAGAACTTGTTTCTAACCGTTCAGATGGTGAATATTTATCATTAACTGAAGATGATTCATATTCTCCCCACGATTTCAATTATGATTCTGACAATTCTGAAATCTCTACAGTTTCAGAATCATTAAATTTTTTGGATATCAAAATGTTTTCCGTTGAAAATGATATTCCTTGTCTGAGACACCGTCAATCGGTAATCCAAAATAAACTGTCTCAACTGACGCCCAAACACTTTCATCTTTCTAAAAGGTTGAATGTTCAACTCTCCTCTATCAACTCTCAATTTGCAAAACACCAACATCCAAGCATGGTGAATATACAACATTATACTCCTACAGATTAAGCTTTTAATAGATCTCATCCTACAACCTCAAGACATACAAGCTATAGGAAAATATTTGATTTCAAACAAACAAAAAAGCATCTGGAAGAGATAGAAGAAGTTGAAGAGTATATAGATGATGCACTAGAAAAGACCATCCAAGATATAGAAGAATCAATCAAAGGAAAAGAAGCATTAGTTAAAGAAATATGGAAAGCTTCGAAATTAGAAAAAGAAGAATTAAACTTTCTCAGAAAACAAAAGGATGCAAAAAGAGAAAGAGAAATGTTTGATTCAGATAATGACACTCTTGACCAATCTACTAAGGCCAGTACATTTAAACAAATAAATGGATTCGAAGATAGACTGGTCATCTCCATAGACATTAAAGTATCAGGATATATGACCTATACTTTTGATGCTCAGCTAGACACTGGAGCAATGAATTCTTGTGCAAAGTATGGTGCAATTCCCTCGTACTATTGGCAGCCCATAAATATTGCTTTTAGAGTAGTAAACAAGACTGAGATAAAAATACAGTCTTTTGCCCCAGATTTTCCCATTATAGTTCAAGGAGCCAAAGTACCAATAAATCTCTATTGCTTTGACACATGTGCATATATTCTTTTGGGTCAAGATTTTGTAAATAGATGTCTTCCTTTCATTATAGGTAGCAATTTTGTACAGTTCATTGTTTTAGGTAAAAAAATATCCATTCCAATTAAGTCATCCTATGACATCAGGATTGGTAACACTAAACGTCTCCCACAAGTTGAGAAGTCTGCAGAAAAACTGGTTCGAATACAAAAGATTGTCAACAATGTTAAAAAACATGGTCTTGAGATAATCAAAGATATTAAAGACAAAATAGAAAAAGAATGTACTTCTAATTATCCCGACGCCTTTTGGACCAGAGAGAAATACTTTGTAAGTTTGCCCTACAAAGAAGGCTATGCAGCGAAGCCACAAAAAGCCTCTACAAATCATATGTCTCCAACAGAAGCAGAGTACTGCCAGAATGAGATCAAAGAATTATTGCAAAGAAAGTTGATAGAACCTAGTAGGAGCCCTTGGGCATGTCCAACATTTTATGTCAACAAACATAGTGAGAAGAAAAGAGGAAAACCCAGAATGGTAACAAATTACAGACCTCTTGACTAAGCTTTACTCCCTATCAGATTTCCTCTTCCATCAAAAGAACTATTGTTTGCTAAGATTGGCAAATGAAATATATTTAGCAAGTTCGATCTCAAGAGTGGCTTTTGGAAAATTGGTATTATTCCTTAAGATAAGTACAAAACAACATTTGTTGTGCCTCATGGACAATACCAGTGGAGAGTTATGCCATTCGGATTGAAAAACGCCCCATTAGAATTTCAGAAAATGATAGATGATATATTTAATCAATTACCTTTTGTTATTGTATACATTGATGATTTGCTTGTTTGTTCTTTAGATGCCAGGTCACACCATTCACATCTTAAATCAGTACTTGATCTCCTGTTCAAACATGGTCTAGTTTTGAGTAAATCAAAACTATGCTTGGCAAAGACAAAGATTGAATATCTGGGTTTGATCTTATCAAGAGGATCTGTTGAACTTCAAGATCATGTTGTAAAGAAACTCTCAGAATTCCCTGATGAAATTATGGAGCAGAAACAACTACAAAGATTTCTTGGTTGTCTCAATTACATCCATCAGTTCTACGAGAATCAAGCTAAGGATGTAAGGATTATACAGAAAAGATTAAAAGAGACTTTACCATGGAATAACAAGAAGATTGTAGCTATGCAAATTATAAAGTAGAAAATCCAAGATTTTCCAAGACTACACCTCCCAGATGTTATGTTGCAATTGATACTTGAAACCGATGCATCAAATGAAACATGGGCAGCAGTTATATTGCAAAATAATGGTCCAAAGCTAGAAGAAGTTTGCATATACACATCTGGATGTTTCTCAGACACATAGTCTAAATATCCCTCGTCTCACAAAGAAACACTTGATGTTAAAAATGGGATAAAGAAATTTATACTATTCTTAAAGACTGTTCATTTTATTGTAAGATCTGATTTAAAACATATAAAAGGTATGTTAACTAATCAACGTCTCTTGGAACAGGGCAATAACAAGATCTTGAGATGGAGTTTATGGCTTGACGGTTTTGACTTTGATATTCATTATAAGCCAAAGAAAGAAAATTGCATCGCAGATCTGCTTACTAGAGAAGCAACCCCTATTATAAGAGAAATGAACAAATGGCTTCATCCTCCTTGACAGCTCCAGATGCACCAGCAGGATTCAAATGGGTCCTGATTTGTGACAAATGTAAATATTGCTATTGTTTTGAATGCCTGCAATATTGTATAAAATCCAGTCCTCTTTGTAAGAATATCTTGGAAAAATGGATACAAGCCAATAATCATTGTATTCCTAATCATAGCTACTTTGTACAAAGCCATAAATTGTCTAGAGGAACTATTACAGGAGGTCCTATGCAAGGACATAGATACATATATATGTATACCCCTTGTATTACTTTTGAGGATTATTGTGCTATTATGATCCAAGCCATATTTGTTGGTTCATGTTGGATCTTGTTTGATTGTGAAACTTTCAAGGAAAATCAGATATGGTGGTTTGGTTGGTTATTAATCCTACTCTGGAAATACTATCCACGAGACATCTTATTTTTTGGAAGCAGTAAAGATGCTTTCAAATATTGGTTACGATCATAAGTAGAGGAAGTTTCTCATTATATTGCCTGGTTCGTCTTCAACCTATCTTTCCAAGGCAGCGAACTACTTTATGACCATTCTGAACCACCAGCTCCCCAGGGCTATAAAGTCTTCAGTGATTACTATGACGATCTTTGTGTTCCAGAAGAAGACTTAATTCTTGCTATGCAAGGTTCACCGTTCTACAAGTGTTTCAATGGTTTACCACCTTTCTCAGATTAATTTGGTTCACCACCAAGTAGTCATTTCAATTACAACAGTAATGATAGTGGTGACTCATTTGATTCTATCACCGAACATAACATAATCAATAGCATGGAAGCATGATGGACCATCCAATCTTGTAATAATTAGATTCTATTCATGTCTAACGAGTCGACAATGGTGTCCCGTTTGTTTCGTGGGTTCCAGCTGAACTCCACTTTGTGTCACTATTTTTACTTTATGTCAAATCTTTCCATAAAGTTGGTATGGGTCCCCGTATGTCCGAGCCTCGAAGGGATGAGATAACAACTGGAGTCCACCAGTTGCCCCATCCACTTGAAAGGAATCTTTTTTATGACAGGCAGTTGCCAGTTTCAGTCAACCGGCAACCTATTAGTTTTAGTATAAATAAGACCCTTGAGGTCTCATTAGGGACATCAGGATAGAGAGAGTATGAGGTCTGAGTCTAAAAAGAGCAGTGTGTATCCTCTTCGCTCGCCTTCGGGAACTTGTGAATGAAAAACACTGATCTCGTTTGTAATATGTCTATGATCTGTGAATATCTAATAGTTTGTGTATGATCCTACTTTGTAGTAAAATTGGTATCAGAGCCATGTTTATGAGATTAATGAAAGAAGATTTCGTCCAAGTGAATTCATTTGTATAAGAGCCTTGTGTTCGGAATATTCATATTGTGAGATGTGTAAATGATGATAGCAGCCGACGTGATTGCTTGACTATGGTCTCCAACAGTTGTTGTATGACAAAAGAATAGTTGTTCAAGCCGAAGAAGGCGTGGAGTGCTATAATTGTCATTTTCCCATAGTAAGTCATATCTTACTGCCTATTACGTTTACTTTCCTGCAGTCGTAAAATATTGCTGAAAGTTGCAGTAGTATAAGATGAGTTCACATATAGGCCAATCTAGTTATGATTTGTCCTCTGATGTCAAATATAAGCCTAGTAAATGGTATAAACATCTATTAAGTTCTACATCTTCTGACCCACTATATAATACTCATGTTATCACTCAAGAATATGAGCTAGATGTGAACTGGCGTATGCCAGAAATAGAACCTTCAAAGATCTATGATCTCCCTATGTTTCAGTTTCGTGCCTCAACACTAATACGTTATTGTTCTAGTAATGTTCCTTTATCTTTAGGACAGACTATGTATCAGATTCCTTTACTCCAACAATCAGACATTGATTGGGGATTGGAACATGGTTTTAAGTATGTTCATCTTGGCTTAATCAAGTTTGGTATTAACCCTTTAGTCTGTCCAGGGTTAGATACTTCTGTTCTTAATTGTGTTATAGACTCCCGACATAATCAGTTCTCTGATGCCCTGATTGGAGGTTTTCAAGCCCCTTTGCATAATGGCCCAGTTTGGTCTTCTGTTCTTCCTCGTTTTCAAGTCTCTTTAACAGATCCCTTCATATCCACTCTCCTTCAAGCATATATTTAGTTTTCTAGTTTTGATATGGTTGAGCCTTCCGACATTGCCCAACTCCATACTACAACATGTCTCAGATTTGTTACTACTACTATGCCAGCCTTGAATATCGAATTACTCCAACGCGCCTCTACCGAAAGCGTGGTGGTTGGTCCAGGTAACGTAACTCCACTCACACTTGGTTTTACCAAGCTCTCAGTACCTGAAGAATGGAAAGCCGATTATCAGCCAATACAATCAAAGTATCAGGCTTCTGAAGCACAACAACTGATAGACCAGAAAAATATGTCTGGAAATCAAGTTTTGAGAATAGGAAGATCTCAAAGCAGTCGTATGCCTGAATTAGAAAGACAAATGTCCTCCCTCTCAACCAGTTCTTCTACTTCCTTTTCTAATGCACCTGTATATAAACTAGTTTCTAGTAAATCTGAACTAGATAATCATCAACTATATAATCAGAAAGGTTCAAAGAAGTGTAAATTTTGTAAAGCTTGTATTCCTACCCAAACTCCTTCAATAAAACCTTCTTCATCTACAAATTCTCCATCTGCATCAAAGTCCTTTAGAACATTCCAATCAAAGACTGAACATGTAGGACAACATTCGAATTGTTCAGAATGCATGGATATCTTAGCCCCTCAAATCAATATGATAAACTACACCTTGCCAAGGGCTGATAAAGAAAAAATTACTACACTTTCCCAAAGAAGTTTAGGACCAGGGAATTTCACTCCCTCTTTCATAAACAACACTTTAGTAGCAGATTTAGACTTTGTCCAATACAGGAAAACATATGCAAAAAAATCTCCTGATATAGTCAGACGGCAAAATTATTCAAATTATCAGTCTGTTTGCTTAGCTCAAAATCTTGATGATATTGCACAAGATGTCGTGCAAACAAAAACACATGTCAATGGCCTGCATTCAAAAATCAATGCCATTGAGCATAATCAAGATATATTTAGAAATCAGCTTGGACAGATCTTAGAAAAACTTGAGATTATTCAGACATTAGTCCAAGAATTAAAAGATTCTTTTGAAAACAAGAAAAGACCAACTTCTCCAATAAGTTTTGTTGAGACTGAAGATCAAACCTCATTCAAATGGTTTGGTTCCTCTTCCAATAAATCAAGAAGCTAACATTAAAATTGTTGGCTAAGGAGCTAGCAAATCCCAATCTTGCTAGAATTGTTGAGGTAGTTTTACTAGCCATAGAAAAAATCAATCTAGTAGAATCTCAGGCCTCCAAATTGCAAGAGGATATACAATCTCAGAACAGTATCTCATCTTATCCAGTACCTTTCATCAAAGGAATTGATGAGGCTAAAATTTCAAATGCACCTAGATCTTCAGATAATGATGCAGGAGGAAATCCCTTCCAAACTGCATGGGAAAAGTGGTGCAATGTCAAATATGGCTCAAGCAAAAAGGTTCCATTCGACCCAGCTAATTCCCACGAACATGATAGTTTTAGTAGAAAAAATATAGACCCAACGCTTGTGACTAATCTCAACTGTAGATCCAGAAATGAAATAATGATAATATTTCATAAATGGCAAGCTTGGGCAAAAACACAAAAGATGATTTTCAGAAATTGTGTTGCATGGAACGAATTAGATTTAAGGCTAACTTGGGGTTTCACAGGAAACCTAGGACTCTGGTGGGATAGAGTCAATGATTTAGATAAGCTCGGGATAATGAATCATGATCATCCTATTGATGAGCTTATCAAAGTTGTTGTACATGAATTCTATGGCAACCAACATATAGACTCTGCACATTATGCAAAGATGTTTATGAGTCAAAAGTTGTGTCATATAAACCAATTGCCTGAATTCTTGTGCACTATGCAAGACCTTTTGTATAAAGCTTCAGATCTAGACAATGTAGCTTACTTAAGAAAATACCTTTCCGCTATGCCTAGAAAGATTCCAGATCTTGTTAGAGAACCTCTCGAAACACTGAATATTGATTTAGAAGAACTCTCTCTAGCAGGTCTATATGAACATATAGTCACAACCCTACAAAAAGAATGTCTGAGAAGACAAACAAATAAATTAGTTAAGAAACAAATAGGGTTTGACTCCAGCATCTGCGATGTGTTCACAGAAACATATCACTTTGGTTGCAAACCAAAGCAAGGGAAGAAAGAATCATGTAAAACAAATTGTTTTATTTGCCAAAAGCCTGGCCATTGGCCTTCATAGTGTCCTCCCTAGAAGAAATCAAGGTTCCAACACAAGATAATGGACTTATTCCAAACAGGATATGATCCAGCAGAATGGGAACTTGTTTCTAACCATTCAGATGGTGAATATTTATCACTAACTGAAGATGATTCAAATTCTCCCCACGATTTCAATTATGATTCTGACAATTCTGAAATCTCTACAATTTCATAATCATTAAATTTTTTGGATATCAAAATGTTTTCCACTGAAAATGATATTCCCTCACTGAGACACCGTCAATCACTAATAAAAAATAAACTGTCTCAACTGACCCCCCCGATCACTTTCATCTTTCTAAAAGGTTGAATGCTCAACTCTCCTCCATCAACTCTCAACTTGCAAAACACCAGCAGCCAAGCGTGGTGAATATACAACATTATACTCCTACAGATTGAGATTTTAATAGATCTCATCCTACAACCTCAAGACATACAAGCTATAGGAAAAGCTTTGATTTCAAACAAACAATTAACCATGGGTTCTCTTACTCCACAAAGCGTCTTCCCGTGAGGGCTTTCACCATAAGGGGACCACTTTGGAGTTCATCCATATTTACTTCTTATCAACCATGAAAAAACAATAATGAGTCATATTTACTTCAAACACTATTGGGTCCATTACCCAAACCTTTGTGTTACGGGTCTTTCTTCAAGGGTTGACATCAATGACAACCAACCTTAATCAACAAAACTTTCAAGGAAAATCAGATATGGTGGTCTGGTTGGTTATTAATCCTACTCTGGAAATACTGTCCACGTGACGTATTAGTTTTTGGAAGTAGTAAAGATGCTTTCAAATATTGGTTACGATCAGAAGTAGAGGAAGTTGCTCATTATAATGCCTGGTTCGTCTTCAACCTATCTTTCCAAGGAAGCAAACTACTTTATGACCATTCTGAACCACCAGCTCCCCAGGGCTATAAAGTCTTCAGTGATTACTATGGAGATCTTTGTGTTCCAGAAGAAGACTTAATTCCTGCTGTGCAAGGTTCACCGTTCTACAAGCGTTTCAATGGTTTACCACCCTTCTCAAATTACTTTGGTTCACCACCAAGTAGTCATTTCAATTATGACAGTAATGATAGTGGTGACTCATTTGATTCTATCACCGAACATAACATAATCAATAGCATGGAAGCATGATGGACCATCCAATCTTGTAATAATTAGATTCTATTCATGTCTAACGGGCCGACAGTGGTGTCCCGTTTGTTCTGTGGGTTCCAGCTGAACTCTACTTTGTGTCACTATTTTTACTTTATGTCGAGTCTTTCCATAAAGTTGGTATCGGTCCCTGTATGGTAGAGCCTCGGAGGGACGAGATAACAACTGGAGTCCAACAGTTGCCCCATCCACTTGAAAGGAATCTTTCTTTATGACAGACAATTGCCAGTTTTAGTCATCTGGCAACCTAGTAGTTTTAGTATAAATAAGACCCTTGAGGTCTCATTAGGGACATCGGGATAGAGAGAGTCTAAGGTTTGAGTCTAAAAAGAGCAGTGTGTATCCTCTTTTCTCACCTTCAAGAACTTGTGAGTGAAAAACACTGATCTCGTTTGTAATATAAGCACATTTATGCAATATATTCTTACATAGTGCTTTAGGTGACCATTTAGAGCCATCTCATAAATGGTCATGATTTCTCAATGCATTTTTTTAGGCCTTCCCATGTGTATTTCGAGAGTGTTACATCCAGTGGTCGTGGACAAGGACTTTATCTCTAAATTTTCTTTTAAACAAGCTAAATAAGACCCAAAGCAGGGCACCAAGTAAAAAGTTATGATCATGACAAGGCTTCCTATTTTTATTTATTATTATTGTTACTATTTCTTGAAATACATATGAGGGGAAACTTGTCAGGTACTTCCCCTCATTCCGAGATGGTACCTAGGGTAAACTTTATTTTGTAGAAGCTCAAGGCTTTGTCAACATGGAGCTCAAGGTTGTTACAATAATATACTCATTAAGAACTCAACAAGTCACTTGCTAGAATCGAACTTGGGTAGGGAGGATAACACTGCTCCTCTCAATTGCCTATTGACCCAATTAACTTTATATATATATATATATATTTCATGAAATACACATCTCAAGGAAACCATCGAGTTCTTCTCCTCATTCTGAGGATGGTACCCAGTGTAAAATTGATTTCATAGAAGCTCAAGGCTTTGTCAGCATGGAGCTCAAGGCCATTACAACAATTTTCTCTTTAAGAGCTCAACATGTCACTTGCGAGAATT
>JZKD02S1738617.1:31689-41881 GCA_000966675.3 Picea glauca | reverse complement strand
CACCATTCTAGCGAGTCTTTCACTCTGTATTTTTACAGTCTTTGTACATTTATTTCATTAATAGAAATCGTGTATTACTGTATATATGTGTTTATGGTTGCATCTCTGATACATTTATGTTATCTTATTGAATATATGTGATATCTCTATGCATTTCTTTATTATATCTCCGCTCACATTTCGTGCCGAAAATAATCTAGATCGGTCGGGAAATCTCCAATATCGTGCATGGACTCTAGGAAAAAAACCAAAATGTCGGGTCTGCGGCCAAAGAAACCCTAGCCACATACCCCCCCCCTATCATATATATATATATATAGTCATCAATTTGGATCTATCAAAGGCATATGCTGGAACCAAATGGTTGTATCTAAGGCTAATTTTGATGAATATAGGTTTAATCTTTCCGCTATAAATTGGATTATGGGATGTGCAACATTGGTGAACTTTGATTTGTTGGTAAATGGAGCAATGCTATAATTTTTCAAACCTACTATAGAATTAATCCAGGGGTGTCCTTTTTCCCCTTATTATTCCTCTTCATAGTTGAAGGGCTAAGCACGACAATTTTGGAAGCGAAAAGGAGAGGCGATGTTCAAGGTATAACTATTGGTTTAATTATGCTAACCCATCTTTTATTTGTAGATGATATTATTTTAGTCTTAAATGGATTAGAGAGAGAAGACATAAAGATTCAACAGAGATTAAATATTTCTTGAGTGGCCACTCAGATGGAAGTCAATGCCAAAAAAACTACATATAGCTTCAGTGGAATTAGGGAGGAAATCATTCAAATATTATCTTCAATGGTCTCTTTTAAATCCATTTATATTCAAGAAGAATTAAAGTACCTGGGTTTTATCTTAAAACGTAAAAACTATGGTAAAAGAGATTGGGGGTGGTTGATTGAAAAATTTGAGAATATAATTTATCATTGGTTCAACATATGGATTTTAAGGGGAGTAAGATTAACATTTGTTAAATATGTGTTGGAAGCAATTCTTGTATATTGGCATTGGTTGGATTTCATTCCAAAAGTAGTTCTATAAAGGTTTAGGAAAATATATGTCAACTTCTTGTTGGGAGGGAGACATGATACACAAGGGATTCACTTGGCTAAATGTGTAGATATAGCCAAACCAAAAGATATGGATGGTTGGGGACTTAGGCATAAACAACTATTTGGGAAATCACTTGCAACAAAAAACCTTGGAATTTATTAACAAAAAGAAACTCATGGAAGCAAATGATAGGAAACAAGTATATAGCTCCAAGAGCATTTTATGAATTGGATAAGAAATTGTATGTTTGAAGTTTCCATAGTTTCTATGGTTATCCATGTGTGTTTTTGGATTTAGAACCACATAGAAGAGATTAGATATCTAAGGTTTCGAGCAGGTTCTTTCCCCATCTCCAGGGAAGAAAATAGACGAGGATAATAAAGTGACCAGTTGTTGAAGTGACACAACGTTATTAATACAAGGATTATATATGGAATAATGAAAAATTAAGTCGATTGGGTAAAATATAAAAGCAAAAATTTGAAAAACAAGTCGGCTTGAAAAACAAAGGAACGAGGAAGGTAAGGGAAGAAGAGAGAAAAGAGTAAGGGAGGAAGGAAAAGAGAGAAAAGAGTAGGGGAGGAACGAAAAGAGAGAAAATGAAAGGATGAAATTGATGAGAAAAAAAGGAAGGAAGGAAAGGGATGAGAGAGCAAAAGGGACAAAAAAGAAAAGAATACACGAGGTTGAGAAGACGAAGGGAAGGGAGAAAAATGGTACCACTCAACACGTCCTGGACTTGGGACATTGCACTGATGAATTAGGGGTTAAGGTTATGGGAGTGGTTAATTAGCAAAGCCCAAGATTAACTAAGTTGGAAACCATCTTCTTTATTAATATTATTGGGATGTTTCTCAATTTCTATGGCTTCTCTAATAAGGTTGGTAGAGTAGTGGGGATCTTTGGCCAAAATTTTTAATTGGTCAAAGAATATCATGTGTTTAGTATTGGAATAGTGTTCAGAAATGGAATATTTTTTGGTTCAACCATGGTTTGTATCAAAGGTATGCTCTTTCAGACTAGTTTGAAAGGAACAACCGGTTTGACCAATGTAGGAGGTGTCGCAAGAACAAGGGATTTTTTAGACCCCTTGGTGGTTGAGGGGATTGATTTTGTCTTTAATAGAGGTGAAGGAGTTTTGGATAGTTTTGGTAGGTTTAAATATGGTATTGATCTTCTTTTTTCAAAGGATTTTGGAAATTTTATCAGTGGTACGTTTGATGAAAGGAAGAAAGGCTTGGGATATGTTAGTTTGAGGGGTGGATTTGGCTATGGGATTGTTTACTCTATGGAGGGATTTAGATATTTGAAGGTTGGAGTAGCCATTATTGGAGAGGGAATTCCTGAGATGGGAGTTTTCATGGTCAAGATGGATATTATCGGAGATGCGAAGGGCTCGAGTAAAAAAGGTTTTAAGGACTCCTAGTTTTTGAGCTGGGTGGTGATGAGAATTGGCATTGAGGTAGTGGTCATTATGGGTTTTCTTTATACAAACTTGGTGGGATATGGAATCATCAAGGTTACGAGTGACTAAGACATCAAGAAAGGGAAATCTTCTATTATTCCCAGTTTCCATAGTAAATTGGATGTCTTTGGAAATATTGTTGAGGTGTTTGAAGAAGTTTTCAAGATTTTTAGGTCCATGGGGCCTGATGATGTTGGTGTTGTCTACAAATGTTTTCCAACATTTTGGTTTGAGGGGCACTACTTATGGATTTATCTTCAACATGTTCCACAAATAAGTTTTCTATGACAAGAGAAAGAGGGAATCCCATGGTAGTTCCCTCATTTTATTCATAGATTTGACCTTGATAGGTGAAGAAATTAGATTATAGGCAAATTTGTATTAGAATAGAGATATCACGATTAATTTGGTTATAAATGACATATATTGCTTCTTTGACAGGAATTTTGGTAAATAATGCAGCAACATCTAAGCTCACAAGAATGTCATTGTCATAAAGATCAAGGTGGTGGAGAAACTTAATAAAGTCAATGGACTGTATTAGAACACTTATAATTTTGAGCTTTTGAACTTTTATTTTTGCCTCTTAGAAATAAAATTTTACCCAAAAAAGAAAAAAACTTAGAGAATTTCCTTTTAAATTAAAATAAATCCAATGGTTGTTGTTTATCAATAACATGCTTACAATATCGTTCGTCGATGAGTTATTCTAAGTTGATTGAATGGTTATAATGATCTCTGAAGTGTAGAAGTTGCCCGAGTTTTAAAAGAAAATCTTTTACGGTCAGTTCGGAGCTTCGCGCTTTGAGTGTGCCAAGAAATCTAAACAATAAAAACCATGAAGTCTCGAAATCCTGAAGATAGTTCCTCGCAATAATTCCTAAAATACTTATGGACAAGTCATAGGACATGCATCATTTAAAAATATTTTCTTGGACTGACACGTGGCACTTATTTTTAATACTTCCGTCAGATGATTCATACATTTTCAAGTGACACATGTCACCTCTATTTTATTCACACATCATCAATAATGACGTCATCTCTGCCACATCACTCTGAGAGATTTCCCTTCGGGAGTTTAAACAAAGATTGAGTTCACAAACCGTCGAAGTATTAATGACATTTATGATTGATTAAGGTTAATGATTTCAATCAAGATTGTGAATCACGAGGCAATAAATTCCATTAATTTTCTAATAAATTATTTGTCAGTAGATCTATACGAAGACTGATAAACTTTATGAATGAAACACTTCAAATTTCAAAGTCATTTTACCATTTGCGATTAGCAATTTTTCATTTAGTGAAAAGCTTACAGACTTCTCTTGTTACAAGCAGGCGAGTTTTATTTCCTTGAGGATTATTGCACCACCAAAAGCTATAAAGAAGCTTTATGCATCAGGTGATGATTCCAATCCAAATGCAGATGTTCTATCAGACACAACTCTGCGATTTGTGGATGCCATTAAGTCTTGGAAGCAGGTTTTTGATATCTTACTGCATGAGATTATTAATTGTCCAGACAACTTTGCCGAGGAAGACAATGATTCCTTTTCAGCCAAGCTTATCTTGGTAGCACAGTCAGAACAACATAAGATTGTTGTACGACCTAGAATTATACCCTACAATGATATGATAAATTAGACTTTGGAACATGTCGACATCCAAACCAGAAGCGTCATCAGCCACCAGCAAACAGTCGTCGGCTCTTTTCGACCAAAGAATCTACAAGTAATGTATAAGCTTTCCCCTACACCCAAATATACTTACAATGCAACATTTCTTCTAGATTTCAAGAGAAAAGAATGTACTCAATACGGTAGAAATGGTCATGATATAATCAAGACATGGTGGGGACATCTGGATAAATTCAGAGCCGACGCTCATGGTATGTATTCCACGACGTCCTTAGATTCTCATATGTTATATATAGCTATGATTCTATGTCGTCTATTTGGGAAAAAGAACACTGAGCATTTCTCAGTTGAGTGGGTAGCCATAATGAATGAAGTAGCCAAGGGTTTTACCTTCAATTGGGCTAAAATGTTATCTGATAATCTGGCCAAGGAAATTGTTGAGTATCAATCATCAAAATCAAAAGGGAAACCTGGTCCTTTTTACATGTCAACATATATTATGGATTCCATTTGTTTCATGACCCCATTCCCCCTTATGAACTGGAGTTGAACCCCGACTAGTTCTGAGCCAATACATTTCTACCACTCCAAAATATGGGAGGAAAATGCCAAAGATTTCTTTTACAAAATATGTCACAACGTAGTGGTACATGTTCACATAACTATCTATGGCCACCCACTGCAAATGATTTTAGAAAAGATTATGGGGAACTTAGGAACACTTGCAGATTGGTTCATTGAGGAGAATCTCCCATACATTAGAGTATTTGGTTGTTCCATTCCTCCCCATGCCCTTCCATATTTTTTACCTGACAGGTTGGTGTGCAGAGAAGTGGCATACCAAACAGTAGTAGGAGGCATCAACAAGGAATTGAAAGCAGCTCAGAAAAAAGTTTGGCCAACTCTTCCCATTCAAGTTGGTATGTTCACATTGTTAGATTTTGGTCATTCTAAAGTTGAGGCTGCAGACCTGGAATATTTCAAGTTAGTTGACATTGAATTCAAGAGACATGATCCACATAAGATAGTGGAGAATTATTTGGCTCAATACAACATGAATCAATACATCCATGAGGATTCTCCTTATGATGAGATGTTCAGGGGAGTTAGATCGTATGAAGAAGTTCAAAGTAGATTCCAGACTCTACCTCTTGACCAAGAGGTTGGTTTCCTCATCTTTCAAAATCATAGATGAAACAATTTGTTGAATATATTGCAAGGAGAGTCAAAACCCATGACTTCTTCACAGGAAGCTAAACCCATAGGATATGTGCCAAGTTGCTCCACTAAGCACAAAGCTGAAGAAGTCCCGAAAAGTTCAGAAGGGTTATTTCAAGAAATAAAAACATCACTGTCGGGTCTGAATAATCAACAAGTATTAGCTTGGTTTGAAGCTTTCATGAATCAAGGACAAATTTTCCCTCATTCAATGCCAGCTACTCATGCTAGCACCCCAAATACAACAGATCAATAACATTCCACAACAATTATTTCTCCTATTCCATCATTAACCCCTTTACAAACCAGTTTTGGAAATCCTAATTCAGAGCTCATTCATGTTGGTGATCTTACTCATATCTTTCCTGAAGATATGCCTCCCTCAAGTTTCTTTTTAAACAAGAAACAGAAAGCTATTGTAAAAAGAGAATCTCAACAAAAGGATGGAGTAATCACTAAAATCCAAATATTGGTGTATGATGGGAAATACCAAGATGATCCTAAGTTTGCAAAGGAAGTTGCAGAGTCACTAGGGGCTTTTGAAACTGCCAATCAATGGTCAATGGACAATTTAACCAAACAACTGCAACAAAAATGTCTCTTGGTGGAGCAATTGCATAATGAGATACATAGTACATAACAGACTGTTAGAAGCAGGATGAATCAAGACATTGAACAAATCGGGGCTAGTTATCATCATCAAATGAAACAGTTACAAGATGATCTTGAGTTGATCTACCAGAGTTCACAGACCAGCAAAGGTTTGATCACACAGTGGGACAATTTGATTGAACAGCTGCAGGCCAAATTACTGTGAGTAAAACAAGACATGTGACCTGTGTGAATTACTGCATTTTTATCTCCTTTCAAGGGTGAATCTTCTACCTTTCTTCTACTGCAAACAAGGTGAGAATTATCTGTAATTGATACCTGGCTTTGTTTTAATAGTTTTTTAAAATCATTTCTACATCATTTGGCATTATAATTGCGACTCGGATAACGAGATACAACCTCTGTATTGTCTTATCATTAATTTCATTTAAAGATTATTTCTTAGAAAACTGAAGGTAGAAAAAAACACTTATAAAAACACTTCATTTTAAATCTTTGATGCCTGGAATTATTCTTTTAGCCTTAGAATCAATTTCAAGAACAACATCTTTTTTGTGTCGTTGTCGGGGAACAGAGAAATGAAATCATTTTTCTCCTGGGAGAACGATAAAGTTAAATTTTGGTCTTTGGTGGTGAAGAAAGATTGAATACGTGAAAAGATTCATATTTCACCTGGTGACTCCATTGTAGGAAAAGCTGGCATTCGGTCAAAAGAATACCAGGAAAAACCCAGACGAAAAGCAGACTACACAGTTTCGGATCCCGAAAAATTGTTGAAACGGAAGGGATATCTCAGACAAACTTCTGCATCAACAAGTAAGGTCTATCAACCTAGAGTTACTCAAGTTAATGTTAAGATTCCCGCTGAATAACTAAGTCTTAAATAAAAATCTAAACAAGTTCATTATGTTGAAGCATCAACTAGCAAATCTGGAGTTAAACTAGAAACTCTAGAAGTAATTAATCTTGAAATAAAATTTGAGATTGAACAGACCATCCATGTTTCATTGATAGATATTTTTACCAGTGAAAACAAAGAATTCATTTCAATCCCTACTATCATTATTATACATCCAATTCTTTCTCTTCCCGAAATAAAAGTTTATGTTTCTAACAACCCTGAAGATTATTTTTTATACTCAGATTCATCCCCTATTACTTCTCTTATCTATACATCTAGTAAATCTGAGAAACCAAGCTCAAGTTTTCTCCCCCCCCCCTCATATAGGTCTTCCATCTCCTCATGATCATTTCCCTGAACTTCGTTCACACGATCCCGAAGTAGTCAAAAGTTCAATAGATTAGAATTTTGAAGTTTTTGATAATCTCCTTTTTAGTCCTCGAATTCCACCTCCTAGACTTTCAATGGCCGGTGTTGGAGGTGTCGGAGGTGCAGGGGCTGATAGACAAGAAAATATACCTGCTCAACCCCTAATATATTTACCAAGGTCGCTACCAGATATGCTCCCTTAGTTCTTCCTGTTATCCTGCATGATTTACCTAAAAATTACATGAAGAGCCTCCCTAAAAACAACGGGTGAAGGGGATTTAACAACAACATAACATATAGCCTTTTTCGATCAATTTGTTGATATTCTTAGTGTTGAGCATGAGGATGTTTACACGAGACTCTTAGTACAAAATTTTGAAGGACATGTAAGAACTTGGTTTAGAGGACTTCGAGTAGGTTCTATACCATCATATAATCATATGGAAACTTCCTTCATAAGGCAATGGGGTGAGAAAAAAGATCATCTTTATTACTTAATCGAATTCAAAGGCTTGAGAAAGAAAACATCTGAATCAGTCCTAGAGTTCATTCAAAGATTTAATAAGCTTTATCACAAAATCCCGACTTAAGTTAAACCTTCCCAACCAGTTGCAAAAATCACTTTTGTAGGAGCTTTTGATTTTGATTTCGCTCTACTTTTGAGAGAAATAAGATCCACTACTTTAGCAGGGATGCAAGATGATGCTATAGAGATTGAATCAAATATGATGGCATCCAAGAAGTTGAAAACAAAAGTTGAGATGGGAACAAGAGAACCCAGGTTTTTAAAAGAACATGCAGGGCCCTCTGGATCTGGAAAATATGCAGAGGAAAAAATGGATGAGATGGCAAAAATTATTAAAGATTTATCAAACAAAATTTCCAGGGTGGAAATGGAAAAAGCCAAACCTGATCCATATGTTAGAAATCAATTCAGAAGAAATCCTAATCCTTAGATACAACAAAGGAAAATAAAAAAATGAGGATCAAAAGATTCAAGCTCCTTTTAAAACTGAGAATCTCATACAGGGAGATGCGGTCCAATATTATGATGAATTAGATGAAGATCTAAACAACCTCAATGATGATGATCTTGAGCCTCACCTAACCAAACAGGATTATGAGAAATCCTTGGATCTGGAATCTTTATTTAATTAGGATGAAAATATCAACAATTTGGGAGACTCTACATACAAAGGTCTCGTTGATTCAATAATGGCCAAGCTTCAGCATAAATATGATTTGAGGCCAAGAGAAAAGAATTCAATAAATACTCCACCCAATTTTTTTTATCACGAAACAAAGCAAATGAGGCAGTAGTTGCAAAACCATCAAATGAAATGCAAGTTGCTCGAGCAAAGCAAGTTGAAACGAAAGAAGTACATACTAAGAAGCCAGAAAGTACAGAACCCGAAGTTCAGACCAGGGAAATTGAAAAACCAATTGGGACTTTCAATTTAGAGAACGAACTTAATAAAATTTAAATTCCCATGCCTTTGGTTGAACTTGCTAGGAACCCGATCTATAAAAAACAAATCACTAAAGCAATAATTTTTTCTGATGTTGAATGTCAAGCTAATGTTATCAATTTGCAGGATGAAAAACCTACAATCATGTTTGGACCACACATTGAAAATAGTACAGATTATGATGCTCCTTTCTATATTACATTGATTGTGCATGATCATTTACTACACAATTGTATGTTGGATTCAGGAGCTTCACATAACTTAATGCCTAGTATTATGATGGAGAAATTGGGCCTTCAAATTACCAGACCTTACCAAGATCTATACTCTTTTGATTCTAGAAAGGTTAAGTGTCTGGGTATGATTAAAGATTTAATTGTAAATCTTGCTCAAGTTCTTGTGAAAAGTATTCTTATGGATGTGGTTGTTGTTGACATTCCTGCCAAGTATGGCATGCTTCTATCCAGATCTTGGGGTGCCAATCTAGGAGGATCGGTTCGACTAGACATGACGTATTCTACAATTCCAATTTTTGGTGTACAATTTACTCGACTGTACAGAGAAACTAGACTGGTGTATACTATAAATGACCCTCAAAACCCTAATAACTACCCAGTTTATGTTGTTGATCAAGATCTAGGTAATTGTATATTATCCATAGATGATGATTTTGAAGAATGTATTGAAGAAGAAAATAAAAAAATAGATTTTTCAAAGAAAAATATGAATGTTAGAGAAGGGATGTGGAAAATGTTCTTTGATGGTGCTTCATCTTGCGAAGGAACAAGAGCTGGAGTTTTATTTGTGGCACCAGGTGATGAGTATGTTATTCCTTTCTCTTAAAGATTATAATGGGATGTTGATTATACCAATAATGGGTGTGAACATGAAGCTTTATTTTAGGATTAGAAGCTGCAAGACAACTAAAAATCAAACATTTGACAATTTATGGTGATGCTGAGCTAATTGTAAAAAAAATAAACAACAATACCAAGCTAAGCATCCGAGATTGAGATCGTATAGAAATTGTGCTTGGGATATAATAGAGAATTTATTCTCGTCTTTGAACATACACTCTATTCCCATAATTCAAAATCAACAAGCTGGCTCTTTAGCCAAAGCTACCGTGACTTTCATACCACCTATTGTTTTGAAGCTGAAGTATCATATTGAGATGAGGCATAGACCTTCAATTCCAAACAATGTTCAACACTGGCAAGTATTTGAAGATGCTGAACAAATTAAGCAGTTTCTGGAAATGGTAGATGAGTTTTCTGAGACTGTAACACCCTGTTTCCCCCAGTTTGTAAAAATAACTATACTGGCCAAGAACTGTGCCAAACTCAAAAATGTGAATGTGTGATGTGAATGGACCTTGTGAAAAAGGTCGATGAATGTGAATTATATATATATATATATATATATATATATATATATATATATATATATATATATAT
>JZKD02S1738617.1:10128-25857 GCA_000966675.3 Picea glauca | reverse complement strand
GGCTCTCGTTCTTTCGGGAAATTTGAATGGGATCCAACGGTCACTGACTCTTCTCCTCCCGATTATTGTTGCACTGCTATTCATTGTTGTTGTACTCAAGCCATCACTACAACCACAATTGTACTTGCCATCAATGACAACCATTCGTTGATTCGCTATCTGTTGCCAACACGCATTCGTTGTCTGTTGCCAACATGCATTCGTTGTCTGTGCAATATTTGCCAACAATATCCCCCTTTGGCATTGATGGCAACACAACCCAAATGCCCAGAGAGAGGGAGAAGTGGTGACAGGTGGTGGACACCTGTCGTTTGAAACGGGAGTCAATATCCCGTTGACTTCTCGTACTTTGGGTTCTCATAAGAAAGGAGCACAAAGGCCCAACAACTCAAGTCGCGAAGTTGCGAGTTCCGAGAAGCTCGGAAGGAGTCAAACCTTCTCTGACTTTCGCGTCTCGGGGTTTTGTAAAAGAAGGGCCGAGAGGTTCAACCTTTAAATTCGCTAACTTGCAAGTTGCGAGAAAGGCTAGTAGTTATCCCTAGCCAGTGGTCACGCGTGGAGAGCGCTAATAAGGAGGGGCCATACCATATCGGAATCTCGGGTATCGACGATTGGAGAAGAAAATTTGGGGGTCTTCGACTCACGATTCACGAGGTCGCGAGTTTTGAAAGGCGCTTGCATTTAGGCGCGTATCTGGTCCTATCAAGATAAGGACTAAATAAAGGGAGCTAGTGCTTTGTCGTTAAGCGACAGGTAGATCTGGATGGCCAGAATCTGTGCGCCCAGATCTACGGCCAAGGTTTCATTATGGAGCCCCCTCGCCATTCTACCTTTAAGATTGGACTCATTTGTATCGCTGAGTCGCGAAACATGAAAAGGCGCCTGGTTTGTTTGCCCTGTGATCCTAACCCACGATCACAGGGAAGAACTAGCCTGCGTTAGGCCCCCGTAGGACTTTGGGGATTCTGTCCCTTGAGGAAAAGCGAAAATTTTATTATGTCGTAGTGTGTGTGTTACAGAGACCCACATTGATCAAGAAAATCAAAATGATTCGACCTGGATTTTGCAGGAAGGAGAAAACCCAAAAAAGTTCCAAGATAAAATTGCAAATCACCACATGCTCTTACTTAAAAACAATCAAATTCTTAGAGGTATGATCCCTCTAGAAAGGTTCTTCGACCAGGATGATATACCTTTAAAGTCTACTTTGCGACCTCAACCTGAAGAAGTTGAAGATTGTAATGTAGGAACTAGTTAAAATCCCAAGATAGTCAAAATATCAAAATATCTTCCGGCACAAATAAAGAGTAAATATGTTGAGTTACTTAAACATTATAAAGATGTTTTTGAATGGTCTTATGAGGATTTAAAAACCTATGATACTTCTTTATTGGGCACAAGATTCCCTTAAAGCATGGTATTAAGCCTTTCAAGCAAAATATTAGACAGGTAAACTCAATTCTTCTGCCAATAATAGAAAAGAAGGTTAAAAAACTTCTTGATGCAAAAATCATTGTCCCCCTCAGATACTTGAATAGGTGGCCCATTTGGTCCATGTTAGGAAGAATAATGGTGAAATAAGACTCTGCGTTGATTTTAGGAACTTAAATCAAATTTCTCTTAAAGATAACTACCCACTCCCAAAAATGGACCATGTTTTAGAGAAGGTAGTAGGGGATAACATAATTTATATGATTGATGGCTTCTTAGGATATAATCATATTGTTGTTCATGAAGATGATAGAGAAAAGATTGCATTTACTACTCCATGGGGAATTTTTATGTATGATAAAATGCCTTTTGGTTTAATGAATGCATGCACAACTTTCTAGAGAGCAATGGATATCACATTCGTCGGTGAGACATATAAGTTTGTTGTTATTTATCTAGACGATTTGACAGTTTTTTCCAATTCTAATGTAGAACATTTGGTGCACCTCAGACAAACTTTTGACAAATGCAAAAATTTGGCTTGTCTCTTAATCCCCCAAAATCACACTTTTCCATGCGAGAAGGTAAACTTTTAGGTCATATAGTTTCAAAGGATGGAATTAAGGTTGATCCTAAACAAGGTGAGTCTATTGACCTGATTAATATTCCTAGAAATAGAAAAGAGATTCAATATTTTTTGGGTAAGATCATTTTTTTGAGGAGATTTATTCCTAAATTTGTTGAAATAATCAAATTGATTACAGATATGCTAAAAAAGGACAACGAAGTAAAATGGATTAAAGAAGCCAAAGAATATTTTGAGCGTGTTAAGAAAGCCATATGAGAAGCACTAGTATTGGTAAGTCCTGACTATACAAAATAATTCTTAATCTTCTCCTTTGCTTTTGAACATACTGTGGCATCAATGCTCCTTCATAAGAATGAAGAAGGATTCGAACAACCAATAGCTTTTTTCAGCAAAATCCTCCGAGATGCAGAGCTAAGATATGATATTCTCGAAAAACAAGCTTCTGCGATGGTGAAGGCTCTCAAGGCTTTCCGAATGTATGTCTTGCACTACAAAATAATTGCTTATGTACCAACAAATGCAATTAAAGATATCTTGGTTCAACCAGACAGTGATGGAAGAAGAGGTAGATGGTTGGCTAAAATTCAAGAGTTTGACTTAGAAGTTAAACCAACCAAACTAGTCAAAGGTCGAGGTCTGGAAAGGTTGTTATCCAAATCAAATTTCAAAGTGCTTAGAATGAATAACTTCGAATCACATGATTCTCTTCTAGATATAGAGGAGATTGATGATCAAGCACCTATTATTCATATCAATGATAAGTTTCCCTCCTCATCTTGGTACAATGATATTGTTACATATCTCCTTACTCTTCAATGTCCAAATGACATGACTCCTTCTAAAGCAAGAATTTTAAAACTACATGCAATTAAGTATTGCATCATTGATGGAAAGTTATACTGGAAAGACCCTATGGGTTTCCTATTATATTGCCTGATAGAATCTGAAACGGAATGTGTCATTGATGAATTTCATGGAGTATGTGGAGGACATCATGCTTGGAGAGCAACAACTTACAAAATTTTAAGGGCAAGATATTATTGGCCAAAATTATTTACTGATGTTAATGCAAGGGTCATAGCTTGCAAGTCATGCCAATTATTTGTTGGCAAGCAAAATTTTCATGCCTTATCTTTAATTCCAGTAAAAGATGAAGTTCCTTTCCAACAATGGGGCCTAAACTTCATTGGAGAAATTCATCCACAATCGAGTGCTCAACATAAATGGATTCTAACCGCTACTGATTATTTTACGAAATGGGTTGAAGCCATTCAAACTCGGAATGCTACAGATTTGGTAGTGATAAAATTTTTGGAAGAAAACATCCTCGCAAGGTTTGGTTTTCCTAGGAAAATAGTTACTGATAATGCTCAGGCTTTTAAATATATTACAATGATCAATTTTTGTCAAAAACACAATATTATTTTAGGTCATTCTACAACTTATTATCCTTAGGGAAATGGGTTGGTTGAATCATCTATCAAGAGTTTGATGACTATAATCAATAAATTTTTGACAGAAAACAAAAAATATTGGTATATACACTTAAAATACGAGTTATGGGAAAACCAAATTGGCACCAAAAAATCTATAGGTATGTCTCCTTTCCAATTAGTCCATGGTACTGATGTTATTCTTCCTATTAATCTTCCTCTTCCTATGATGAAATTGTGGCAGGATGCGTATGAAGAATCGAACGATGTTACGAGAAGAATAAATCAAATTATCGAAGTTCAACAAAACATAGTAGAAGTGGATGATAAGCTCCAAAAATACCAGGATAATATGAAAGCCCTTTTTGATAAAAAGAAAAAATAAAAATAAAAAGCTAAAGACAAGGAGTTTTTTCCTAGTAATTTAGTTTTAAAATGGGAAGCTAGAAAGGAAGATGCAAGGAAACATGGAAAATTCGATCATCTCTGGTTTGGAACTTTCAAAATTGCAGCTGCTTAGGGAAAAAACTCATTCTCGCTGGAAAATCTTAATGGAGAGATTCTCGAGGCCCCTATCAACGAGCGTTATTTAAAACATTTCATGTAGTAGTTACATTTTCAATTTCCATTGTATATATCGGATTGGATTGACATTGACAATTTTAATTTTCAATTTTTCTTTTCTTTTTGTAAATTATCTGAGTCATTTGATCATTTGTTGTAAATATGTTCAATAAATTTATGATTGCACGACATCATTAAAACGAAAAATAAAAACATTTGTATCACATATCATCTCTATTCTACAAGATTATCTGATATTTTATATTTCATTCCTTTTGCATAATAGATCTTGTTGAACAAGATATGAGGCTGAATAAAAACTTGACACCAGTGTTTCAAGCATTTGATTTCTCTAAAAACATGTGATAAATAAATAATCTGCCTTGCTGAAAATTCAAAAGGAAAATAAGGTATGAGTCCCTACTCTTCTTATAGTTCAAATAAAATTTAAAAATTCTTTTTGAAATGAATGTGAAGGAAGTTTTTCTCATGATAATATTATCACCTGACCTAAAAATTAGAGATGTATAAAATTATATCTTGAAGTGTCATGTTGATTAATTCTAAAGCCATCTTTGAAATGAAAATAAAAATAATAATAAATAAACTCGAAAGAAGTTTGAACTAAATACACAAACTTGTGTAGGATTAGGATATTTTTAATTCAGATCCTTCAAATCTGTGATTGGGTCAAATTATTACCTATCCCCAAGTTCTTATTCACTTCAGATTTTCTTTCTCCTTTCTTATCTTTTAGTCTTCATAGAAATAAAGAGACTTGTCTTGACTCTGAAAACTCAAAAGCATATTTTCAAAACAAGATTAGGCAAAAACCTTTACATTCCTTTGATTTTAATTGAGAAAGTATCTCTAGGCTAATCCTAATAATTTTAGGTCTGATATCATATCTTAAACAAACAAATTCGCTCAAAGTTTATCCCTGAAATGATTAAAATTCCCCAAAAAAATTCTCCTATAGGCGAAGATGTATTGGAAACCGGAAGAAAGTTAGTTTCAGAGTATTCTTAAAATTGTTGACAGACCTTCTTTTCAGTTTAAAGATTTTAAACAGATATCATCCCTTGTATGTTACATACAAATTGATTACCCCCACTTCAAAATGTTAAAATAACTAGACAGATGGTGAAAGAAAATTCATAATTTGATTGCCCCCATCTTGTCCAAAAGAGATGATGAAAGGAAATCTATATATTGATTTCTCTCATCTCAACAAAATGCAAAAGTGTTAATTGAAGTGGTGAAAGGAAATTCAATGGGACAAGTAGATAACTTCACCGGGGTACTGAATAGGCTCACTAGCAGTGAAGCAATATCTACAATATTTGTAAGGTTGTCATACCTATCTATATATCATACTCCGATATCTAGTTTTCTTTCCAGTAATATTTACATCCTGAACCAACTAGGGATTCCCTAAATAAATATGTTACGTCTGCTCAACCTTGAAGCGAACAAAGTCAGTCAAAGCTTGATATCTTAGTTAAAATTATTTTGATTATCTTAAACAATTCCGAAATCAATTTTAAGAAAAGGAAATTTTAAATAGTCTAACTTGAGATCTATCATTAAGTATGTTTTGAAGGTTTTGAGATTTGGAGAAGTTCATTTTTCTACTTATGATTAATTCTTTATTTAAGAATTAATCATAAATAGAAAAATGAACTTATCCAAATAATGACTCCATAAATGCACTTGGTCTACTGTTCTTTCGTGCCTCACAGGGAGCCACAATCCCCAGATGGAGCCTATGTTAGAACACTTATAATTTTGAGCTTTTGAACTTTTATTTTTGTCTCTTAGAAATAAAAGTTTTCCCAAAAAAGCAAAAAACTTATAGAATTGCCTTTTAAATTAAAATAAATCCAATGGTTGTTGTTTATCAATAAGGCGCTTACAATATCATTCGTCGATGAGTTATTCTAATTTGATCGAACAGTTCTAATGATTTCTGAAGTGTAGAAGTTGCCCAAGTTCTAAAAGAAAATCTTTAACGGTCCCTTTGGAGCTTGCACTTTGGGTGTGCCAAGAAATCTAAACAACAAAAACCCCAAAGTCCCAAAATCTCGAAGATAGTTTCTTGCAATAATTACTAAAGGACTTATGGATAAGTCATAGGACACGCGTCATTTAAAAATATTTTCTTGGACTGACACATGGCACTTATTTTTAATACTTCCATCAGATGATTCGTACATTTTCAAGTGACATGTGTCACCTCTCTTTTCTTGACACGTCATCAAGAATGGCATCATCTCTGCCACGTCACTCCGGTAGATTGCCCAAATTTATAATAAACTCTTCGTCGGTATACGAAGACCAATAAACTTTATGAATAAAACACTTCGAATTTCAAAATCATTTTACCATTTGCAAATAACAACTTTTCATTCAGTGAAAATCTTACAGACTTCTCTTGTTACAGGCAGTCTAGTTTTATTTCCTTGAGGATTATGGTGCCACAAAAAGCTGCAGAGAAGCTTGATGCATCAAGTGATGATTCCAATACAAATGTAGATGTTCCATCAGACACAACTTCGCGAGTTACAGACGCCATTAAGTCTTGGAAGCAGATTTTTGATATCTTAGAGCATGAGATTATTAACTATCCAGACGACTCTGTCGAGGAAGACGACGAGTCCTTTCAGCCAAGCTTAGATTGGTAGCACAGTCAGAACTGCACAAGATTGTTGCATGGCCTAGAATTATACCCTGCAGTGATATGATAAATTGGTCTTTGGAACATGTCAACATCCAAACCAGAAGCGTCATCAGCCACCAGCAGACCATCATCGGCTCTTTTAGACAGAAGAATCTATAAGTAATGTATAAGTTTCCCCTACACCCAAATATACTTACAATGCAACATTTCTTCTAGATTTCGAGAGAAAATAATCTACTCAATATGGTAGAAATGGTCATGATATAATCAAGACCTGGTGGGGACATCTGGATAAATTCAGATCCGACGCTCATGGTATGTATTCCACAACGTCCTTAGATGCTCATATGTTATATATAGCCATGATGCTCTATTATTTGTTTGGGAAAAAGAACCTTGTGCATTTCTCAGATGAGTAGGTAGCCATAATGAATGAAGTAGCCGAGGGTTATACCTTCAATTGGGCTAAAATGTTATCTGATAATCTAGCCAAGGAAATTTCTGAGTATCAATCATCAAAATCAAAAGGGCATCCTCCTCCTTTTTACATGTCAGCATATATTATGGATTCCATTTGTTTCATGACCCCATTCCCCCTGATGAACTGGAGTTGGACCCCGACCAATTCTGAGCCAATACATTTCTACCACTCCAAATTATGGGAGGAAAATGCCAAAGATTTCTTTTATGAAATCTATCACAGCATAGTGGTACATGTTCACATAACTATCTATGGCCACCCATAGCCCAGGATTTCAGAAAAATATTATGGGGAACTTAGGCACACTTGCAGACTGGTTCATTGAGGGAATTTCTCCTACATTAGAGTATTTGGTTGTTTCGTCCCTCCTCATTCCCTTCCATAGTTTTTACCTAACAGGCTGGTGTGCAGAGAAGTGGCATACCAAACAATAGCAGGAGGCATCACCAAGGAATTGAAAGTAACTCAGAAAAAAATTTGGCCAACTTTTCCCATTCAAGTTGCTATGTTCACATTGTTAGATTTTCGTCATTCTAAAGTTGAGGCTGCAGCCCTGGAAGATGTCAAGTTAGTTGACATCGAATTCAAGAGACATGATCCACATAAGATAATGGAGAATCATTTGTCTCAGTACAACATGAAGCGATATGTCCATGAGGATTCTCCTTATGATGACATGTTTAGGGGAGTTAGATCGTGTGAAGAAGTTCAAAGCAGATTCCATACTCTAACTCCTGACCAAAAAGCTAGTTTCCTCAGCTTTCAAAAGGATGGACGAAACAATTTGCCGAAGATATTGCAAGGAGAGTCAAAACCCATGACTTCTTCACGAGAAGCTAAACCCACAGGATCTGAGCCAAGTTGCTCCACTAAGAACAAAGTTGAAGAAGTCCTGAAAAGTTTAAAAGGGTTATTTCTAGAAATAAAAATATCGTTGTCAATTCTGAACAATCAACAAGTATTAGCTCAGTTTGAATCTTTCATGAATCAAGGAAAAATTCTCCCTCATTCAATGCCAGCTACTCCTATTGGCACCCCAAATACAACAGGTCAGAAACATTCCACAACAATTATTTCTCCTATTCCATCATTAACCCCTTTACAGAGCAGTTTTGGAAATCCTAATTTAGATCTCATTCATGTTGGTGATCTTACTCCTATCTTTCCTGAAGAGATGCCCCCCTTAAGTTTCTTTTTCAGTAAGAAATGAAAAACTATTGTAAAAAGGGAATCTCAACAAAAGGATGGAGTAGTCACTAAAAGGCAAAGATTGGTGTATGATGGGAAAGACCAAGATGATCCTAAGTTTGCAAAGGAAGTTGCAGATTCACTAGGGGTTTTTGCCACTACCAATCAATGGTTGGTGGACAATTTACCCAAACAACTACAACATAAATGTCTCTTGGTGTATCAATTGTAGAATGAGATACATAGTAGAGAACAAATTGTTAGAAGCAGGATGAATCAAGAGATTGAGCAAATCAGGGCTAGTTATCAGCATCAAATGAAGCAGTTACAAGATGATCTTGAGATGATCTACCAGAGTTCACAAACCAACAAAATTTTGATCGCTCAGTGGGACAATTTGATTAAACAGTTGTAGGCCAAATTGGCCCTAACAGAGAACACAATAATAGGTATTACTGCCTTCAAAACACAAGCATCAGAAATCAATGAGAAACTGGAAGTTGCCCAACAAGAGTTATATCAAAAGGTAGATGTTATTCATAAACGCTATCAGGCAATAAACCTTTCTCTGAAAAGTATTTATGTCAAGGAAAAAGATGTCTGTGTAGCTAGGTCTAAGTTTCGAGAATTTATCATATGGAGGCAGAAAGCTAATCTCCATGGTCTCTCTCATTTCTCACATTATGAAAAAGTGAAGGGAGAAATGACCCTGAAAATCTGGGAAACAAATCTAGACGAAGGCAAGAAACTTGCCAGATATGCAAACGAGGCTTGTCTGGAGGCATTGTCTTTTGTAAATAAAAAACTGATTGAATTTGAAGGAAATAATATATCAGAGGCATTGGGGTAGATTGAAATAGAAATGAATGAAGAAATCTCCAGAAAGAACAAGGAAAATATTCAGTCGACCATCCAACAGATGAACCAGATCGATTTACTTGAAATCAATGAGTTGTTAGTGAATCCAAGTTTACAGTATCAAGTCACATCCCAGGAAGCAAAGAAGATCCAGGAAAAACTACCACTAGTACAAAAGAAGTTGTTCGCCTTTGAATTGAATGAGAAGATTGAGCCTTAGAGATTCGTGGAAGCATTGATGGACATGTGAAGCCAATTCAATGAACAAAGAAAAGCGAGTGTAGATGGGAGCAAATGAAGGAACATATACAACACCAACACATCAAAACAAAACTCAACAATATCTACATTATGTTATTCCATTTGGATTGTATTCTATTTTTAGAACAGATATTGTGGAAAGTCCAACTACTTTTAGTTGAGACAAATTTGTATAAGTAGATATATTTTAGATCTATTCATGGCTACTTCTAGCCAATGTAAAAGAGAAAACTTTTTGAATATTAATACAAGTGTAGACATAGATTCTAAGTTTCGTTCCATCTGAGTTATGTGCTACCTCTGTGTTTCCATCTCTCTGAATTTCTTTATGTAGTTCTTGAAGAGTGAATGATTACAATTTAGTAACATGTCTACTGTGATCATAATATATCAAAAGTTCATTCAGTACCAACTTTTCCTCTATTATTACTGTGAGTAAAACAAGACCTGTGACATATGTGAATTACTGCATTTTTATCTCCTTTCAAGGGTGTATCTTCTACCTTTCTTCTACTGCAAACAAAGTGAGACTTATCTGTAATTGATACATGCCTTTGTTTTAACATTTTTTGTAAATCATTTCCAATCATTTGACATTATAATTGCGACTCAGATAACAAGATGCAACATTTGTACTGTCTTATCATTAATTTAATTTAAATATTATTTCTCGGAAAACTGAAGGTAGAAAAAAGCACTTATAAAAACACTTCATTTTAAATCTTTGATGCCTGACATTATTCTTTGAGCCTTAGAATCAATCTCAGGAACAATAAAGTCTTTGATGAAGGATCGGGTTTGGCCAACAAGGGGTTGGAGAAATTTTGCTAAGTAGCTGGAGAAAAAGGTTATAGGTGGGGGAGTTTATGGTGTTGACAATTGTACGGAGCATAATATATTTTTTTTGGATCGTAGGTTGACCATAGATTCTAAGTGTACTGGAGATTTTGGGTTTTAAACATTTCTTAATATTATTATCTAAGGAAGAGTGTTTATTGTCATCCTTGATAGAGTTAGAGATTTTGTTTATAGGATTATGAGAAACTTTATGGTAAGTGGACGAATTGAGGAGGTTTAGCATTTTTGAATGGTAGTCAAGTTTGTTCATGATTACAGTGGCCATGCCTTTGTCAGCTTTTAAGATAACTATATTAGGATTACTATTTAGGTTTTTGAGGGATTTGAATTCTTTTTTGGATAAGAAATCCCAAGAAATGAATAAAAAATGGGTCCAATCAATGGAAGGCTTTCGTCATAACCTTTCTTATTATCGGTAACAATTTATCATGGAAGGTAGGAAATGGGACATAGGTGAGATTGGGCATGGATTCTATCTTGTGATGTGGGAACACTATCATACTACCTCTAGATGACTTAGTTGAGCTTAATAGAAAAAGCTTGTTCTCCTTAAATCAAGCAGAAGATAATGATATAACTACTATATGGTCACAAGGATGGAAATCAACTCATTATTTAGAGTTAGAAGAGGAAAGAGAAGCTAGATGGAATATGTTGTTTGCAAAGTAAAGGAAGAGTCATATAAGAACAAAGGAGGAGTTTGGTGTAGGATAAAACATAAAGGTCACATATTGCTAGGCAAGCGTAGAAAGTTATTATTTCAGGAGATGATGAAGTGGATGTTATCTCTAAAAAATACAATCTTGACTTGGGACTTGATTCAAAAGAGGGGTAAACGTGGGCAAAGTTAATATTATTTGTGCAAGGGTGCATAGTAAGACATTGGTCATTTCATGATTAGGTGCCCCTATGCAGGCTAATTATGGAAGGATATAGAGAAGATGGTTGCTTGTCACAATGAATGGAATGGCTCTTTAATTGAGGAGTGCTTGGGGAAGTGGTTTAAAAAAAAAGAGCTAAAATCGTTTAGAGCTATACCTTTTTTAGTCATGTGGGGCATATGAATTGCATGTAATGATAATATATTTAATGCCAAACAAAATCCAACCTTCCAAATATTCTCATGGGTGTATGGTTTATTCCAAGGTTGCAAGATGGAGGTGAAGGTAAAAATCCAAAGAAAAAAAGGGGAGTTGTTGATTGAAAATGCATATCCATGCGGCGTTTTTTATGGAGCTAAACAAGGATTGCATGAGTTTTGGAGTGTTGTTGGGATTTTACTTTTTTTTATGATCGTTTCATCAGATTCGAAGCGGGATAGAGTTCAGGAACATATAATACAACTGAACTCCTAGCTTTTAGAAGTCTCCTAAAACTAGCAATAGAGAAAGGGATTAATTGTTTGCAAGTTTTTGGTGATTCTTCACTTGCTATCAACTGGATGAAAGGTGATAGCTAAATTCATAATGTAACTCTCGGACCACTAGTAGATCATTTGAAATCAATCTCCGGTATTTTTAAAGTTATTTCATATACCCATGTATTTAGAGAACTCGATTTCGTAGCACATAGTCTCTCTAAGGAAGGCCAACGGGTTGAATTTGGTCTCTTGATGCTGGAAGAATCAATAGATGGTGTTTTATCATGGACTACTAAACTAGTGACATGAATTGGTTGTTTAAAAGTTGCTAACATCTTGCTTATCTTTTCTTGGTACGCTAATAGAGAATTTTGCTATTTTATTTATGTTTATTTATAAAGTCCAGTCATTGGACTGAAATTTCAATAATACATATGTCAGGAAGTTATTTGTTTGACTAGGGGAATTGTATTTCCTTCTAGGAATATAGATAGTAAACAATATGGACTCTAAGAATACATTGATTATGAACAAGTCTTTTTTGACAAAGTGCCAATGGGACCTAAAGAATGTAATTATCCATTAAGATGTAATTCGAGAATGTTAGATCTAAGCGAGAATATTGAGTTGGATGAATTATTATTCTATATATCTCAAATTCATCCAACTCAACATTCTCACTTAGCGCTAACATCATGTTAAGGTTAGGGATATTGTATTTTATGGTTTTTGCTTGTTATTTTTTCGAATCATTATAAAATATAGTTTCAACTTCTTATTATGGGTTTTCTGCAAATGAGCATAGATGCCACATATTATATATGAGATAAACTACCACCATTATAGCCCTTGTGTATTGCTATGTGCATTGTAGTGCTTTTTACCATTTGATTCATTAATATAATTTGGCTTTCATTTTAATACTTCACTTTCACTATTGTATACAATGTTTAATACTTCCAACCAAGCTTCTTAAATGTTCTTGAATGAATAAGAACCAACCAAAGTTGGAAAGGCAATTAGATTGATTTTTTGTCTCTATACAATGTTGCGCCTACTCCATGTATTACTGTTTGATAGGATATCTCTTGCAAAACCAACCTGTCAAGAACGGATTTTGAAAGCAAATGGGGAGCTTTGGTGGCTCCCCATTTTCCCATGGTGGTCCCGGTGGTCCTACCCATAGTGTCACATCAAACACCCCATCCAGGGAGAAAGTAGTACCACTAAATTATTAACAAAGTAAGTAGTACTTATTAATAATTATTAACAAAGTACTACAATTTAATTATTAATAATATAAGTAATATCAATAGTCAAGTTGTACTACTTTTATAATAGTTATTAATATATACTACTTACGAAGTATTAAGAATTGTTGTTGATTGTTGAACAACAATATTGTAGATAACATCGTTAGAATCACATATTTATGAATAGATGTTGATAATTGAACAATATATTAATTAGCAAAGTGGCACAACTAGATTATTCAATGGTGAACAACTATTTATAAATATGTGATTCTTATTGTGTTATTTACAATCTATTTGTTCAACAATCAACATCAATTAAGATTGTTTGTGATTAAATCCACTTACAGCTTCATTATACTCATCAAGAGATAATTGTTTGGTTTAAATTGTTACTTGATGATTATTGATTTGCACGTGATTTATGATAAGAAATTTAAATATTCATAGATTCCCTTTATAATCGATGAATTAAACACCAACTCTAGAAAATTATGCTACACACAATATATATTTCTATTGATACCGAAAACACAAGGCAACCCAACCCATGAGTTATGGCTTTGGATTGTCACCATGATTAACTAAATGAATTAAAGGTAAGTTATTTATTGCAACACACTCTAGAGTGAACCCTCATCATTACATGGAGTTTTACCTCGGGATATTTGGCCTTCACTTTACCTTTGTTTATGTTAGTCCATCTATTGTAAAGCTACACTACATTTCTCTTTCCCCATTTTAGTCCACAACTAATTTGAAGGAAAAACTTTAATCTTCTTTTGCAGTGAATAAAACTTTGGAGACCAAAAATAAAAATAAAGATACACCAAACTACGCTTGTTGTGCCAGCAACAACACCTTCCCTTAATTTCTTAACTTCGCCTCTAAAGACATTCATTCGGAGTAAAGAAATAGGGAGTCCCCCTTTTTGTTTTTCTTGCCATTTGAAACACTCAGAAACCTTTTATTGCAAGTTTTGAAGCTCTAACTTTTTGTTTTCCCCTTACAAACTCCATCAGTGAAAAGATTGAAGATCTCCTTTTCACGCCAAAATGCTCAAATGTTGCATTAAAATCTCGTTCATACCCTTTTCACTATACCCTATCGATAGGATTTCTAAAACTGACAGCAAAGGACTACTCACCGATGGGATTCGATCTCCGATCACCAAAACTAGTTGAATTCAAGTGTCTCGACTGCAAGTATGTCATCTCTAATCCTCCCCGTAACTCTTATTTTCTTCCCTTACATTTCCATTACTTTCATTCGAGTTTAAAAGAGGAGAAACATATAAGTTATCATGTAATCGATTTCTCCTGCCCCCTCCTATGTGAAACACTAGGACTCAGATTCGTATAAGCTAAACCAACTTTGTTCTATCAAGCTGTAACACTACTTAGTACAATGGTTCGACTTCTAAAATCCTTTAAGATGTTAATTGGTAAAAGTATTGGGGTGTTGAATATATTTACCAAAATAAACTAACCCCTTCTTTGCAAGACTTGCATAGAAATATGTTATTCATGTAAGTAAAGCTAGAGCAACTATAGTATTAATATCATTTGTAAGTGTAGCTAACTCCCCATGAGGTAATTTTATAATTCCACAAGGAAGAAGAGCACTTGACCAGTTAGAAACAAAGACAAATAGAAACATAGTTCCAATGCCCAGTCACGTGTTCTTCATGGCACTTCCCCTCTGGCATTAATCCCTGATGACGAGATCCGGCACAACCCTTTCCCATATGTGCTACAAAGGTTTTGGCGGTGAGCAGAGATTTAAATGATGGTGCAGGTATAACGAAGGCTTCAATTTCCATCTCTAATAATGAATTACCCATGCAAAATTCTGATTCAGAGTATGTGAATGATTGATTTGTTTTATTTTAGGCCCACATGGGTGCAAGTTAGATGTTGTTATTCTCTAGAGAGTTTGGTGTTGTTATTCCATCTCTAGTTGTCTGGTTATTACACTATGGGTTATGGGCAAGATTATCCATGGCTTCGCGAAGCGCGATGGAAGGAAAGGCTTCGTCTCATTCGGGTATGATCACCTTTGAAGTGGAGGCTGCAATAGTTTCTTTTGCGGGCTCTGTTGATCCTTCCTCGTAGAGATTTGTCCACTTCATTGAAGAGGATGTCAAGGTCATTTGTGCCTATTGTGAAGACTTGGACGTGGATGAACAGTTGACCTTGTTTGTCCCTGATTTCAGTTCCAACATTGCCAGGGACACCAAGTTCTTTTGCACCGTTGAATTCTATTGGCATACAAAGGCATTCATAGCCCAAGCTATGCTTGCCAAGGAGCCCGAGTTTAATAAATTTATGTTGTAGATTGAGGTGTTGGAGGAACACAATAAACCATTGCTCACTCTTGTTTTATGGCTAGTCAAAAAGCAAGGGGGAAGCATTCAACTGCCACAAGACGATAAGGAAATTGTCTCTAAGGTGCACCTCCCAAGGATAATTGGTGAAGGGCCTTCGAAGACCTGTACTCGGACTCCTCCTGCTTGATCATTATGACTGGTTTTTTACTCTTTATTCTCCTATGTTTTATGGTTTAACATAGAATTTCCTTGTTATTTGATATAAGTTCAGGACTTAGACATATTTTTGGACATATTCTATTTTATCGGTTACCAACGTATTGATCTGGCCTGATTTCTCTCTGGGTAGGTTAGTAGACACCCTAGCTAGATGATTTTGTTGTGAATAGATTTGGCCATTCCCTCGGGCCGATGAATTTTAGTACATGTTGTTTATAATATTAT
>JZKD02S1738606.1:50456-65947 GCA_000966675.3 Picea glauca | reverse complement strand
AATGTTATTTTATTCATGTCGGCTTTAGGCCATTAAACCTCCTAGTCTCCTATATATACCAAGGAGACATTTTCATTTTGAATTATCTTGGACTTGAACATTTAAGTGGGGTAAAGGGAGGGTGCCCCCTCGAAGAGACTTATTATCTGAAATTATCTCTTTTTCAAGGCGTTGAGTACTTTTTCTGAGGTTTTTCTATGCTATATTGATATTTGGTTCTTAACAACACATATGATATGCGCCAACAGTTTCCATTTTTGTTTGATAGATAGACATATGATACTGTGATACACTTATTTTGGCATTTATACTGTGAAACTTCGGGATGAAGTTTAGACCAAGAGGGGGTGTATGTAACATCCCACTCTGACGCACTGAGCGAACTTATTCTTTGAGGACACTTGCTCGCAAGTGATTTGGATTATTATGCTATTAAAACATTTGACTTTGATTATGATGCGTTATGGGTAGATGACATATTGTTTTACTAAATTGACATAGACAAGTGCTATTGACTCGGTTTTACTGAGTGTGCAGGGTTTTGGACCTCGCGGATGCAGAGGCATCGATGGAACCCCTTGGACTTCAGATCAAGTCAGGGAGTGTAACATTGGGATTTGATTGTTTTACTGTGATATTAGTGCATCTGATTAGATGATATGAGGTGGATATGTTCTGACATGATTTGTTGATGATGCAGGAGAACAATAACTTTCCGACCAGACTCACATATGGAGTAAAGGGGTCACACACGACTACCATAGATGTTGAGGGAGAGTTGTGGACAGTAGCCCTGCCACAGCCTACTAGCACTCCCTCCATGGCTCAAACTGTAGGTTAACGATTACCTAGTTCGAGAGGACTGACGATGCCGTGAGGGCAGACTGCGACAGTCGCTCACGATGATTCTAAGGGGCGTGCAATAAGGCAGGGGCCTTATTCCTTAGAGGCCCTTAGTCTCCCACAAGTTCACCTGGTGGGTCGTTGACTCCAAGGGTTATTGATGTCTACCAATCAGTCAAGAGGCGAGTGGCACCCTTGGAGCATGTAGTGGGTCCTGAAGGGCATGCCGTGCAAGGGAACAAATGAGGCGAGTGGAACCCTTAGAGCACCTAGTGTGTCCTGAAGGGCACGTCGCATTGATGATGATAGGGGGATGAACCTAGATGGCCCTAAGACAAATAACAGGTTAAGAAATTTTAAAACAATTTTCCTAATTAAATGTCGCCCAGTACAAAATCTAAGTTCTAAGCCTAAAATTTCGCTAGGGGTAAAATTTTGTCTACCTTTAAAAAAAAAATAATAATTAAAAAAAATAAAAATAGATAAAATAAAATAAAATAATAAATTTTAAAATAAAAACCACTTAAGTAATAATTATGGCCTTCATAAAATTTTGTAACATAAAGGGAGTAAGAAATTAAATTATTCATAAGAAATAAAATCTGTGGATATAAAAAGTAAAGAGGGAATTAATTATTTTATCTTTTGATAATTTAAAAAGATACTAAATTAATGATAAAAGGGAAAAGGGGTTATATTCCACACTTGCCTTTTTGAGTTCTAAGTAAAAGGGGAAAGAGGGAAAATAAAAAAAAATAGGAAACTAGTGAAAAGAGGTAACATAAAAAGGAAAAAGGGGAACTTAAGGGAAAAAACGGGAAGTCAACTTAGTAAAGAATCTACATTTAGGAGCTTTCTAATTTTAAACTGAATTAGTAATTTCATGATAGGGAAAGCCTTTAAAACCTGTAAGGGAATCTAGGGACACCTAGGAGTGATTCTAGGAGTAACTCTAGGTGGGTGAGGGAAATAAAGATAATTACTTAATTAAAGAAATTAATTAATGGAGGAATGTAGGGGATGGGTGACACTTGTATGAAGAAGAATTTTTAGGATTTTATTTAAAAAAACTTTAATTACATGATATTTTAGGAAAGAGAGGAAGTGGGAAATTCTATATGATGAAGGAAGGAGAAGGAGAAAGGATCATCTTCTATTTGCGTAACGTTATGCTGTAGAAATATCGACTTGACTGATTTACTTGTGGGAGTTGGGATACCCATCTCGGAGAGGAGTGGTAGCTCGGCCTTGTGAGGCGAGCTGGGAGCTAGATGAAACCTTTGGATAGTGTGTGTGGCCCCTTTGCAGCTCGGGGGGCTAAGGGGTAAGAATATTACCCCTAGTGTTGGCTGGGAGGTATCGGTGTAGTCTCGACGGTTGGTGAGCGGGATTTACACGGAGTGTGCGGATGACACTCGGAGCAGGTGAACAGGAAATGGTATGCCTTTTTTGGTTGAATGATAGAATGTTGTAGGATGTATGATTTAGATCAGCATGTGTATTGAGTAGGTAAACTGATTGTCTAGTTTCATGACTGAAATTTTTATAGCCTAGCTGACTGATTGGTTGATTGATTTCCGTGACCTTTGTCTTCTCACATGTTGTGTCCACCCTGTGTGTTGATTGTGACCTTGAGGTCATTATCCTTCATCCCTAGCTCACTAGTCCTCGCCTGAGTAGTCAGCCAGGAGCCAGATCTGCGGTTGTCGCCTTAGCATTAAAAGACCTATGGATCTCAATGCCCTACTTTTCTATGCGAGGATGGTGAAGCGAAGACGAACCTTTAGCCGTCTACCCAGTGGTTGCTCATGCTTGAATGATGGTCTTGCACCTTTTGTATTGTATGCTCCCGCTACTGTTATAATTCCTATTCCCCAATTGACTCTGCGGTTAAATGTTTTTCAGGTTAGCTCAGCTCTGTGCTTAATGCGCCCCTTTGAGATTCTACTTTGCGTTTTATTTCACCTTTCTACTATAGATTTACCACCTCGTGATAGGAATTTATCACCAAAATTAAGTATAATGGCATGATTAGTTTGTGTTTGTAATTGGTTTCGTTGCGCAGGAAACCCGTCCCTCTACCCTGCTCGATTTTTATGACTGAATTTATATGTCCGAATCAATTCCTGAAATTATATGTCTCAACTTTTTTTGACTGAATTTATATGTCTGAATCAATTCCTAAAATTATATGTCTAAAATTTTTTGACTGAATATTATATGTCTGAATCAATTCCTGAAATTATATGTCTGAATTTTTTTTTTAGACTGAATTTATATGTCTGAATTTATAGGTCTGAATAAATAGGTTGAAAGTGAACACTATAAGTAGTATTTACCACCATAAATAGTACAGGTATATGGAATAGATGATTCCATTTTCCTAATGCTTCTGTATTACGTAGTCTAACAACCTTGCTAAATGTAGATTAGAAGTTGATAAATATGAGAAATAGATTTAATAATCACATTTCCATGCAATCATTACTCTAAATTGACTGTAAATGCATTTTATGTTTAGAATTTGTTGAATTCTCGAAGTCGCGCAATGTTTGGACAACAATGGACAAGATGAGGTTAGAGGCATTGCCAGGATTGAGGGGAATTATGTTTCTTTATTTCAAAACTTCTTACACAGTTTTCATCATAAAACTTCTAACTCATTCCAACATTCCACTTTTCTAATGGGCACATATGATGAATAAGGTGCATATCATGATTGACAATGAAGCATATATCTTACAATGAAATGTATTGTAACTTGATTTAAAGCATGAACCAAAACCATATAAACTCTTATCATTTTGCCCCTGCAAACTGTATTGAAATTGTATCATTTTTCCTCTGCTAACCATATTAAAACCTTATAATTTCACCTTTGCAACTGTATTAAAATCGTCTAATTTTGCCCCTGCAAACTTTGTTAAAATCATATAATTTCCGCCTCTGCAAAATGTATAAAGTCGCATCTCTGTAAATGTTTTTTACACCCTCCCTCTGCGAATTGTATAATCAATTGTTTGTGCCTTTACCTCTGCAAGTCATGTTATGTACGACTGTGAAAGGGTTTCTCTATGACGCTGTCAGGATAAAATTGCCGAATTGATTCTTGGTTTCTAATAGTTGCCAAATTGACAGTTGCCGAATTGATTCTTGGGCTCTGATAGTTGCCAAATTGATTATTGTTTTCTGGCATGCACTCATAGTTGCCAATTGATTTTCTAGCATGCACTCACCGCCTTTAATTTTCTTGTTGTCGATTTAGATGCTTTTTGTTTTCTTCTTTTCTACTTGGCAATCATGAAATGGTAATCACTATTTCTATTCTAATGTCAGCACTTAATTCTATGGTCGGCACTTATATCTATTGGTGTTTTACGTAGACTGCATTATCTACTCTAATGTTTGCACTTTTTTTTTCTAGCAACCGTATTAATGGTTAACAACAACATTCCACATTATTTAGTTTATGCTTTATTAAGGTGAATGGCTAGTAAAAATGCAATTTGATTAAATTGGAATTAGATGTTAGAATGAGATTGATTTGTGCATCAGTGTTAATAGCAACCTTCAAATTAAAAAGGGATCTTTTAATGTTTTTACTTTTTCAATCCATGTAAATAAGAAATGCATGGTAGACTCCAAATCCGAAGGTTGTATTTTTGTCAAGTGGAAGAATGTCTTTAGTGGGGTAATTCTGTAGTTATTAAATATATATATATATATATATATATATATATATATAGATTTTTAATTGAATTATTGATCTTTCTTTCACATCTGTTTTGAAATTATTTGTAATTCAGTTCTTCTTTTCAATCAATTTTATAATTTTTGTAAAGATCCATGACAGTCAAATTTTAGATATATAACTCCTTATAGATCAACAAATTGTTCGTAAATAATTGCGAATCTAATAAATCTAACAATTTATCTTATAATTTGGATATTGTTCTTGTGGGTATTGTTTTAATATAAATTGGATATTGTTTTAATAAAATTTGGGTACTGTTTTAATATAATTGGATATGGTTTTAATATAAATTTATTGGGTATGGTTTAAAATTTTAGTGGGTATTGTTTTAATAGAATTTGGAGAAAAGAAATTGTTTTAATATAATTAGTTCACTCCTTCACCTTTCAACTTCTTGCTTAAGCGATAATGTTCTAGGATGTTGACGAAGTCGTTTCAGCTTGTGCTTCCCGTTGAGGGTGTTGATGGTTACATTAAGTAGCGTTTATACTTGGTTATGTAAACAATTAATGTGCTTGGTTGCTCACTGTAATGGTTCTATCTACTTATGTAATTAATGTTGGGTTGCTAGGATGATTGTTCTTAGCTTAGTAGGCTTGGTCTTCTAGAACATGCGGGTAGTTGTCTTGTATTTTCCGGTTGATTGTTGTTCATTACTTCCAGATGCTTGATGTGTGTCTTAGGTCATCATGTTATTGTTGCAGTTGCATGCGTCATGATCGTCGTTGTGTTGCGACGCATAATATAATGTCTTTATTACCCTTGTACACACTCACACACAAAAAAATAAAAAATGCACTTGCTTTGAGAGGTTGATATCGTGATGAACGGGAGGTTCATTACACATATCAATCTTTATAAGAATCCCCAAAGTTTTATTTACTTTTATAGAGTGGATGAACACACGTGCAATAATTATTCCATCTAGAATTTTCCTTCCTTCCATGAAACCTCTTGTTGATGTTTGAATCAGTTAATATCGAAACAACAACCTCATGAGGATTAAAAATCCCCCTTAATTTTTATAGAGGTGGTACTCCTCTTTGAATTCTTTAGAGATTCATTTTTGAAATTTTTTGGGACAACAATATTAAAATGGGAGAGTTCTAAGAAGCAAAATCCAAATATTTATCATTCAAATAAATATAAAGACTTAAAATAATATACATGCATCAAGAATTCTTGAGAAATGGACCAGGAACATTCACTCATAAAATCATAAATTTTCATAAATATGAATACAAGAAAACAACTATAAGAAATATAACATGGATCTCACTTCCATCACAATTTCAAATATTTTTTATCACATTCAAGGAAAGAAAGATGAAAGACCCATATAATAGAGAACCTTAAAAGAATTTTTTGTTGAAATCAAAATACAATTTAATAGGTTAATTTCAAATATCTTATACTCAAATGCTTAGAGTTCAACGATACAATTAAAATTAACCCTGAAGTATTTCTTTGGAGTTTTCTAAAAAAAAAAATAGTCTTTAATAGTCTTATGAAAATAAAAAGAAGTTTGTATAAAGATGGACTCGTATTGGCTCCCATGGACCATAAAATAAAGAAATGAAATAATAAAAGAGGAGGAACAGAATTGGAACAAGGTAGGAACAATGCAAGACCTAAAAAGAGAAAAGAAGGGAGTGATAAGAAATCGATTATATTTTCATGGGGATAGAAAAACTATAACTGGAGGAATTATGAAGCAGAAGAGAAAGCGAAAATGATGTGATCAATTTTCACTTACTGTGATGGAACCTGTCTCTTCATTTTTGGGCCGTTATTTCTCTTATATTCACTCTGGTGATAGTTTCTTGACCGATACCAACTTCTTCTATTTTATTTTCTTCATTAATCTTGATTAAGGACAACTTTAACCATTTTTCAATATATTCATGCATTGGAGCAATGATTAGCTCTTATTTGAACCTTATGTCTAACATTGTAATTTATAATTCTCTATAATCAATTAAAAGTTGTTGTAATGTAATTTCAATATCTTCAATTTTGTTTACATATTCCAAGAGCCAACTTTCAATTTCTTTCTCCATGTACTCAGTCATACTATTGAATTTCTCCATTGATATACCTTTCAATATTTCTACATATTCTTCAAATAGTTTCCTTGTCAAGAGAATACTATTTGAAATAAGTTTGGGATCTTATACTTCACCAGTAGTTCCTACAAGGTATAATACCATTATCTTGGAATAAGCTTCACTCTTTTTGACACTTAGGATATCCGGATCATCCAAAAATTATTTTCATCCAGCATGCCTTCAGTTGTTTCATGCAGGTAGGGGAGGGAAAATATTCCTCTTTTATTTTCATATTGTTTATTTCTGAAACATTCAAACTAAATGTAATAATTGCATCCTCATAAAACCTTCATCATTCCTTAATTCAACTTGTAAATATTCTCTGAAATTTTGAATTCTAGAATAAAGGGAGACACAACTACTTGTTAAATCCCATGTCTTTAAAATGAGAGACATCCTCTTTTTAATATTTTATCCAATGAAACACCTAATTGCAACAAGTAAACTCGATGTTCCCTTCAACTTCAAACTCGATTACGGGGTTTTATCAATGCTCTTATAGGGTTGGACCGCTAAAACTGGTGTAGAAAATATAGGAGGTGGCATCAAATTTTGCTCTAATTCTTTGACCCTTTCCTTGAGCATTATATTTTTGGCTTCCATGTCATCCACCAATACTTATAGAGAATATCTCATGGATTTATGAATTCTGGAAATCTTAGAATGGGATACGTCTTTGAAATCAAATTTTGATTTGGAGCGTATGTTCCTATCCACCAGCTGTAATAGACACTTGTGTTTGTTTAATGCAAGTAGGTAGATATGAATGTTAGATTAGACAGTTTAGGAGTGCAGGAGGGAAAATGGATGATAGACACCCTCAATCCTTGTATCATTGTAACGTAATTCATAATTTGTAAGCTATAGAGCTGCAGAAGAGAACATAGAATTTTATGCATTTTTAGCTTTTGATATTTACCATGTACAGGAGAACTGGAATTAATAGAAGAAATATTTGATTCCAATCTATGTGTTTTTTATGGTTGTCGGAACCACCTGTTGAATGGTATGTTGTAGGCTTGTTTGCATTCTCTGTTTGCATTTCTTTCAATGCTATGCATGTTTGTAGGTTCTGGAATTCTCAGTTGAATGTTTGAATTTTGGGTAAGGGAAGGATGATTTTCAATTGTTTCTCTTTTTGAGAACTCCTACAAAGCCTGCAGTGGAGTGCATCGACTAGACTCTGAGTTTCATCTCAGAACTCTTAGAAGGGATTCAAATTGCATTTTTTTTTATAGACACAAGAGCCATGCAAGGTGTGCATAGGCCAAGTGAAGTCTTGGATTTTACAAATCCAGAAGGAAGATTAAGAGACTACTGTTGCAAAGAGTGCACAGGGTCAAAGACTCAAATTTCAAAGGTTATTCGAAAGTTTGCCGCAAGGAGTGCATGCAGGGATCCCTTTTGGAAGCTTGAGTTTACAAGTGAAAGCTCAAGAGGGATTTAACCTTTGAAGTAATCAAAGGGAGATGAAGGTCGAAGCTGTCTTTCATAAGTCATCGAGAAGTGAATCGAGCTGTCAGAATTCTCCATGGAAAACTCGCGAAATCGCGAGGACCGTAGGATCTAGAGGAGTTGTAAGGTGGTTAGAAGTCGGATGAACCCACCATATTGATATCAAGAATCAACGTGGACCATTGATTGTGGTTAGTTTGAGCCGTTAGATCATTTCGTGAATTCGGGGTTCACAAGTTTCGAGTGCAGGCCAAATCTTCAGTCACTCTAAATTCCCAAATCGCGAAAGGGATTATCAAGTGCAGAATCGAACGATGGAAACACTTCATGGAGAGGCATCAAAGACCCGTGAGCCATTGGATCTTGAAAATAAGTGAGGGGGTTAAGGCGAGTGCATTTTCAACACCCATAAGCTCAGAAGAGATAGTGGCCGTTGGATCCATTATGACAAAATTCATTGGATCTCGAGCAAATTCGCTAATCAGAATTCGAGGATTGGAGTGACAAGTGATTTTTGAGACGAGAGTCGTGAACTCTCGGTTTGCGAACCCCGAAAAGATCTAGACTATCGGATCAGGAGAGGTTCACAACCGTCGATCTTGTCAAAGGTGAAATTTCAGAGTTGGGGAATCATAGAGGGAGAAGAACGACCATTAGTTGTCCTCTCAAGTTGCGAAAGACGGAATCCTTTGTGGGCTTAAACCAAGGGTTTCATTAACTCTTGGAGCGGTTTAGAAAATATCTTGCATGGATCTCAGCCCGAGGGCAGGGGGTATGCATCAGTTGTGGTATCAGAGAACATAACATATTCTTTTCTTTCTACAACATAGAGACAAAGGGGGAATTTTACAGCCATGCCACCGAGAAGAAGAGATAGGAAAATGCCCGATCCAGCAGTGGGAAGAGAAATGCGTGAATTACGTGCCAAGCTTGATGCTATGGAGACAAAACAAAGGCACACAGTTGACGCTAGGGATATCAACGGAGCGGAAAGTGAAAATGAAGCTGGAAATGAAGGAGAAGAAGTTGCAGTTGAAGATGTTGCAGAAGAACGCTTGTACAAGGTTGTTGCAAGAATAGGTGCTAGGGAAAAAATGGACATTCCAATGTAAGAAGGAAACTTGGATGTTGAAGAGTTTCTAGACTAGATTAGAACTCTAGAGAAATGCTTCGACTATGAGGATGTTGAAGAAGACAAAAAAGTCAAACATGCCATTACCAGACTTAAAGGGCATGCAACGCTGTGGTGGGATGAACTGCAGGCTGACAGACGCTACAAAGGAAAGCAAAAAATCAAAAGCTGGGATAGAATAGTTTCAAAAATGAAAGCCAAGTTTATACCCAAGGATTATCAAATCAATTTGTTTCAGAGGATGCTGAATTTGAGACAAAAGATGATGTCAATGAAAGAATACATTGAATAATTCTTCAGGATAAACATCATAGCAGGTCATCGGGAGAACGATGATGAAAAAGTTTCCAGGTACATGAATGGTCTGCGATATGAAATTCAAGATGAGATGAGCATGATGACCATCCTAAATGTGGAAGATGCTTATCATATGGCTCTGAAAGTTGAGGAGAAGTTGAGCCGAAAGTAAGGTCAGAGAGGCCGAGGTAGAAGTCAAAGCAGAGGCAAGGAAATTACCCAAGACAGAACCCAAAAGTCTAAGGAAGAGGAGAAGAAACCTCAAACTCAACCTAAGAGAGGGGGAAGCTCATAGGGAAGGCAATATGTTGATAGAAACACTTTTCCTTGAGCTAGAGGAAGAGGAAGAGGCAGAGGAGGTGAAGCAAAATTCTTTGTTTGTGGGAAAATCAAACATAAGTCTTATGAGTGTTCTGATAGGAATAAATATGGTGGTGAAACTCACATTGTCGAATCTCAAGGATGGAATGTTGAGGCAGAAGATGTAGAGGGCGGAAGATCTTTAATGATGCGAAAATTTCTCTTGAAGCCAGAGAAGGAGGCAGAGAACCCAGCCCAAAGAAATAGTCTATTTAGGACTGCCTGCAAAACTAATGATAGAGTATGCAAGGCCATAGTGGACAGCAGTAGCACAGATAATCTCATATCTACAGAGATGGTAGAAAATATGGAGATGAAGACTGTTATGCATCCAAGCCCATACAAAGTTTCATGGCTACAAAAAGGACATCAGGTAAATGTCACTAAACAATGTTTAGTCGAATTTAAAATAGGAGGATATAAAGATGAGATATTATGTGATGTTATTCCCATGGATGTTTGCCATCTATTGCTGGGTAGACCATGGAAATATGACAGAAACGTGGTTCATGATGGGAGAAAGAACACGTACACCCTGGAGACAAATGGTAGGACTCACATGTTGCTGTCGATTAAGGAAAAATAGGTGAAAACAGAGATGAGAAACACTATACTTCTCATGAGTGGGAAGGAACTTCTTACTGAGGTTAAGAAGAAGGAAGACACACAATTTATTGTGGTCAGGAAGCCCAAAATTGTTTTGACCAAAATGAAAATAGATGATTTACCAGAAGAAATCCAGGAGTTGCTAGGAGAATTTGTTGATATAGTAGTGGACGAACTATCTTGTTCTTTGCCACCTATAAGAAGTATAATTCATCATATCGATCTTATACCTGGAGCCATTTTTCCAAACAAAGCAGCTCATTGGTTGACGTTGCATGAAAATGAAGAAGTTAAGAGAGAGGTCCAGGACTTAATGGACAAAGGATTTATTTGGGAGAGCTTGAGTCCATGCGCTGTTCCGACAGTGCTCAGCCCAAGAAAGCATGGTGGTTGGAGAATGTGTACAGACTCAAGGGAAATCAACAAAATTACCATCAGGTATAGATTCCCATTGCTAAGGATGGACGACTTGATGGATAGCTTTAGTGGAGCCAAGTTTTTTTCAAAGATTGATTTGAAAAGTGGATATCATCAAATTAGAATGAGAGAAGGTGATGAATGGAAGAAAACATTCAAGACGATGAATGAAGGGCTGTATGAATGGCTTGTCATGCCATTTGTCCTAACGAATGCACCGAGCACCTTCATGAGATTGATGAACGAAGTATTGAAGGATTTCATTGGGAAATTCATCATTGTATATCTTGATGATATATTAATTTTCAACAAAACTGAAGCAGAGCACTTAAAGTATTTAACTGCAGTGATGATAATATTACAACAAGAGAAATTGTTGATCAATATGAAGAAATCGTCATTTATGAGAACCAAACTCATTTATTTGGGTTTTGTTATCTCTACAAATGAACTGAAAATGGATCTAGAAAATATAAAGGCGATTAAGGATTGGCCATCACCGAATAGTGTGTTTGAAGTACGAAGATTCCATGGGTTGGATAGATTCTACAGGAAATTCATATGAAACTTTAGTGGAATTAGTGCACCAATGATGGACACGGTGAAGAAAAGACATAAATCCTTTCGCTGGACGGAGGAAGTGGAGAAGAGTTTCAACCTGCTGAAGAAGAAGATCATTGAACAACCAATTCTGGTTTTGCCATATTTTAGCAAGACATTCCAGGTCAAGTGTGACATGAGTGGATTTGCAATTGGAGCGGTCTTGAGCCATGACAACAGGTTGATCACGTATTTTAGTGAAAAACTGAATGAAGCAAATATCAAGTACTCCACATATGACAAAGAATTCTACGCAGTCATACAAGCGCTAAATAAAGGGAGGCACCATTTGGTTCCCAAAGAGTTCATATTGTACAATGATAATCACGCTTTGAAATTCATGACTTGACAGGAGAACTTGAACCAAAAGCTTGCTAAATGGGTTGAATTCATGCAAGATTTTACTTTTGTGATTAAGCATATTTCGGGAACTGCTAACAAAGTTGTTGACACTTTGAGCAGGAAATGTTTGCTTATGCAGGAATTCAGAGTCGAGACTTTGGGTTTTTATAACCTCAAAGAAATGTACAGGGATGATCTAGATTTTAAGGAAGCATATGCGGCATTTGAGAATCCAATTCTCAGGGACAGAAGCCAATGGATCGAGTATATGATCCAAGATGGATTATTATTTAGGGGCAATCAACTATGTATTCTGAAATGCTCCATGAGGGAGAACCTGTTGAAGGAAAAGTACAACGAAGGATTGGTTGGACATTTCGATCATGACAAGACATTCTCAAGGTTGAATGGCTCATATTTCTGGCCAGGGATGAGGAAATAAGTGAAGAAATTTGTGGACAGGTGTAGAATTTTCCATCACACGAAAGGGAAAAGACAGAACACAGGGTTATACCAACCATTACCCATACCTGAAAGGCCATGGGACGCAGTTAGCATGGATTTCATATTAGGACCGCCGAGGACACAAAGGGGATATGATTCAATCTTTGTGGTAGTCGACAGATTTTCAAAGATGACACATTTCATACCATGCCAAAAGACCGACGACGCAACTCATATTGCGAACTTGTTTTTCAAGGAATTCGTTAGAATTCACGGCGTGCCAAAGAGTATCATTTCTGATTGAGATACCAAGTTTGTGGGACATTTCTGGAGGACCTTATGGAAGAATATGGGGACAAAATTGTCTTTTAGCTCAATGTATCATCCTTAGACGGATGGACAGAAAGAGGTCATGAACAAGAGCTTGGGATATTTACTAAGGATCTTAGTGACTGAACACCATAGTCAATGGGATCACATTCTACCACAGGCAGAATTCACTTACAATGATTCACTCAATATAAGCACAGGGCAGAGTCCACTCCAAATTGTATATGGAATGCAACCAAGGGGAGTTTCTGAATTAAAAGATGCAGAACAAGCTAAATTCAAGAGTGCTAGTGCAGAGGAATTTGCGGAAGGAATGAAGGAGCTTCATAGCTGAATCAAGGAGTGATTGCAGAGTTCAAGCCAATAATACAAGCGTAGAGCAGATCAACACAGGCAAGAACTTCAATTTGAAGTTGGCGATTTGATTCTTGCACATTTGAGGAAGGAGAGGTTCCCAAGGGGAACGTATAACAAGCTAAAGATGAAGAAGATTGGACTGTGCAAAGTCATAAGGAAATTTGGGGCAAATGCATATGAGATTGAATTACCTGATGGGGTCGGAATCTCACCGATATTCAACGTTGCGGATTTGTACCCTTACAGAGCTGAAGAAGTAGGAGCAGAGGATGAACAGAAAAAAATTAAATGGACAAAACAAATGCCTATAGATGAAAATACACATATGGAAAGCATAATTGACAAGAGGATTAGCAGAAAGACCAGGAGAAAAGAGTATTTTGAATACTTGGTCAAATGGAAAGGACATCTAGTTGAAGATGCTAGTTGGGAGGATGAAACAACAATTCAAAAGCATGGACGAATAGTGAAGGAACTCATGAACAGGAGTTCATGAAAATTTTCAAGCGAGGGAGTATGATCCAGGAGCATCATATAAAGGCAAAGACACATGCCTAACTAAAGGAGATAGCTGGAAAAGAACCAACGCACATTTTGAAGTGTTTTGAAGATTAATGAATGGACATTAATGTAATAGATAAGAGGAAAGTGCAGTTGCATTTATATCTGCAGATCCAAACTGATTTTGGAGCGTATGTTCCTATCCATTGGGTGTAATAGGCATTTATGTTTGTTTAATGCAAGTAGGTAGATATGAATGTTAGATTAGACAGTTTAGGAGTGTAGGAGGGAAAATGGATGATAGACACCCTCTACCCTTGTATCATTGTAACGTAATTCAGAATTCGTAAGCTGTAGAGCTACATAAGAGAACAAAGAATTTTATGCATTTTTAGCTGTTGATATTTACCATGTACAGGAGCACTGGAATTAATAGAAGAAAGATTTGATTCCAATCTATGTGTTTGTTATGGTTGTCGGAACCACCTGTTGAATGGTATGTTGTAGGCTTGTTTGCATTCTCTGTATGCATTTCTTTCAATGCTATGTATGTTTGTAGGTTATAGAATTCTCAGTTGAATGTTTGAATTTCGGGTAAGGGAAGGATGAGTTTCAATTGTTTCTCTTTCTGAGAAATCCTGGAAATAGTGTAGTGGAGGGTCTGGAAGGAGTGCATCGACTAGAGTCTGAGTTTCATCTCAGAACTCTCAGAAGGGATTCAGATTGCATTTTTTTTATAGACACAAGAGTCGTGCAAGGTGTGCGCAGGCTGAGTGAAGTCTTGAATTTTACAAATCTGGGAGGAAGATTGAGAGACTACTATTGCAAAGAGTGCACAGGGTCGAAGACTCAAATTTCAAAGGTTATTCGAAAGTTTGCCGCAAGGAGTGTGTGTAGGGATCCCTTTTAGAAGCTTGTGTTTACAGGTAAAAGATCAGGAGGGATTTAACCTTTGAAGTAATCAAAGGGAGACAAAGGTCGAAGCTATCTTGCAAAAGTCATTGAGAAGTGAATCGGGCGGTCAAAGTTCTCCGTGGAGAACTCACGAAATCGCGAGGACTGTAGGATCCAGAGGAGCTATAAGGTGTTTGGAAGTCGGATGAACCCACCATTATAATATCAAGAATCAACATGGACTGTTGATTGTGGTTGGTTTGAGTCGTTAGATCATTTCGTGAATTCAGGGTTCACAAGTTTTGAGTGTAGGCCAAATCTTCTGTCACTCTAAATTCCTGAATCTCAAAAGGGATTATCAAGTGTGGAATCAAATGACAGAAACACTTCATGGAGAGGCGCCGAAGACCCGTGAGCCGTTGGATCTTTCAAAGAAGTGAGGGGGTTAAGGCAAGTGACTTTTCAACACCCATAAGCTCAGGAGAGATAGTGACCATTGGATCCAATCCGATGAAATTCGTTGGATCTCGGGCAAATTCACCGATCGAAATTCATGGATTAGAGCAATAAGTGATTTTGAAGTCGAGAGTCGTGAACTCTCGGTTTGCAAACCATGAAAATATCTGGACCGTCGGATCAGGATAGGCTCATAGCCGTCAATCTCATCAAAGGTGAAATTTCAGAGTTGGGGAATCATAGAGGGAGAGGAATGACCATTGGCTGTCCTCTCAAGTTGCGAAAGCTGAAATCCTTTGTGGGCTTAAACAAAGGGTTTCATTAACTCTTGGTGTGGTTTAGAAAATATCTTGCATGGATCTCGGCTTGAGGGCGGGGGGTCTGCATCAACTTCCCTTCTTTCCTAGAGTCTTTGTTCATCATCCGAGAAATCAATATCTTCAATATTAATATCTAGATTTATATCTTGAAGCATGACTTCTCCTTTAGGTATGATATTTTCTTCCTCTGGTTGAGTAAATTGTCTTTTTATTTTGACCTGAAGTTTATGAGACTTCTTCAATATTCTGTTGGAAGATTGGTTGTTGTCATTGAT
>JZKD02S1738606.1:9811-32898 GCA_000966675.3 Picea glauca | reverse complement strand
GGGTCAAAGATTTATATCATTCACATCATTTTCCAGGAAACAAACTTTTGACTTGATTTATGGGCAAATGATGATGAATGAGCCAAATCTAAGACATGGGTTTTTCTTAGAACAGGCCCAATTAGGTGTTGAATTGTTAGTTTTCAAAAATAAAGAATGGTTTGGGAGAAGTATGTGTTTTTCCAAAATGGTTCAACCCATATTTTTTGTGTGGGACGTTTTGAAATCAACCAATGCCAAGTGGAACTCCTAGTTAGCATGGAGGTGGAAGAGCACCCAAAAATAAAAATATAGATTTGAAAACTCAAAAGAAATCGGATCCACATTCTTATAGATCGATTCCACTATTTTGGGTAGCAAAATTAGCCAGCAAACAAAATTTCCAGGTCAACATATCAAGCAGAGGTTTGGTATTCAAAATTAAATTCCAACAGTTCTAGATTTCTTGCCTTGAATTCAATAGCTCTTCAATATTTGGTTTGTTAATAAATTTTATTTCCAAAAATATAGCAACAATTTACCAATTGTAATCTTATATAAATTCTATCATTAGAAATGTAATGAGGGGGCTCGATCCAGGGGGCTCAAAAGAGACTTTGGGTGGCAGTAAGACTCTGTTCTCATTTTGTAAGCCTATGGGACATAGTTTTAAGTGATATTTGATTATAAAATACCCTGGTGGATTCGTTATCAATATGTAACTTTTTTTATGTTTTTCATATGTGTTTTCTTCTTATTTGAATTAAATTCACGAGTTGTAGAATTCCCATGCAACAAATATTTGTTGCACTTGCTCTGTATTTTATGAGTTTGCTTAGATATCATTCATTTACTGACAAAATCATTTTGTTAGTGAATGTTCTATCTTATGGACTATGTAATTCATATCAACTTGTGAATCTTGCATATTCTCTATTTGTCTTTCTTACTTACTCCATCTTTTAGGATTTTTATCAAAGTTGTTTGATTACTAAGCTTACCTACCTATGATCCATGAAATATCACGAGAGACTCCATGCCCAATGGCCTTGATAATTGATCTATTAGTATTCCAGTTTTTCCCCGTGTTTTTCTCTAAACCTTGAGACACTCATTCCCAACCATACAATCAAATTATATTTCAAGATGTGCTTGTCATAGTTCCTCTTACAGTCAGGAACATCTCAAGCACTAAGATATTTTGGCATCATTTCCGGGGAACGAAGGAATGAAGTTATGTTTTCCCTGGGTGTACCACAACAATCATCTCTAGTTCCTGATGATGAACAAGAATTAAACATTAGAATTTGATTGTAGATCATTCACCTGGCGAATCCATGAAAAAAGAGTCCACTTGAGACTCCATTATTTCAGAATGTCAAAATCATTTGATACTTGAATGCAGGCTATTATAGTTGGGATGTTTTCTACATTTGAATTTTTTGTTGTTCCTAGTTTTCCAAATGTTTCTCGTACAATGGATGAGTTGGGAGACTTCCTTCCCATATTTAGAAGAAATGAAGATGACAATACTGTACAATGCTTGCTTGATTTTCATGAATATGTGCTTCAATTGGGTGTTCTTCATGAGGACGTATTAATGAATATGTTCATGTATTCTCTTGAGGGAGATGCCCAACAATGGTATGTCTTTACCTTCTTCTAGCATGTCTTCACTAAATTTTTTTTATACATGCTTTCATATTCAATGTAGAAGACTTTTTCCTGCTGATATTTTATTTGAAAATTGTTGTGAAGAATTTGAGTCAAGTTTTCAACATAGAGAAGATTGTTCTTATAATAGTGAGGAGGAAAATGAATTTACTAATGAAGAAATTCTTGAAGTTAGAAATGTTGGAGATACATGTGACAGTTGTTCATATTCCTTTAATAGTTTTGATGTTGAAGATGATTTCAGTTATCAACATGATGGAGATTTTGTTGATCTAGATCCTTGTTAAGGTCACCTGCTTATTAAAGATCACATACAAACAATTTTTGAATAAGTAGGAATGGTGCATAATCATTTTTCTACCTTGAATTCTTTTAAAGATTTTTTTATCCAAGAACATCATCAGGCTAGTGATGAGTTAGTTTCCCTGAATCATGATAAAATACATGCTATTCAAGAGAAATTTTAGGAAGATCAGGAGATTGGTTCTAGTTATGATCACCATGTTTTACAAAATACAAAGGATTTTGACTCAACCACTTATGATGAATATAATGATTATGATGTTGAAAATGATGATGAATTACAAATGAAACCAACATTATTTTTCGTTTCACAACATTTCATTCAGAAATCTCAAGAAGGAAGTGAACTCATTGTTAATGAAAATCAACCCATATATGATGAGTACTAGGATGGTAAAGAGTACAGTTTAATCAATGAATCAAATTTTACACAATTTTGCAATTTTGCCTTTTAAATAAGATGTAATTTTGTCATGTTCTTCAAGATCCAGTGGCAGCTTGGATGGAGTCCTCTTTTTCAAGGGCCCCAAATGATAAAATTTTTGGTATGATATCAATTTGTAGTTGTAAGTATAAGTTTCTCATGGAATTCTTGTTACAGATGTCATATTCTTTTTTCACTTTCTCACACAATTGCATGCAAGAAATTGTATTAATAAAACCATTGTTTATCTGGATATATTGGAAGTATGCTTACACATGAGAAATAAATATTTGACTGATTAGAGTAGGAGGTGTGATCAAATAAGCTCGCTATATGAGCATTTGGTTTTCATATTGATTTGGTGTGTAGTGGGATAGAGGAATAATGAATCCATAGCACAATGGAGAAAAGTAATGGTGCGGATTCAAGACATTTTCTTTTCATATTGATTATAACAACCGCTCCATCACGACACAAATCGACGTACAACAGGTAATTTTTATTTTTTATTTTTAACAAGAGGACAATAACATCAATAATAAGTCATAGAAACACAATTCGATGAAATCATGATTGATGAATTTCACGCAGCACACAAACATAAAAAACAATGCATAGAAACACATCTGGAAGATGGAAACAAGATTACGAACATTTACTCCGATAAATAATATAAATGACTACCCACCCGTCCTACCCTGCAATGGTTAGTACCTCTAAGACACATAAGCAATGCTCAAGCCTAGGTTCCCATCGATTTTGACCATTTAAGGTCTCAAGGCTGGCGACCGTTCTGAGGAACAAGGAGGTGTATACATCCCACCCAACACAAACAAGTCCAAGACAACTGAGTTAAATAAAAACATCAAGATCATCTAGGTGCAACCAACATCTACTAATTGACGCATGTAACATGAAATTTCACGACAAGCGAGAAACAATATATCACAATCATGCATTACAATACAGTTTTCATTACATCAAAATTACAATAATCAACATCATCATCATCGGGGAGCACATGACCCAATTCCAGTATATCATACACACTTATCGTTCAATGCACACAATGATCCAATCATAATGAATCATGCTGCCACATTGTGACAAGAGCGATAGTAACTAAGGCACAAGCATAAAAAAATTCCAAACCTTCAACCATGACACAAAAACCAATGCGCCAAAAGTCCAAAACTTAACTATCATACATTATACAAAATCTATAAATGAAAGCACTCTATTCAATCAAGATAAACAAGACACAAGGTAACTACATTCAATACATTTTTTATTTGTGCAACAATATAAATAGATTTCTTGTTTTCTTATGAAGTTTTCTTTGATTTGCACAATGACCTAGATGTATCTCATTCACAGTTTTATTGCCTGACACAGACCTATCGGCCCTCGGGCCGAGATCCGCTCACAGGATCATTCTTTATCTCCCTTAAGCTGAATTGACTCTTTAGATTCCCTGCTGGAATCACAAGTTAATCGATCCACAGGTCCTTCTCGCAACTCGCAATCTCGCGAGTTCACGAGTAGTGACTCTCGAATTTTACCTTCTAATATTGCGATACCTGAGATCGCGAAATGGTTGTGGCTCCTTCTCTGTCAACACCCTTGGTGTGTGACCACTGGCTGGGCTTCCCGCCAGCTTCTCTCACTTTTCACTACTTCGCAAGTTCAAAGATTGAACTCTCGTGCTCTTACTTCACAAACTCCCGATATGCGAGAGTCAATGAGGTGTTGAATTCTTCCAATATGTGATGCGTGTCCATCGGTTTACTTCCTGGGCCCACTTCGTGTTTATGCCATGTGTTTGCTCAATGCCTCGGCTCTCGGCACTTTACAACCTTTGGGATCAAAAGTAAATCCTCTCGACCTACGAACCCCCGAGATGTGAAATGCGATGGGGTTCCTGATCCAATGGTCCTCCCGTGAACTGGATTCGATGGATATCCTTGATCCTCGTGATTTCGCCACTCACGACCTGGAGCACCCAAGTTTTGGCTCTCACCCGGTGAACCTCCGCGTTCACGAGATCCTTCGATCTCTGCCACCTGTCCTCCTCCAATGGAGGGCTTAGATTCTTTCACGACTTCACTACTCGCCACTTTGGGACTTTCGGGACGAAAACCTCGACCTCTTACCCTCCGATATACCAAAATGGTGAAATTTCGACACGTCTTCTATGCAGGTCCCATGATGGAACTTCCCACCTTTTTGGGAGTTCTCGGAATTCACGACTTCGTGAATCCAGATGCTAAGCCTTCATCTCCTCAACCTGCAAAACCTCGATACAGTTGATCTCGCGACACATGTCCTTCCAATCGGACGACTCAGATCCTTTTGCTATTTCGGGACTTGCCTTTTGTGACCTCATGAATATTGATGCAAAGGTTTCGACTCTTCAGCGCATGAAACCCTGAGATGCGATTTCGTGAGTGATCCAACGGTCCTCATTGGTTTAGATCCAACGATCCGATTCTCCTGATATTGCACTTAGAAAAAGAAAACACCCACCGTAACTTTCTTGCTCCTCTGCAAGATCTGACGGTTTCCAGGACTTCACAAATCCTCCATGGAGGATTTCGACCGTCCATTGCCTCCTTGACGATTTTTCTGAAATCAACATGGTATCTCTTCGCGAAATTTATCCGCTAGCAAACAATGTCACTGCGCCTTCTTACAATACTTCAAGGCACTCGATCTCTTGAACTTTCCTTTGACAACTTTGAAGACCCTATCCCTCCTGAGCTTGATCGAAAAATCCTCAAGTCCTTTGGGGGAAAATTTCCTGCGCGCACTCCTTGCGTCACTTCTTCAATACACCAAGTATTTGAACTTCTTTTGACTCTGCACACTCCCTACGACAATAGTCTTTCAACAACTTCACTCAGTTTGCAAACACTGAGACTTCTCTCAGCCTGTGCACTCCTTGCATGGCTCATGTGCTTAACTTGCACTTCTATGAGAATGAGAACAATTGTTAACCCTCCTGAGCTTTCAAAGCTAAAACTCTGAACTCTTGTCAACGCACTCCTTGCGGACAACTTCACTGCACTCCTTGCAAGAACTCTTGCTCAGATAGAGAAACGATTGAAACTCATTCCTTACTTTCTCTCAGACTTCAAACAAAAATCATGAAATCATATACACAACATACAAAGAAAATGTATAACAGAAAGTAAACATCCATGAGCATAACATTCAATAATGCGTACACAGAGAATATCACAACACCATGAATCTGAATCAAAGCTTTTTTTATTAATCCATAACTTTTGTACATGGAATTCTTCTACACAGCTCTCTGCTTCTTCTCTATGCTCTATGCTCATAATCTTGACAATAATAATACAACTATACAATGAGGGTGTCTATATCTTGTTTCCCTCTTGCACTCTAACTGTCTAATCTAAGCATTAAATTCTATCTACCTACATTCATTACACATAAAGGCTCCTATCTACTATGGACGAGAACGGGTCACTCAAGGTCATTTTACAATAATACAAGCATGCCTCCACTTAATGACTTCATTAATATTTCAAAACATTTTCAAAAAATGTGCTGAGTGATTTTCCAGCTGTCTCTTATCTCCACGCTAACTCGCTGTTGGCTATGTTTGCATGTCCTTGTGATGCTCCTGCATCATACTCCCTCGCTTGAAAATTTTCATGGGATTTTGTCCATGAGCTCATGCACGGTCTGTCCATTCTTCAAGATTTCGGCTTTGTTCTCCTAGCTGGCATCTTCAACTGGATGGCCCTTCCACTTGACCAAGTATTCATAATATTCTTTTCGCCTAGTCCTCTTACCAACTCTTTTGTCTAGTATGCACTCCATCTGCAGGTTTTCTGCAACTGGTATTAGTTTTGTCCATTGAACCTCTGACTGTTCATTTCCTGCTTCTGCTTCCTCATCTTTATAAGGGTACAAATCTGAGACATTGAATATCGAAGAAATTCCGATCCCATTGGGTAATTCAATCTCATATGCATTCGCCCCGAATTTCTTCAAGACCTTACATGGTCCGATTTTCTTCATCTTGAGTTTATGATATGTTCCCCTCGGGAACCTTTCCTTCCTCAAATGTGCGAGGATCAAATCGCCAACTTCAAACTAAAGTTGTCTCTTGTGTTGATCTACCCTGTGTTTATATTCTTGGCTCGAATGTTGCAATTTCTCCTTCACCTGGCTGTGAAGCTCCTTCATCGCCTCTGCGAAATCTTCTGCACTAGCGCTCCTAGTCACAGTCTGTTCTGAATCCCTCAGCTCATAAATTCCTCTCGACTGCATGCCATAGACAATCTAAAATGGACTTTGTCCTGTGATCCTATTAAGCGAGTTGTTATAAGAAAACTCCGCCTGTGGTAATATGTTATCCCACTAGCTATGGTGTTCTGTCACCAAGCTCCTCAGCAAGTCTCCCAAACTCCTATTCACAACTTCTGTCTGTCCATCCGTCTGAGGATGATAAGCTGAACTAAATGGCAAGTTAGTTCCCAGCTTCTTCCATAAGGTTCTCTAAAAGTGTCCTACGAACTTAGTGTCTCGATCCGAAACTATGCTCCTTGGCAAGCTGTGAAGTCGAATGACTTCTTTGAAAAACAGGTTCGCAATGTGAGTTGCATCATTGGTTTTTTGACATGGAATGAAATGTGCCATTTTGGAAAATCTATCCACCACCAAAAATATTGAGTCAAAACCTCTTTGTGTTCTTGGCAACCCCAATATGAATTCCATGCTGACTGCATCCCATGGCCTCTCAGGTATGGGTAACCGTTGATAAAAACCTGCATTCTGCCTCTTTCCCTTTGAATGCTGCAAATTCTGCATCTGTCCATGAATCTTTTGACATATTCTCACATCTCTGGCCAAAAATATGACTCATTCAACTTTGCAAATGTCTTGTCATGACTAAAATTTCCGACCAATCCTCCACTATGTTTCTCATTCAACAAATTCTCCCTCATGGAACATTTTGGAATACAAAGCTGGTTACCTTTAAACAATAATCCTTCCTGGATCATGTATTCTGCCCATAGACTTTTGTCTCTGAGAATTGGATTCTCAGCTACTTCATATGCCTCTTTAAAATCTAGATCATATCTATACATGTCCCTGAGATCATCAAAACCCAATGTTTTGACTTTGAACTCCTGCAATAGCAAACATTTCCTGCTCAAAGCATCAACAACTTTGTTAGCATTTCCAGAAATATGTTTAATCACAAAAGTGAAATTTTGCATATATTCAACCCATTTTACATGTCTTTGATTCAACTTCTCCTGTTGAGTCACAAATTGCAATGCATGATTATCACTTTATAAGACAAACTCCTTGGGAATCAAGTAGTGTCTCCATTTCTTCAATGCCTGAATAATAACATAGAACTCCTTGTCATACGTGGAGTATTTTACTTTTGCTTCATTCATCTTCTCGCTGAAGTATGCTATCGGCCTGTCTTCTTGACTCAAGACTGCCCCTATTGCAAATCCAATTGCATCGCATTTCACTTGAAATATCTTTTGGAAATCAGGCAACACCAGGATTGGTTGTTTCGTGATCTTCCTCTTCAACAAATTAAAACTCTTTTCAGCCTCTTCTGTCCAGTGAAAAGATTTGTGTCTCTTCTTCACTGTGTCCATCATCGGTGCATTAATTCCACTGAAATTCTTGATGAAATTCCTGTAGAAACTATCCAATCCATGGAAACTTCTCACCTCAAATATATTCTTTGGTGATGGCCAATTCTTAATTACCTCCACCTTATCTGGATCCATCCTCAACTTATCTGCATAAATAACAAAACCCAAATAAATGAGCTCTATCTTCATGAATGAAGATTTCTTCATATTTATCAGCAGCTTCTCTTGCTGTAACCTCTTCATCACTATAGCCAAATGTTTCAGATGCTCTACCTTTGTTTTACTGAAAATCAGTATGTCATCAAGGTACACAATGACAAATTTTCCGATGAAATCCTTCAGGACTTCATTCATCAATCTCATGAAAGTACTCGGGAGGTTTGTTAAACCAAACGAAATGTCAAGCCATTCGTATAATCCTTCATTGGTTTTAAATGTTGTCTTCCATTCATCACCTTCTCTCATACAAATATGGTGATATCCACTTTTCAAATCAATCGTCAAAATTTTTTTGGCCCCACTCAAGAAATCCATTAGATCATCCATCCTTGGCAATGGAAATATGTACCTGATAGTTATTTTGTTGATTGCCCTCGAGTCAGTGCACATCCCCCAGCCTCCGTCTTTCTTCAGACTGAGTACTGTCGGAACAACACATGGAATCAATCTTTCTCTGACCAAACCTTTGTCCAACAAATCCTGAACTTGTCTTTTGACCTCTTCATTCTCCTGCAGCATCAATCTGTATGCTGCTTTGTTTGGAAAACTAGCTCTTGGTATGAGATCAATTTGATGACTTATACTTCTAATCGGTGGCAACGAATGAGGTAGTTCATCCACTACTATGTCAGCAAACTCTTCTAGCAGTTCCTAAACCTCTTCTGGTAAATCATCTACCCTTTTGTTGGTTAAAACAATCTTTGGCTTCCTGACCACAATGAATTGCGGTTCCTCCTTCTTCTTAACCTCTGTAAGAATTTCCTTCCCACTCATGAGAAGTACAATGTTACTTACTTCAGGCTTCACTTCTTTATCCTTAATCGGCAACAGCATGTGAGTTCTCCCATTCTTCTCTAGGGTGTATGTGTTCATTCTCCCATCATGAATCACATTCCTTTCATATTTCCATGGTCTACCCAGCAATAGATGACAAACTTCCATAAGAATAACATCACATAGTATTTCATCTTTATACCCTTCTATTTTAAACTCAACTAAACATTGCTTAGTGACATTTACTGATGTCCTTTTTGCAACCACGAAACTCTGTATGGGCTTGGATGATCAATCATCTCCAGCTCCAACTTTTCTACCATCTCTGTTGAAACAACATTATCCGTGTTACCACTGTCTACAATAACTTTACATTTCCTGTCCTTGGTTTTGCAAGCAGTCCGAAAAAGTCTGTTTCTTTGGATTGAACTCTCCACCTCCTTCTATGGTGTCAAAAGAGATTTTCGCATCATCAACGATCTTCTGCCTTCAGCATCCTCTGCCTCAACATTTCGCCTTTGTGATTTAGCAATGTGAGTCTCTCCTTCCTCTTTCTTCTTGTCTGGACATTCATAAGACTTGTGTCCGACCTTTCTGCACGTGAAGCATGTTATCACTCCATCTCTTCCTCTTCCTCTACCTCTAGTATGAGGAAAAATTTTGTTATCAACATACTCTCCTCTCTGATCAACATACTGCCTTCTCTGCCCAGCATATTTCCTTCTCTGCGAGCTTCCACCTCTCTCAGTTTGAGGTTTCTTCCATTCTTCCTTAGGCTTTTGATTTCTATCTTGGACAACTGATTTGCCCCTGGCTTGACATCTGCCTCGACCTCTTGAACTTGTTTTCAACTCAACTTCTCTTCCACCTTTAGAGCCATTTGATAAGTATCTTCCATCGTTCGGATGGTCATCATGCTCATCTCATCCTGAATTTCGTATATCATGCCATTCATATACCTGGAAATCTTTTCATCATTACTTTCATGATGACCTGCTCTGATGTTCAGCCTGTAGAACTCTTTAGTGTACTCCTTCACTGTCATCAACTTCTGTCTCAAGTTCTACATCCTTCAGAACAGAGAAATTTGGTAATCTTTGGGAATGAATTTCTCTTTCATATTTGCAATCATCCTATCCAAACTCTTGATTTTCTGCTTACCTTGGCAATGTCTGTCAGCTTGAAGTTCATCCCACCACAATGTTGCATGTCCTTTAAGTCTCTTGACAGCATGTTTAACCTTCTTGTCTTCTTCGACATCTTCATAGTCAAAATATGTGTCCAGAGCTCTAATCCAGTCTAGAAGCTCTTCAGCATCCAAGTTTCCCTCATAAATTGGAATGTCCATTTTGGCTCTTGCACTCATTTTTGCAACATCTCTAAGCAAGCGTTCATTTTCTACATCTTCTGCTGTGACTTCTTCTTCTCCATGTCTAGCTTCATCTTCGCTTTCAGACTCACTGACATCTCCAATATCAGCTCTGCGCCTTTGGTTTATTTCCATGTCCATGAATCTGGTGCATAGGTCATGTATATATCTTTCCACGGCTGGATTCGGTACCTATCTACCTCTTTCTCTTGACACCTCCGTATCCTCTGGTGGATCGGGTGTTTTTCTATCTCTTCTCCTTGGTGGCATGGATGAAATTCCTTCTCGCTTTTCCTGCCTGAAATATACAAACAAGAATCAGGATTTGATACCAACTGATGTAGACCTATCAGCCCTCGGGCCAAGATCCTCTCACAGGATCATTCTTTATCTCCCTCAAGCTGAATTGGCTCTTTAGATTCCCTGCTGGAATCACAAGTTAATCGATCCACATGTCCTTCTTGCAATTCGCAATCTCGCGAGTTCGCGAGTCGTGACTCTCAACTTTTCCCTTCTAATCTTGCGATACCCGAGATCACGAAATGGTTGTGGCTCCTTCTCTGTCAACACCCTCGGTGTGTGACCACCGGTTGGGCTTCCCGCAAGCTCCTCTTGCTTTTCGCTACTTCGCGAGTTCAAAGATTGAACTCTCATGCTCTTACTTCATGAACTCCTGATATGCAAGAGTCAACAGGGTGTTGACTTCTTCCAATATGTGACGCGTGTCCACCGGTTTACTTCTCGCGCCCACTTCGTGTTTCTGCCATGTGTTTCCTCTGTGCCTCGACTCTCGGAAATTTGCGACCTTTGCGATCGAAAGTAACTCCTCTCGACCTCTGAACCCCCGAGACATGAAATGCGACGGGGTTCCTGATCCAACGATCCTCCCGTGAACCGGATCCGATGGATATCCTCGCTTCTCATGATTTCGCCAGTCGCGACCTGGAGCACCCAAGTTTTGGCTCTCACCCAGTGAACCTCCGAGTTTGCGAGATCCTTCGATCTCTGCCACCTTTCCTCCTCCAATGGATGACTTAGATTCTTTCATGACTTCACTACTCGTCGCTTCAGGACTTTTAGGATGAAAGCCTTGACCCCTTACCCTCCGATATATCGAAATGGTGAAATTCCGACACATCTTCTACACAGGTCCCACGATGGAACTTCCCACCTTTTTTGGAGTTCTCAGACTTTGCGACTTCGCGAATACGGATGCTAAGCCTTCAGCTCCTCAACCTGCGAGACCCTGATACGGTTGATCTCGCAACACGTGTCCTTCCAATCGGATGGCTCAGATCGTTTCACTATTTTGAGACTTTCCTTTCGCGACCTCGCGAATATTGATGCAAAGGTTTCGACTCTTCAACCCATGAAACCCCGAGATGCGATTTCATGAGTGATCCAATGGTCCTCATTGGTTCATATCCAATGATCCGATTCCCCTGAGCTTGCACTTAGAAAAAAAAAAAACCCCACCATAACTTTCTTGCTCCTCTGCAAGATCTGATGGTTTCCGGGACTTCACAAATCCTCCACGGAGGATTCCAACCATCCAATGCCTCCTTGACGATTTCGCCGAAATGAACATGGTATCTCTTCGCGAAATTTATCCGCCAACAAACAATGTCTCTGCGCCTTCTTACAATACTTCAAGGCACTCTTTCTCTTGACCTTTTCTTCGACAACTTCGAAGACCCTATCCCCCTTGAGCTTGATCAAAAAATCCTCAAGTCCTTTGGGGGAAAATTTCCTGCGCATACTCCTTGTGACACTTCTTCAATACACCAAGTATTTGAACTTATTTTGACTCTGCGCACTCCCTGCAACAACAATATTTCAACAACTTCACTCAGTTTGCAAACACTGAGACTTATCTCGGCTTGCGCACTCCTTGCATAGATCGTGTGCTTAAATTGCACTTCTGTGAGAATGAGAACAATTTTTAACCCTCCTGATCTTTCAGAGATAAAACTCTGAACTCTTGTCAATGCACTCCTTGCGGACAACTTCACTGCACTCCTTGCAGGAACTCTTGCTCAGATAGAGAAACAATTGAAACTCATTCCTTACTTTCTCTCATACTTCAAACACAAAGCATGAAATCATATACACAACATATAAAGAAAATGTATAACACAAAGTAAACATCCATGAGCATAACATTCAACAATGCGTACACGGAGAATATCACAACACCATGAATCTGAATCAAAGCTCTTTGTATTAATCCAGAACTTCTGTACATGGAATTCTTCTACACAGCTCTTTGCTTCTTCTCTATGCTCTATGCTCATAATCTTGACAATAATAATACAACTATACAATGAGGGTGTCTATATCCGTTTTCTCTCTTGTGCTCTAACTGTCTAAACTAAGCATTAAATTCTATCTACCTACATTCATTACACATAAAGGCTCCTATCTACTATGGACGAGAGCGGGTCGCTCAAGGTCCTTTTACAATAATACAAACATGCCTCCACTTAATGACTTCATTAATATTTCAAAACATTTTCATAAAATGTGCTCAGTGTTTTTCCAGTTGTCTCTTATCTCCATGCTGGCTTGCTGCTGGCTATGTTTGCATGTCCTTGCGATGCTCCTGCATCACCGTAAAAAATACTATATCATAGCACATAGTAACCCACCACAATCTAATATTAAAAACATATAATAATCTTCACGTAACATTTATACCTTTCCATTCAAGGGGTTTTATTAATCATTTAAATCAACTACACTTTTCTTAACTTCTCCAGTTAAATATTAAAACAAGAAACCATACATCTTAGAATGTAAAACTTATATTTAATTATAATTTAATAATAAATTAAGACATGAGAAATCAAATGTGAAGATTCCCATTCTTTATTCAAGGAATAATCCTTCCCTACTTTCTATCTTAAATACAACCCCTTAACATTTATGAAGAAGAATATAAATATCTTCTAAATATTAATTTATCATTAATAATCCACATGCATAGATTACAATAATATTATAATATTTTGATTTGTTATATAGTTTAATTCATTACATTCCACATATTACAGTAATATTATAATATTTTGATTTGTTATATGGTTTAATTCATTACATTCCATAATTTACTTGTAACCCCTATTAGAAACTTAACTGGAATAAAATTTAAAGGAAATTGAACTGAATTAAATTAAATGTAATACAAAATTTCAATTGAATTAGGTGCTAACTGAAGATTGCGACCAAAGTTACAATCTTAAATTAATATTGCAATATAATTAATTCAACTGGGGTAACATTCCAACTCAGTTATAATCCCGGTTAGAATTGCTTTTGACATTAAACTAAATTTTAATATTGCAACAGATTAGTTTAAACTAGAAACATTCCCAACTTAGTCATATTCCCGATTATATTGCATTTGACATTAAAACCAAACATTGATATTGCAACAGTTAGTTTAAAATTGGAAAACATTCCAAATCAGTATATCTGAGGTTGTTATTTGCAATTGACATTAAATCTGAGTTTGACTAATGCAAATGGATTAGTCTAAAAATGGAACATCCCAACTCAGTTATGACTTGAATTTAAATATGATATTCACGCAGTCGCCTAGAAGGGACTTGCAGGTTAACACTGATGAGAATCTTAGCCAAATTTGGGGTGTCAAGAGAAACACTAGTTGCCAAAATGAACATTTAATTCTTTTTATTAAATTATTATTAGGAAAATCCTCCCCCATACACTTGTCACTCGATCCCTTAGTTGCACCATAAATTCATTTAATTAATTATATTAAATTGTCAAATTCTCTTACCCACCTAAAAACGTTCCTAAAAACGCTCCTCGATGTCCCTTTATTCCCTCACATTCCCTTAAAGACACACCTTTCTTAAAACTTAGTTGAGTTTGAAAATGGAAAGTTTACTAGACTAGATTCTCTCTTATGTTCCACATTCCTTTTGCAATTAAGTTTCCCCCCTTTTTGTCCAAGTTCGAAATTAGCAAGTTTGCACATAAACAATAATTAGTCTTTTAAATAATTTAATCCTCCATTAAAAAAATAAAAATAAAAAAATTTACCCCATTTTCTTCACCCCCCTTTTATTACTTGCTTAATTAATTTTAGTTCTCAAGTCCAACTTAGACCTAGGCTTTAAATTCAACTAGGCTCAGTAATTTTTTTTTAAGGGAAGTTTTATAATTTTAAACTTTACTCATGCAACATTTATTTTAAGGCGGGCTAACTCCAAAAAGAGATATTGTTTTCTAGGTACCTAGGTCCATTGACTCACCAGTGTTCAAACCGAGATGTTCCCTTCAATACACACTAAGTGCTCCAAGGGTGCCACTCACCTTCATTCATGTTTCACTTATGGAACGTGCCCTTCAAGATGCACTATGTTCTCCAAGGGTGCCACTCGCCTTTTGACTGATTTTGGTGGATGCCAAACCCTTGGAATCAATACTTCATCAGCTGACCTTGTGGGAGACTAAGGGCCTATAAGGAATACATACCCTACCATATTGCGGGCCACTTAGAATCATTGTGAGCAACTGTCATAGTCTGCCCTCACGACATCGTGGATCTCTTGAAATAGGTAATCATTAACTACAGTTTGAGCCACGACAAGAGTGCTAGTAGGATGTGGTAGGGTTGCTACCACACCTCTCCCTCAATGTCTTTGGTTGTCGTGTGTGACCCCTTTACTCCAAATGTGAGTTTGATTAGCAAGCTCTGGTTACCCTGCATCCATCAATGAACATGTCAACGATCTATAAACAACATCATAGTATACCAGTCATATGTCACACATGTAATAACAGAAATATGCAAACCATAAACAGTCCACTCCCTGACTCGATCTGGAGTCCAAGGAGGTCCATCGATGCCATCGACATCCTCAATTGGTCCAGAGTCCTGCACACTCAGGAGAAACTAGTCAATAGCACATGTCGATACAAATATAATAAAATTCATATCATCACATCACAACATCATCAAAATCCATAATCGAAACAATCAATTGTATAATGAATCAGACCACTTGCATGAAAGTGTCCTCAAAGAATAAGTCCAATCAGGTGTGCGCAAGAGCAAGATGGTACATTGATGGTTTGGTTTCTAGTTTCCTTCAGCTTGAAAAAGAAATTTTGGTTTGCAAGGATGGTTTCATAGCATGATGGGAAATTACATGATTCAAGGAATGAAAGAAGGAACACATTTCTACGATTTCTTTGGTACCTCATAGGGACGATACCATCCCCAGTTGGATCCAGTGTTAGCACCAAAATCTACCTCATCAAAATTTTTGACCTTTCTCCAATTTTGCGTCACAAATCCTTGTGTCAATTTTGTCAAGTCTCCCATTGCCTCATTTGGTAAGGGCCACAATATATCCCTATCTCTCAATGGGTTATGTTATCACATAAAGTTTTCATAGGTCATATGCAGTTATTGTTAATACCTAGGTCTACACCTCTTCCGAGTCTCTCTTTTTTTGCATGCCTTCCTATAAATTTTTCCTCTTCTGGTTGATAAAGTCAGGATGGTCAAGTATGTTGGATGTGTAGGGAAGAACTATGAGAAAAATGAAACATTCAGAGCAGTCCATTTCGGGTTTGAAATACAAGAAAACAAACAGGTTCAGTTTTCAGTCGTAAGATCTGAGCGAGAGCAAGATAAGCCGTCAAATCACGCAAGGATTAAGTCACAACCCTCAGATCATAATGGAGATAGATTGACTGTGGGGAGGCATTGTGGGGATTGGGAAGAAAATCAAAGTTTATGCAAGTTGTGAGCCCGAAATCGCTCGGGATTGTTGATATTTCTAGATCAACAGATCAATGGTGCATATTGATCCTGCTATGAATGAGCATCTTCACATTGTGGGGATCGGGAAGGAAATTAAAGTTTGTGCAAGTTGTGAGCCTGGAATCGCTAAGGATTGTTGATCTTCAAGCAAGGGACATGTGTCAGGCGATCTCATACTCTGGGAGGAAGCAAGCAGAATTTGAGTGAGTAAAGGACTCCCGAAGGCGCGAAGCCTGAACTCCCAAAGTAATTGTGGACTGTTGATCTAAAATCAACAATAACCGTGGATATTTGCAGCAGTATCACCGAAAGGCCCAAAGTCCTAAAGTAAATTTGAGCCATTGAAGTTTGAGGACACGCGTCAAAAAATCTAACACTTCGTAAATACGACACTTCATAGGATTGTGTGAGCAAGTAGAAGAAAACTCTCGAAGCTCGAACTCCCAAAATGAATCTTAGCCATCCAAAGCAGGAGGATGTGTGGAGGCAAATATCCCACTAAGGAGATGCGGTAGTTCAAAGGATTGTAAGAGCTATGCATTGAAGATGCCTGAAGCTCGAAATCCCGAAGTGAATCTTGGTATTCCAAAAGAAGAGGCCATCTGAAGATAGATCCAACACTTCAGAAATACGACACTTCGGAGGATTGTGTGAGCAAGCAGAAGAAAACTCTCGAAGCCCGAAATCCTGAAGTAAATCTTGGTCATCCAAATCAAGAGGCCACGTGGAGGCATATCTCTCACTTTAGAGATATGATGCTCCAGAGGATTGTAGGAGCTATGAATTGAAAAGTCCTGAATTCTGAACTCCTGAAGTAATTGTGAACCGTTGATATCAAATCCAAGAGTAGTGCATGGCAACAAAAGAAGGGCATTCCCAAATCACAGATCACAACAATATCGATGACCACACTTCATTGCAGGGAAAAAAAGTGCTCGAGTGCTAAAATAATAGAGCGATCCCACAATTGAAACCATGATATATCTAAGGAGGTACTTGGAAGTTGGTGGTGGATTGTGGGGGTCGGAGCGATGTGGATCCAAACCTCTCTTGGAAACTTCTCTAATCACGTGCTTATATACAACCCAATTTGATAGGAGCGCATGGAGGAAAACTAGGAGTAAGGCATCATCCCTATCCCAAGGAGAATCAGTCAATGAAAGAAGGACTAGTGGTTGAAAAATCGGCTACCCCCCTTAAATGGAAGCATGGGGAGTCTGGCTGACAAGACAGAAAACTGCCAGCCTAAAGTACCACAGAGGAAATAGTTTCTTGCAGGCCCATACTGACCAGAGTTTCCTTTTGATAGAAGGAATAGGACAGACAAGAGAAGACATACGACACTGGAGAAGAGGCACCCAAGTAGCAAGGAATGTCTATTGTTTTGACTATAAATACATCAGATGAATGATATGTAGAAGGGGGGGGGTTCGACCCAAACCATGTGGAAGTTTTCATAAATGTTTATGACTATATATTTTAGTTTGTGAGTCGGAGGGGCATGTAGTTGTAAATTGATTGTTATTGAAGACTCATATGAGATATTTCATCATATTTGTCTCCTATTCTCTATGTTCTATTCTTCATCTTGTATGAATGTAATTTTTTATTTTAAGGATTAAAATTTTCCTTTGATTGATAGATTTCTAATGTGGTAGAGGATTTGCTGTAAGCTTGCCTATCTATCATTGTTTACTATTCAAACACATCTCAATTCTATTCTTTATCTTGTTTGAATGTATTGTTGATTTTAAGGATTAAGATTTTCCTTTGATCGATAAATTCTTGATGCAATAGAGAATCTTCTTTAAGATTGCCTATCTATCATTGTTTACTGTTCAGACACATATCCTTCTCTTTGTAGAGAGGATCTCTTCTTAGCGAATATTCATCATTATGTTATTCTATTATTCTTCTCTTCATCATTATACAAATATTTTGTCTGATAGGGAGCTTAAATTCCTTCAATGAGTAGATTGTTTAGGACTCCATATACCAATGGTCCATCACTGATCTGCAGTGATATCTGTTGTATTTTCCTTTCTCTAAATTCTTGTTGATCCACCTACTCAAACCATTTTAATCCATTTACATTTTGATGGGTACTGGGGTTATCCTCTAGAAGTTTGAGGGTGACTCTCAGTGCTAACAGGTTAGAGCCTAGGTTGTTACTTCTTCGAACTTGTTTGGAAAATGCCAAAGAAGGTTTTACCAAATGCTACCCAAAAGACAAATATTTTAAAATAAAAATTTGATTATTATTATTTAAATATAAAATCATTTTGTATCAATTTTATTATTATTTATTGATTTTATATTTAAATTAAATTTGGTAATTTTTTTGGTTTTGTATCCAAATTCCAATCGTTCTAAGCTCTATTTCCAAACCCAAACACCAAGTCATGACCGAGACCATACTACAAGTGTCATATCCTTGACCAAACACCATGTTCAATCAAGTCTAAATGTCAAACGATCCCCAAAGGAGAGCTCATCATAGTATATGCACTACGTGTTGTAATGGAACAATTGCATCAATGTATTTAAAGAAGAAGAATTTTCATTTTCTATTACATGTAAGATATATATCCCAGACTTGAAAAATCCATCTCATCAAGTGCACCTACAGGTGGCCCATAAGTGTCCAAGCATCATATGAAGCACCAGCCTAGAAGTACAATATTTTCAGGATCCATAAGTGTAACATCGACACATATCATATTTGTCTAGGTTATATACAGGTCATACAATAACAACTAAGGCATTCTTGTGATATGGAAGTTAGAGACTAATAATAAAATATTGTTTTTGAATTGATTAACTATGGATTCCAGATTACATTTGGACCCAAAATAGAATCAAATACAAATGGAATAGAACATTTGATAGAGAAATCTGTCAAATGTGAAATACATGATACATGAGTATGTTTTAGAACATCTAGTAGCACCTCTTGTACATGAAATTCAAAATCCGCTACCAAAAGTTCTAGGAATGAAATTAAAAAAACCATTGCTCAACGGTTTGTTTGTTTCCTTCATCCAAGAGAGAAAACGAGAACATGGGTTTTTACTCTTAGAATCCATGAGATGGTTTTATGTTCTTGATATCATGCCCAGACCTCTTCAAAGTGACTCAAATATTGGGATACATATTTCTGTCATTCACGTCATTTTCCAAGAAGCTAACTTTCGACTTGATTTTTGGGCAAATGATGATGAATGAGCCAAATTTGAGACATGGGGGTTTCTGAGAATGAGCCCAATTAGGTGCCTAGTGAGTAGTTTCCTAAAATAAAGAACGGTTTGGCAGAAATATGCATTTTTTCAGAATGGTTTAACCCATATTTTTTGTGTGGGCCATTTTGAAATCAACCAATGCCAAATGGAACACCTAGTAAGCGTGGAGGTGGAAAAACAACCAACAATAAAATGATAGATTTGAAAAAAAAAAACAAAATTATATACACATTCTTAGAGATCAATTTCACCATTTTGGGCATCAAAATTAACAGCAAAGAAAATTTCCAGGCCAACATATCAAGCAGAGGATCAACTATAGTGTCCCCAAGGCCGAGCCCCACTGTAAACCAAATTCTGAAAGGAATTGTAATCATGTTTTATAGTCTGGTGAGCCAAGTTTTCATAAGCTAGAGGCTTATGTGTTGTTAGGCCAGGGAGCCTGAGTATTGAAGGCCAAGAGCCTGCTCTTGTATATGTAATCATGCAGAACACTTAATAAAATATAAACACCACCAGGTGCAAACCGACCATGATGAATGAGTGAAGGGGGACTGAGCATCCAGAGAGTGGGCAAGGAATTAGGGGCTGGAAGGTGGGAAAAGGGCTAAGTGTTGAGCCTAGGGGCTAAGACTAGGGGTGCTTAAGCCTGTGAATAATATTTTAATATTATTCCAAAAGATATGTGCATCATATGTTTTTATCCTAAGTCCTTTTGGAAGGACATGTGATTTCCCAAGTGGTGGGAGGAACGTGTGCTGGTGGAACGCATGTAGTTCCATGGGTGACAAGTGTCAACCCTGGTGCATGCGAATAAAATGGCCAGGGTGAGTTGTGAGAAGGTTCCATTCCCATTCCACTGGATTGTCTGAACGCTTACGAAGCTCTGAGCAGTATGACTAACCCGACTCCTATAGAGAACCTTCGGGAGACCCTGTGACTCGAATGTCTGTGTTTGATTCTGAGAAATTCCGTGCATGTAACCCCAGCCTACGCGAAGCCTGTGTTGAATTCGGGGAAGATTCTTTACTTGTTCGGGAAAGCTGAGCAAGCCTATGTGAGCATTCCCTGTTCCAAATCCGTGACTATGAAGCCATCCTGTGATTGCTGAACTAGTTTTTGGAAAGCCTGTGTCTGTTTTCCCGTGGGATTGTTGAGACTACGCAGTACTGGACTGCGTGAGGCTTGTTGGCCTATGAGAGACTCCCTCCAGGTGAGAGAGTGTGCAAGGGAAGGAGAGAACTCCTAGAAGGAACCCTGTAGCTGCCATAGAGCCCGGAGACTTTCGGTCCAGTCTGTTCCTGTAACCCAAGGTAAGGGATATTGGCAGCCGAAGGACTGTCTAGGTGATAGAGAAGGTGCATTCTCCTGGGGTGGAACAAGCATGTGGGGAATGAGGGTCTGTGGGCAGTGAGAGTTGTGTGTGATTGTTTTCCCTGTAACCTCAGCCAGAGCCTAGATTCCTTGCCTTGGGGTGGAGCTTAGTCCCAGCTCGGGGGTGACCCACTGCTGAGTTGATGAGAAGTGCGGTCTAAGGCTAGAAGGTTCATGGAAGGCCTGCATTTGGTTGGTGGATCCCACCATTGTTACAAGATAAGTGTCTAACTATGTTTGATCACATTTTATCATGTCTCTACTGTAAATGTTATCATGTTTTCCGTTGTGTATAAAAATTAATATGGAATGCTATGGATTGTTTAATTATAGGAGTAATGATATGTTTTACTCTGAGTTAAATGTGTTTAATTGTTTAAATGCATGGGATATATGATATCTGTATGAGCTTTGTACAAATGGTGTGTACAAATGGGTATCAGAGTGCGAGTAAGCCCAGAGTTCCGAAATGGGTGTGCTACAAATTGGTATCAAAGCGAAGATTTCGACACTGAGCCTAGATGGGCTAGTGGAGCGGTCTTTGGACCGAGAATGCAAAGGGAAATTGGGTTTGGAGGACCAATTTTGGACCTTGGTTTGTTCCGAAGTGTCAAGTAGTTGCTTGACCATGCTTACGAGCTCAGGAAGTATAGCGGCGAGTGAAACCGCAGCTGGTGTGGTCTATGGCCATAGGGAGACAGGTCTCTACACCAACGATGTTAGAACCTTATGATCTGTTCGGGAGGGAAGGCGAGCCCTCGTGACTATCGGATCTGGAAAAATGTGCGTAGGAATTAAAATTCCTTTTGAAATACACAGGAATGTGGAAATTGCGATATGCAAAATTTCGAATTGGTTAGGAACCGTCTGAGCCGTCAGATCTCAGACGGAAAACCTGTAAGCCGTAGGATCTGTCGAGGGATGTTTGAAGGTTAAACCTCAGAGACTAGGGGTGAAATCTACGAAATAGATCTAGATCGTTCGAAAGACGGAGGACACGTGTCGTGAGATTTCCCATTTCGGGAAATTGGGAATCACGATCTCAGGAGTCACAAAGGAGGTCAGGAATTTTCATGGTAAAAGTCCCAGGAACGATTTGAGCCATCCATCAATCGGGACATGTGGGTGAGATCGGGAGCCCATCGGTATATCGGGGTTCAGCGTTTCACGAATCCTGAGGACATATGTGTTTCGGCATTGGAAAGTCCAAAACCCTGATAGGAGGTATGACTGTGGTCATATAAGGGGAGGTCATGTGAACCACGAGTCTAGCCTGGAGGGATAATAGGATTTAGAGAACATCGGCGTTTGGAAGCCCAAAACCCCAAAAGGATCAAGAATTTCCATGGTGGAAACCCTGGAGCAGTCGTGGGCTGTCCGATTTGAGATGGCCACGTGTTGAGAGATTACCCGTTTTGGAAAATTGGGGATTCGAGAGTTCCGTTGACAAAGAAATAAAAATATTTTCATGATAAATTCCGACCATACTGTCAATATGTTAGCATGTGGCTAAGTCCCGATGAATGGAGGAGATTCCTTCGGGGAATCTCCGGGTCTTTAACGACCATCCGATGTGAGAAAGATCTCATCGTTGGATTTTTATAGGAATGGATGTGGACACATGGAGATGTACCACGTGTCAGAGGGTCAAAAAGAGAAGCGAGAGTGGTGGGACCCTAATGATGTCACCGAACGTGACGATGATCCTTCGAAACATGCCACACACCACTTTAGTAAAGGGTGACAACTATGCTGTAGACCCAAAGAATAAGGTAAAAAAAAAATTCGAAAGTCGGGGGTTGGAAAGGAGAGTTAAATGGGATTTCTCCAGTACCGAGACTCCCAAACCCCGAAACCCGAAGTCCTGAGGTACAAAAACCCAATGTTCCGAAATCCTGAAGTGCCGAAAATGAAATATTCGAAAACACAAAAATTGCAGAGCCGAACGAGAGCTCAGAAAACCCATTGGAATCGAAATGTCTTTTGTTCTTGTTGGTATTAGTTATAAATGATGAAGATTGTTCCTGAAGGTTTAATGGCTTGATAAACTATGATTTTATTTTCACAGTGCGTGTGCAGAGTTCGACGGAGTTCAGGACTCCAGTTAACCAACGACTGAGTATGGAGTGGGGAAAGGTGCCGATTACCCCCGAAATAGAGGACAAACAGGAAGGAAAGGATGTTAACCTGGGAATCGAAGGATCGAACTCCAATGGGCATGGAAAAGAGAAGGATAAGGAAGGACACATAATGAAAATCATTGAAGGATTGCAAA
>JZKD02S1738595.1:102688-116676 GCA_000966675.3 Picea glauca | reverse complement strand
TAAATATAATTATTTAATAATCAATTAATTATTATATTAACAAATTAATAGTATCTCTATAAACAATCATAATATGTTGAAACTTGTGTAAACAATCTCTACAATCCATATAAATGTATATTTATGATGTTAGAGGAAAACTTGCACTATAAAATAATTTTGTATTTACATGAGTTATTTTCAACCTAATGTTTTACCAAATTTACTATATAATATAATTATATGATAATGAAAGATCATAAGATGAATTTTAATTTATTTACTATAATAAAATGTAGGAAGTTATTTGATTTGTTATAAAATTTAATTTTTGTGATTTAAAAGTTTTAAAATAAGTATTTTAGATTACTATATTTTTGATGAGTTAAAAGAATAGGAAGATCGATATTATAATAAATATTTTGAAATTAAGATTTAATGTGAATGTACATAAAAAAACATTTAAAAAAAAACGTTTTTCTTCTTCAAATGTCTTATGTCATAAACATTTAATTCACTATTTTTTCAAGGAAAAAAATTAAGTAAGACCCAGCTTGTTGATCTCAGATCCAAGTGAGATGTGAGGAATCCAATCCTCATAACAAGACTCAACTTGTATACATGCACCAACTTGATAGAATGAACTTTCATTCAATCCATTATATATAAATATATATTTTAATCCTCCAAGACACTCTTAGATTCACCACCACTTCTGGTTTATATAGTATTTCAAACTATATAGAATTGAACCAATGTGTCATTTTGACATGAACCATTGCACCTCTTCATTTAAATAACTAATCTTGATTCAAACTTTGTCCTTATGAGTTGATCACAGATATGGATTTGGATTGACTCATTATATCGTTATCATGCTTCTAATGCGTCCTTTGTTCCCCAACATATCATATTCAAGATTTTATCCACTCTATGTATGGTTATGGTGTTAATCTCTGTCAAATTACTCTACAAACCCTAAGCTTAGTATATGACTGTCGTTGGAACCACATATTTCGTGCTTCAAAATTCTTCCCCTTTTTTCTTTTAGCCCCAAAATGTCCAATGTTGGGACCGTGTTCTCTGGGCTTTAGCACTCCAAAACTTTCCTTCTTGTTTTCACCAAATTCTTGTTATCGCCGAAGCGATATCTTTCGAAGTGTTACATATCGAGCAACTTTGATTCACGGTTTTTAATCCTCATCGTTGATCATGGTTTCAGATCAATGGTTTGATCATTCTTTAAAGGAATCATTTCTCACAATTTTCTTATCCTTATCCAATGGTTGGGATTCAATCGTGAGATGGACAATTGTCATTTCCTCCGGTACTTTGCAACTTCAAGATTTTTTCTCTTTTATAACCTTCCAACTCTCCCGAACTAAATTTTGTTGAAGTGTGTATATTCTAGATGTTTTTCATCTAGCTACACCATCCAACGGTCCAAATCAAAAGTGCACTGCCTCCACCAGGTTAATCTTCATGCACGTTACTTTGTGCTTTTGGATCTTGACCATGGATATTCCTCCTCGACGAATGGTTAGATCTTATTTCGGGGCTCCGGTACTCTGGGACTCTGGGTAATTCGAACTCTGAAGTAGTTCAATCCTTCCAGATTTTTACCTATCGAATAAGTCACAAGGTTGTGATGACGACTTGTTGTTAGTTAATAGTACTCCTTACGCTATCCTTCCACTGTGATTTGATCACCGGTCAAGAATGCTCTTGAAGTAGATCAACGATTAGCATTACTTTGTGATTCATGCTTACTCTATATTTCCACTACGCTTGATCTAACAATCATGATACATCATGGAGGATCTTATATCAACGACCAATGTTAGTTCACGACTTCTCCCTTTAGCACTTCGAGTAGTTGATGGTAGGAGGAACTGGATATCCCCGAAGGGAATACTCCCAGAGTGGCATAGCTTACTGAGGTCATTGTTAATGTGGCATTGGTTGAGTGAATGCCACATGCCACCTTGATTCATGACTTTCGTATACCTAAAGTTCCAACTATACCTTGACATTTGTCACCATCTGAATGCACCATGTGTCCTTGCCGACATGGTCTTGTTGATGTGGACTATGATGACATGGGCTCTCAATGTGTGTGCCAAGTGTTTTACTTCATGACTTTGGAGCTCCGACCTTCGAGTGAACTTACATGTTCTAAACCATTTTTCACTGAAGTGGTCAACACCAAAGTTGACCACAATTGGAACTGCCTATCCTGATCCAACGGTCATCATACATTGTCCAGATCTGATGGTCCTTATTCATTTCAAAAACTCAGGGCTCTGGACTTTGGGTGAATTCAGATGTTCTTGGATTCTTTTCGCTGGAGTGGTCAGCACCAGAGTTGACCATCTCCTTGTGATCTGGCGGTTCCCATATTTTACTCCAGATCAACGGTTGACGTGACTTTGGGGCTTCGACCTTCGGGTAATCTTACATGTTTTTGGCATCTCTTCGCTAGAGTGGTCAGCGCTAGAGTTGATTGTTGCTACGCAACCCTGATATGACAACTATCATTGATCTCTAAGTGCTCCTTAGATCCAACGGCTTACTTTTACTTTGGAACTTCGGCTTCGGCTAAAATACCTTCATGCAAATTTCCTTCGGTTGATATTATCTGAATTGGTTAATGTCGAGATGACCATGTGTATGCCATTTCCACAATTGACTATCCATGACTCTTAGTAGTCGATCTGACGATCTAGATTTAATCTAGATCTCGTGATCTAAATCATTCTGAAATATTCAACAGATGTCCACGATTCTCTTCTTCTTTATGCAAGTTTCCTCTATGATCCGACGATCGAAATTTGTCCCGAAAACTACATCAGCGGACATGATTCCTCGTCGATTCTTTTGGAGTTTTACTGTGGGGATTTCAATCCCGATAGCATTTATGAAATTCATTCTCCCTTCTGAGCTTCGGTTAGTGTTCTTCCTTCTGATATGGTCATCATTATTTCTCCTGAGCTTTTAATAATTGTTTGTGCATTCTGTTATGCACTGATATTTAGTCGCTAACCCTCCTGAGCTCTTAATTCCTCGTGCTTCATTAATCCTTATGTACATGGATTCTCTGCATGATACCTCTCCTGAGTTTTAGAATCATGGGATCACTATTGATCCTATTGTGATCAACAGTGATCACAAATTGCTTCTGCCACAAGGTGATGTTCCTCTACCCCAAGGTGATCTTCCTTTTTCTATGATTATTGTACATGTTTGACTCATGTTTCCATCAATGACAATACACAATCAATAATTCCAACAATCTCCCCCTTTGTCATTGAGGACAACATATCTATAAATTAATACTTTTTCTCCCCCTATCACTGATCTCATTTTCAGTTTGGAGGATTGAACTTTTACTTATACCAAATACTGATACCAAATTTGCTTTACTGTTTTTCTCCCCCTTTGACATCAATGACAAAGAGTTAAACTTTTATTGTTTTTCTCCCCCTGAGAATGTATCACCTGTTATCGCAATTTCTTGGGATTTTGTGTTCAAATAGGTAGTCTTATTGATACCAATTTTTGTAGTGATCAACTCTTTTAAACCTAATCGAGTGACTTCCTCATTTGATGACCAAATTAAATACTCCCCCTAAGTTTTTACTATTTCATAGGGTTTTATTGTATTCTCCTTTGTACTAAAGGAAAAGAGTGTGAATCTCATTAATCTTTTGTTTCTTTATTCTTGTTGATATTATGATCTTTCAAAAGAATACCACTGATCAACACCAATTAATTTAATTTTCAATTTTCAACCAATTTAATATCTTATTCACAGTCCTTCGACTCTACAAAAACCAATTTCAACTTTTGTCCCTTAGAAATAAGATTGAATTGGTCCTTTCATCTGTTTGTTTCTACCGCTGCCTCAAATACTTAAAACATGTTTTAGTTTGTCATGATACTTAGGCTATAATCCTCTTCTAACTAATTTGATGCACTCCATATTATTAATCATGTTTTTCCTTCCGTTTATACATATTTTTTGTTGAGGGGAAATTTAGGAGTTCATGAAAATAACATTGGAAAACTTCCAAGATTTTCACTGCTCAATTCTTCTGGTTGATATGGTCTTGAAGATTCATCACTATTCTGTGTAAGTGAAACTTCTTCATTTTCATTTGCCAGATCATCTCTCTTGTTTTCTATTTCAGATTTTCTTCTCCATACTTTTTCATGAGATATTTTGTTTGTAGGATCTTTCTTTTCTAGATTTGTTCTTTGAGACTTGTCATTTCTTCTTTTATTCCAACCTTCATTAGATTTTCTTCCTAACTTGTCTGAATTGTTTCTCACGGTTTGACTTCTTGATTTTCTGCAGTTTTGGGATTTGTGACTAAACCTATCACAATTGTAACATCTCATTGTATGACAAAATTTTGTTGTGTGGCCAACATAATTGCATCTCCAACATCTCATTGAATTATTGGACCTTCCTGAATTTTTAGTTTTAGGATTCTTTCATTCCAATTCTTTGTGACCAAAGTTATTACAATAAAAGAAATAGCCATTGAAGGTGGTTCCATACTTGGTTCTTTTTTGACATGAGAAGTCTGTCTTTTGATATGTTTTTTGTTTTTGACTTTTATAGCTTCCTTCCTTGGCAAAGTTCATGGTTTGTTTTAGGTTTGTGACTGTACCTTTTTCTTTTGAGGAATAGGATCATTTATCATGTTTTTGAATGATGCTCCATTTTCCACCTTCTCCTTTCTTATTGTATCCAAGACCGATTTTGTCATCAATTGGTCTTTGGTTGTTCCAGATCCTATCTAGGATAGTTGAGATATTCTGGAATTTTATAGTTTCTTTTGTCTTTTCATTCTTCTTTTTAAGGATGATAACTTCCATTTCCATCATGTGAGATGTTTCTTCCTTTTTAGTCAATTGAATATTCAAGGCTTCTTCTTTTTCCTTAGCTCCTTCAAGTTGACTCTTTAAATTGATTACTATTTCTTTTGTATCATCCATGAATTCTGTGAATTTATTAGTTTTGTCATATGTCATTAACTCTTCTATATATTTTGTTAGATCAACAACTTACTTCTTCAATCTTTTGATTTCTTCCTTGTTTTCTAGATGAACACTTTTAAGGTTGATGGCTTCCAATTCCAACCTATGGCATGATTCTTACTTTTTAGTTAATTGGATCTTATGTGCTTCTTCATTTTTCTTAGCTTCTTCAATTTGAATCGTTAGAGTTGAATTAGTACTTTCATTTATCTTTTTTATGTCAATAATTTCCATTTCCAACATGTGACATGATTCTTCTCTTTTAGTTAATTGGATCAGTTGGGCTTCTTCATTTTTCTTAGTTTCTTCAAGTTGATTTTTTAGACAGATGACCATTTCTTTTGTCTCTTATAGTACTTATTTTCTTTTATTGTCATGTGTCTTTAATTCTTCCATTTCTTTTGTTAGATTAGCTACTTCAGTCTTCAATATTTTGATTTCTTCTTCTTTGTTTTCTAGCTAAATATTTTGTTCATTCTCTTCAAGGTTAGATTGATATAATTGTTGTAGTAGCAACATATCTTTCTTTTGAAGTTTCTCCAATTATTCAAAAGTGCACATAATTGTGTATTCAAGATGGTCAAGAACATCCCTAGTAACCTTAATATATAGATCATTTGTTGTTTCCATACTAATCACTTCAAATGTAGTTATAACATCATTCTTAGAATCTAATAGTTTTTCTTTAGTGAATATTGAGGTATTCATCAATTCCTTGATGTAGTAGTATTATTTGTTGATGACTAAGGTTTGCATCAATTCTTTGATGGACTTTTCCTCTTCTGTGTTTTGTTCTTTATTCTGATCGAAATTCTCTTTATCTGTACTTTGTTCTTCAATCTGATTTGATTTCTCCATTTCTGAGTTTTGTTCTTTAATTTGATTGGATTTCTCTGTTTCTTTGTTTTTTTCTATAGACTGATTGGAATTATCAATTTCTTTGTTTTTTTCTATATTTTGATAAGGATTCTCTAGCTAGAGCCATAGAACTTTAGCAGAGGTGCAATGTCCCATCTTTTCTTTGACTTGGTCTTACAGTCCATTTTGGATTTCCTTTAATTCTATTGAATTATTTTTCTTTGCTTATTTTGCAGATTTGGTTTTTTTCTTTGAGGTAGTTGAGTACCAAGGTTTAGATACTACTGAATCCCAAACACCAGATCCTTTTGACTTCAGATACCATTTCATCCCTTCCCTCCATGAAGAGTAGTTTGTTCCATCAAATAAGGGAGCTTCATTTGTGGAGAAATTCATTTGTCCACCCATTTCTTCAGAATCTACCTTCTAGTGTTTAAACTGTGTTGAAGGCACCCGCTCTTATACCAATTGTTGAAATGTACACTTGACACTGAGAGGGGGGGTAAATAGATGTCTAAAACTTTTGGATTTTTTTCACACTTTCATAGATTAACTGAATTAACTGAATAAGATATGCAGTTCAATTAATTATTCATAAACATCTAAAACACAAAATGTATGAAGTAGATATAATATATTTATTTTATTTATTTAACTTGCATGAATACATATAAAATCAATCCTTTAATATCTTCAACTTCAAATGAATATGAGAGATCCAACACTTTGATACAAGACCCATCTTGTAGTTCTCATATCCAACTGAGAAATGAGGAGTCCAACCCTCATAACAAGACCCAACTTGTTGATCTTATATCCAAATGATATGTCAGGAATCCAATCCTCATAACAAGACTCAACTTGTATACAGGAACCAACCTGATAGAATGAAATTGCATTCAATCCATTATATATACATATATTTTTTAATCCACCAAGACACTCTTAGATTCACCACCACTTCTAGTTTATATAGTATTTCAAATGGTATAGGATTGAACCTGTGTCTTTTTGACATGAACCATTGCACCTCTTCATTTAACTAACTAATCTTTCTTTGAACTTTGTCCTCATCAGTTGATCACAGATATGGATCGACTCATTATATCATTCGCATGCTTCTGATGTGTCATTTGTTCACCAACAGATCATATTCAAGGTTTTACCGACTCTTTGTATTGTTATGGTGTTAATATCTATTGAATTACTCTACAAACCTTAATCTTACTATATGACTATCGTTGGAACCACGTCTTTTGTGCTTCATAATTTTTACCCTTTTCTTCTTTTAGCCCCCATATTTCCAATGCTGGAACCATATTCTCTGGGTTTCAGCGCTCCAAAAATTTCCTTTTTCTTTTCACCAATTTCTTGTTATCGTCAAAGCGATATCTTCCAGAGTGTTACATATCGAGCAACTTTGATTCATGGTTTTTAATCCTCATCATTGATCACAGTTTCAGATCAATGGTTTGATCATTCTTTAAAGGACTCGTTTCTCACAATTTTCTTATCCTTATCCAATGGTTGGGATTTAATCATGAGATGGACGATTGTCTTTTCCTCCGGTACTTTCCATCTTCGAGAGTTTTGTTCTTTTATAACCTTCCAACTCTCCCGGACTAAATTTCATCGAAGTGTGTATAGTCTAGATGTTTTCCATGTAGCTACACCATCCAATGATCCAAATCAAAAGCATGTTGCCTCCACCAAGTTAATCTTCATGCACATTACTTTGTGCTTTTGGATCTTGACCATGGATCTTTCTCCTCGACAAATGGTCAGATATTATTTCGGGGCTACGACACTCCATGACTCTGGGTGTTGGTTGTGGAGCCTGATTATCTTCCTGATTCAGAGGTCCTTACTTTCAGTCGTAATTATACCCCATGAAGTATTTACACCCCATAAGTATGTACATTCTTCCACGCGAGGGAGTGTAGAGGGGGGGTACCCCCTCTGTGGGGTCCGGGGGGGCTATCCCCCCGGCTGGGGGGTCTGGGGGCAAGCGGGCCCCCAGCGGGGGTTCGGGGGCAGTGTTCCCCGATGGGGGTTTGGGGGAAAATCCCCCGAAGCAAAAATTGCCTTGTAAAAGTATATTGTAATTTCATTGTAAATCTGGACCGTTCATTATAAGGTTGCAGATCTAACGGTAGAGATTATGTTAGGGTTTTTTTCCCTAGAAGGAAACCCTCTTTTATGAGGGAAATGTATCGCGGTTATGGTGGATTTGTGAATATTGTATTCTGAGAGAGGAGACTGTGAGAGAAAGAAGAGGAAGTTACAACAGGTTTTGTTGTAGGTTGTATCCCTTCATTTGCTGGATAATAATAAAGGAAGGACCTAGAAATTTCTTTGGTGGATGTAGCCCACACTGGGTGAACCACGTAAATCGATGTCTTTCGTGTATTGTGTGTCTTCTGTGTTTTGTTTCTGCATTTGTTTTATTTTATTGCTCCGCGGTCCTATTTTTTCTAACACTGGGTAACTTGAACTCTGAAGTAGTTCAATCCTTATGGATTTCTACCTATCGAATAAGTCACGAGGTTTTGAATTCCACCTGCTATCAGTTGTTAGTACTCCTTACGATATCCTTCCACTATGCTTTGATCACCAGTCGAGAATGCTCCTGAAGTAGATCAACGGTTAACATTACTTCGTGATTTTTGCTTCTACATTTCCACTATGCTTGATCTAACAATCATGATACATCTTGGAGTATCTTAGATCAATGACCGATGTTAGTTCAGGACTTCGGCCTTTGGCTCTTTGGGTAGTTTTTCGTAGAAGGAATTGGATATCCCCGAAGGGCATACTCTTGTAGTGACATAGCTTGCAGACATCACTGTTGATGTGGAAATGGTTGAGTGGTTTCCACGTGTCACCTTGATTCATGACTTTATTATACCTAAAGTGTCAACTAAAAGTTTACACTTGTCACCATCTGAATGCACCACGTGTCCTTGCCGACGTGGTCTTGTTGATGTGGACTATGATGACATGGGCTCTCAATGTGTGTGTCATGTGTCTTACTTCGTGACTTCGGAGCTCCAACCTTCGGGTAAACTTACATGTTATAAACCCTTTTCGCAGAAATGGTTAGTGTCGAAGTTGACCACAATTGGACCCGCCTATCCTAATCCAACGGTCATCATGCATTGTCCAAATCTAATGGTCCTTATTCATTTTGGAAATTCGGGGCTCCGACTATGGGTGAATTCATATGTTCTTGTCTTGTTTTCTCTAGAGTGGTCAGCGTCGGAGTTTATCGTCTCCTTGTGATCTAATGGTTCCCATATTTTACTCCAGATCAATGGTTGACGTGACTTCAAGGCTTCGGCCTTTGGGTATATTTACCTATTCTTGGCATCTCTTCATCGGAGTCGTTAGCGTCGGAGTTGACTGTTGCTACACAAACCTGATATGACGACTATCATTGATCTCGAAGTGCTCCTTAGATCTGACAGATGAATTTTACTTCAGAACTTCAACTTCGGCTAAAATTCCTTCATGCAAATTTCCTTCGATCGATATTATCTGAAGTGGTCAATGTCAGGCTGACCACACGTACGCCATTTCCATAATTGACGGTCCATGATCTGACGGTTGAAATTTGACCCGAAAAATACATCAGAGGATAAGATTACTCCTTGATTCTTTTGGAGTTTTATTGTGGGGATTTCAATATCGATAGAATTTTTACAATGTGTTCTCTCTTCTGAGCTTCGATTAACGTCCTTCCTTCCAATTTGTTCATCTCTATTTCTCCTGAGATTTTAATAATTGTTTATGCATTATGTTATGCATTGATCTTTAATCGCTAACCCTCATGAGCTCTTAATTCCTTGTTCTTCGTTACTCCTTATGTAAATGGATTCTATGCATGATACCTCTCCTGATTTTTAGAATCATAGGATCAGTGTTGATCTTATCCTGATCAACAATGATCACGAATTGCTTCTACCACAAGGTGATCTTCCTCTGCCCCAAGGTGATCTTCCTTTTTCTATGATTATTGTACATGTTTGACTCGTGTTTCCATCAATGACAACACACAATAAATAATGCCAACAATCTCCCCCTTTGTCATTCAGGGAAACATATTTGTAAAACAAATACTTTTTCTCCCCCTATCACTAATCTTATTTTCAGTTTGGAGGATTGAACTTTTACTTATACCAAATTTTTTTTACTGTTTTTCTCCCCCTTTGACATCAATGACAAAGAGTTAAACTTTTATTGTTTTTCTCCCCCTGAGAATGTATCGGTTGTTATCTCGATCTCTTGGGATTTTGTGTTCAAATAGGTAGTCTTATTGATACCAATTTTTGTAGTGATCAAGTCTTTTAAACCTAATCCAATGAATTCCTCATTTGATGACCAAATTAAATACTTCCCCTAAGTTTTTACTATATCCTAGGGTTTTGTTGCATTCTCCTTTGTCCTAAAGGACAAGGGTGTGAATCTCACTAATCTTTTGTTTCTTTATTCTTGTTGATATTCTGATCTTTCGCAAGAATACCACTGATTGCCACCAATTAATTTAATTTCTAATTTTCAACCAATTTAATATCTTATTCATAGTTCTTCGACTCTGCAGAAACCAATTTCAACTTTTATCCCTTAGAAATAAGATTGAATTGGTCCTTTCATCTGTTTGTTTCTACTGTTTCCTCAAATACTTAAAATATGTTTTAGTTTTTCATGATACTTAGGCTATAATCCTCTTCTAACCAAGCTGATGCACTCCATATTGTTAATCGTGTTTTTCCTTCCTTTTATACATATTTTCTGTTGAGGGGAAATTTAGGAGTTCATGAAAATAACATTGGAAAACTTCCAAGATTTTCACTGCTCAATTCTTCTGGTTAATATGCTCTTGAAGATTCATCACTATTTTGTGTAAGTGAAACTTCTTCATTTCCATGTGCCAGATCATCTCTCTTGTTTTCTATTTCAGATTTTCTTCTCCATACTTTTTCATGAGATATTTTTTTTGTAGGATCTTTCTTTTCTAGATTTGTTCTTTGAGACTTATCATTTTTTGTTTTCTTCCAACCTTCATTAGATTTTCTTCCTGACTCGTCTGAATTATTTCTCTTGGTTTGACTTCTTGATTTTCTGCAGTTTTGGGATTTATGACCAAACCTATCACAGTTGTAACATCTCATTGTATGACAAAACTTCGATGTGTGGCCAACATAATTACATCTCCAACATCTCATCGAGTTATTGGACCTTCCTGAAATTTTCTTTTTAAGACTCTTGCATGCCAATGCTTTGTGACCAAAGTTATTAAAAGAAAAGCAATAGCCATTGAAGGTGGTCCCATACTTGGTTCTATTTTAATATGAGAAGTCTGTCTTTTGATATGTTTCTTGGTTTTTGATTTTATAACTTCCTTTCTTGAAAAAGTTCATGGTTTGTTTTAGGTTTGTGACTGTACCTTTTTCTTTTGATGAATATGATCCTTTATCATGTTTTTGAATGGTGCTCCATTTTCCACCTTATCCTTTCTTATTGTATCGAAAACTAGTTTTGTCATCAGTTGGTCTTTGACTGTTCTAAATCCTATCTAGGATAGCTGAGCTATTCAGGAATTTGATAGTTTCTTTTGTCTTTTCATTCTTCTTTTTAAGGTTGATAACTTCCATTTCCAACACGTGACATGTTTCTTCCTTTTTAGTCAATTGAATATTCAAGCTTCTTCTTTTTCCTTAGCTCCTTCAATTTGACTCTTTAGATTGATCATTATTTCTTATGTATCATCCAGGACTTCTATGAAGTTATTAGTTTTTTCATGTGTCTTTAACTCCTCTATATATTTTGTTAGATCAACAACTTCATTCTTCAATCTTTTGATTTCTTCCTTGTTTTCTGGATGAATCCTTTTGAGGTTGATGGCTTCCAATTCCAACCTGTGGCATGATTTTTCCTTTTTAGTTAATCAGATCTTATGTGCTTCTTCATTTTTCTTAGCTTCTTCACTTTGAATAATTAGAGTTGCATTAGTACTTTCATTTATCTTTTTTATGTCAATAATTTCCATTTCCAACATGTGACATGATTCTTCTCTTTTAGTTAATTGGATCTTTTGGACTTCTTCATTTTTCTTAATTTCTTCAAGTTAATTTTTTAGACAAATGACCATTTCTTATGTCTCTTCTAGTACTTCTTTTCTTTTATTGTCATGTGTATTTAATTCTTCCATTTCTTTTGTTATATTAACTACTTCGGTCTTCAATCTTTTGATTTCTTCTTCTTTGTTTTCTAGTTTAATATTTTGTTCATGCTCTTCATGGTTAGATTTATCTAACTATTGTAGTAGCAACATATGTTTCTTTTGAAGTTTCTCCAAATCTTCAAAAGTGCACATAATTGTGTATTCAAGATGGTCAAGAGCATCCCTAGTAACTATAATATATAGACCGTTTGTTGGTTCCATACTAATCACTTCAACTATAGTTATAGCATCATTCTTAGAATCTAATAGTTTTTCCTTTAGTGAGTATGAAGGTATTCATCAATTCCTTGATGCAGTAGTCTTCTATGTTGATGACTGGGGTTTGCATCAATTCTTTGATGGGCTTGTCCTCTTCTATATTTTTTTCTTTGTTCTTTATTCTGATTAAGTAAAGGTGATATTTTATTAATTGAAGTTTATGTCGATGATATTATATTTGGTAGTGATGATGACAGGTTAAGCCAGAAATTTGCAAAAGATATGCAGAATGAATTTGAAATGTCATTACTTGGAGAACTATCCTTCTTTCTGGGACTTTAGATACGTCAAAGAACCCAAGGAATTTTTATTTCTCAAACCAAGTATATCAGAGAAATACTAAAGAGGTTCGAAATGGAATATTGCAAAACAGTTATCACTCCCATGAAAACCAGTTGCAAGTTAATCAAAGATGATGATTCAAAGTCTACAGATCAGAGGCAATACATGTCAATGATTGGCAGCCTACTATATGTGACAACATCCAGACCATATGTAATGCATGCAGCTGACACGATTTCAAGCAGCACCAAAGGAATCACACGTGCTAGCAATGAAGAGGATTTTCAGATATCTCAAAGGAACAGAAGAGTTTGAATTATGGTATCCAAAAGGAAAGGATCTATCTCTTATTGCCTACACAGATGCAAATTGGGTAGGTTGTGTTGATGATCGACGAAGCACCATTGGAGCAACGTTATACTTGGGTGAGTGTTTAGTATCATGGCTAAGCAAGAAACAATCGTCAGTATCTCTATCTACAGCCGAGGCAGAGTATATTGCAGCAGCAACATGTTGTACACAGGTTCTTTGGATGAAACAAAATCTAACAAATATACAGGTTGAGTATGATGAGCCCATTCCAATCTATTGTGATAATACAAGCGCCATCAATATCTCAATGAACCCGGTCATTCACTCCAAGACGAAGCACATTCCAATCAAGTATCACTTTCTACGGGAATAGGTTGCAGAAAAGAACATTAGAGATGAGTATGTGGGCATAAAAGAACAAGTGGCATACATATTTACAAAACCACTTCCACGGGAATCCTTTGAGTATCTTCACCAGAGACTCGAAGTTATTTCTACTCCAAAATGAATGCTTTTGAATGCCTATATTATATGTCTTAGATGTACATGAGGAAGCACCATAAATAGGACAGTTTAGTTAGGGGGAGCAGCCCCAGATGGAAAGATACATTTTCCATTGATAAGAAATAGGAAGAGATTTATCAAATGCAGAGGATAGAGGCATGATTCCAGGGGGAGAAATGGTCACAGAGATGCAGAGGACAGAGGCATGCTTCCAGGGGGAGCATGAGTTATATGACTTCAGTATTGCATGAAATGATTTCAGTATTACATCTGAGTGTTGCCATCAATGCCAAAGGGGGAGATTGTTGATTAAGGTTGGTTGTTAGTGATGTCAACCCTTGAAGAAAGCCTGGTAGCAAATTCTGGTAGCACAAATATTTGGGTAATGGAACCAATTTTGTTTCATGTATAATGGTATGAGTTTTAATATATTTGAAGGTAATATTATTCTATATTGATAGTACATGTCATGCCATTTATGGTGGTATGTGGAGCATCACATAAA
>JZKD02S1738595.1:61095-79539 GCA_000966675.3 Picea glauca | reverse complement strand
TCCAACTCAGCATGCAGAGAATTCAAAGTCACGAGAATGACTCACCAACGGCCTTCCCCAAAATCAGCATGAAAGATCCGACAGATCATCATCAGTCCCTACATTTTTGTATCTTGTTATCGAATCAGATAGATCTAGAATATGCCACGTGCTGATCATAAATGAAAGGTTTGTTTTTAATTTTGATTATAAATACTTCGAACTTGGAAGTATTGAGGGTTGATTTTTACTCTCTAACAAACTGTAAGCACTGTAATTTTCTCAAGATAACTACCAGTAATAAAAAGGATATTTCACAGGATTCCTGTGTTTTAGATGTTGATGAAGTTTTCTCCTCTTTGTTGAATTTTTATCTCTCTCAATACTCATTTTGTTTTTCTAAATATGATCATTTGAAAGTAGCGAAAGTTGCAGAATTTATCCTCGTATACTCTATTTCCGACCTTTAATGATATAAATGTTTTCTTCTGATGTTACAGTTAATAAATTCTTAAATGCTTCTTGATTATAATTGATTATCTCATATTTTCCATCATTAATTTTATGCTAAAGAATCCAACAGTTGCATTATCCTGCCCTGTGATAATACCTTTTAAAATCTGTTAATCAGTCTCTAATTTTATAAAACAAACCCCATAGCCCAATGGAGGCGTAAACCTTTTTCATCCATTTTATAAAAACAAACAACTCGGTCATATTTATTTTAACTACCCTAATATCTGAATTTTGAAACAAAGTTAAATCTTACAGAGAGATCCCTCTCTGAAACTGGTAGGGCTAAATACCAGTTTCGAAGTGGTTGGATAAAGTTACCTCTGGTAAATTTCTTCTGCCTTTCAACAACCTCTGGGAATTGAGTGATAACATAATTGGCGACCATACTGGGGAACTAACAAACTTTATATATCCTACGATTTCTTTCCCCTAGACAAAGAAAACTTTATTTCTGAATGAAATTATAAAGTCTAAAATTTTATAGAGATAATGTTCAGAGTTGTTAAAGTTTGTATATATTAGTTAAAGGTTTCCAAAAATAAAATCAAAATAAAAAATTATGGCTCCTAAAAGAGTTTTCACTAGATCTCATCTAGATCTAGAACCTGCAATAGCAATAAACAATCCTGAAAACTTACTCAGAAAGAAAAACACTGCAGAGGGTTCCGGGAGTCACAGACCACTTCATAGGTCCCCTTCTCTCCCAGAGAAGTCGGTTGCCCTTCAAGATCTCGAGTTTGAAATATCTTTTGAACAAAGCATTTTTAGAACAAAATCTGACAGCTTTGTAAATGAAACAGTTTTAGATCAAACCATCCTTCAACCCGGGACCCCTAAAATACTTTCTCCCAGAGTTGATGTTGATCAACTATTTCTCCAGGAATTTGACAAACTAGAATATCTAGTTCCGAATCTTGATCAAGATTTAGACAAAGCTCACTTGCAGCAGTCATTCGAACTATCTACCTTGACTATTTCCACATATTCTATTAAACCTAAACCATTTCACTCATCTCCTCCCAACCCTTCATCTTCCACATCTTTTGTCACCTCCCCTCCAATCACACAGGTTATTGTTCAACCTCCTCCACCAATCATGGAAACACAATATGCTCCATTGGTGTTGGTTTCTCCTTTACATTCCATGCCTCGGGATTACCAAACTAGACTTCCTTGGTATGATAGTATTGGTCCTTTGAATGCACAACAACATGTTGAAAAAATGAATGATTGTTTTGATTTGCAGGAAGTAGATGAAGTTGATGTGCAAATGAGACTATTTTCACAGAGTCTGACTGGAGAAGTAAAAAAGTGGTTCAAAACCTTAAGTGTTGTTTCCATAACTAACATTGTTTCTTTTCATCGAAGTTTCCTTGACAGGTGGGAGGTGAATACAAATCCTCTTCAGATCTTGTCAGAATATGAGAATATCAAAAGGAACCAAGGAGAGACAGTGCCAGATTACTGCATCCATTTCAATAACCTATACAATGCAATTCCAGTTGATATCAAACCACCTAGTCGTTAGTGTGGAAGAAAATATTTTGTCTAGAAGGGCTAGGCAGAGAACAGAAAGGAGGGTCACCATCAAGGAAGAGCATTCTACTTCCTCATCAGATTCCAAACTAGATTCTCTAGCCAGAGCTATGGATAAAATGATGGAGAGACTCACTATAAGTGACAGAAACCCACCTAGGGAGAACCAAGTTGCTCCTCAAATTCGAAACCCAAACTTCAGAAGAAATCAACCCCAAATCAGGCAGAGAGATCTGAGAGATCAAAGAGAACAGAGGAGGCATGATCAACAGATCATACCACCCCTCTAAGAGAATTACGCTGATGATGGGGAGGAGGTAATCAAGGAGTTTGATGACACTCATATAAAACTCATGGGTGTTCATAATGATGAATCCATTTTTCTTACCCAGGAAGAGCACAAGACCTTTCTCCTTTCAAAAATAGAGGTCAATGAGGAAGCAAAGGAAACAAAACAACATGCCTTTTAGAATGTTATAATGGAGGTCCACAATCATTTTAACCTGAGGAGAAAGAGGGAAAATGAAAACCCTCCAAAGAAGGATGTTGAATCAAAGAAGGCTACTGAAACAAAGAGAATAGTCAAAACCAAGAAAACCTCAGAAAACTCTCCCAAGAAAGTCCCTGAGAGGAATAATGTTGAATCTCCTGCACAAAAAAATCCAGGAATTCTACAAAGAGAAAATAAGACTGAAGTTTCATCAACCAGTCAACCAAGTGCACCTGGCCACAGAGCTTCGATAGATAAACCAGAATTACAGACCCTAAGCAAAGCTTCCACTACTTTCAGCCTTGAAGGGGAGCTATCTTAATTGAAGATTCACATTCCCCTCTCTGAGTTGATGAACAAGAACACTTATCGATCTCAGATGATTAAAGCTTTAAGCATCGAACCTAAGATAGGTACTAAGGCTTTGAATGTTGGATCTATAAATCACTCTGACATGGTAAATCTTGTTGATGACCGATCAGAGCACCTATTTGGTCCTGAAGTTCATGGTCAAATTGATAATGGTGTCGTGGCACCTTTTTACATCAACCTAAATATCCATGACTTGATATTACACAATGCTATGATGGATTTGGGTACCTCTCACAATCTGATGCCCAAATCTGTGATGGAAAAGTTGGGACTCGAGGTCACCAGACCCTACAAGGATTTGCATTCTTTTGACTCGAGCAAGGTCAAATGCATAGGGATAATTAAGGATTTATGAATCACCCTAGCTCAAATCCCAACAAAGAGTATGGTAATGGATATAGTAGTTGCAGACATTCCCCCAAAATACGGTATGTTACTGTCAATATCATAGGGAGCTAAGATGAAAGGAACCCTGCAGCTAGATATGTCCTACGCCACCATCCCGGTATTTGGACAATAGAGGAGACTGTATAGAGAAACCCTGATGAAGTATATGGTCAACAGTCAGGAAGAGCCACACAACTACCCACTATAATCTACACACTATGATATGGATTCTTTCATTCTTTACAATGATGGTGATTTGGAAGAACAAATGGCTCAGCTGGAAGATGATACACATGATTCGAAAGAAGATAAAGCAATCATTGAGGCAAGAAATGTTGAAACTGTGGAAAGTGAGGACCTGCCAACATATTTTTGGAGCATGGATTTCGATGGTGTAGTGATAAAAGAGGGAGTCGGAGCTAGATTTTGGTTACATAATCACAGATCAAGGTATTCAGAGAGCCATTCCTACAAACTAAATTTCCAATGCATTAACAACATAGTTGAGTACGAAGCTTTGATGCTTGGCCTGAAACTACTAAAGAAACTTGGTGCCAAACAGATAATGGTAAGGGGTCATTCTGAATTGATTATTAAGCAAATCAAAGGTGAGTATGCAGCTAAACATCCAAGACTTAGAGCCTATAGGGATGTTGTTTTGGATGCCCTTCAATGCTTTACTGAAATCGACTTGCAGGTAATGCCTAGAGGACAAAACATACTTGCAAATGGGCTGGCTACATCAGCAACTACCTGTAAAATTCCTTTTTGTCCCACTCGCAAGTACACAGTGGAGGTGAAGTGAAGACCAACTATTCCTGACAATATCAAATACTAGCATTTATTTGGAAATAACGATCAAATTGAAGACTTCCTACAGTGTAAGAATGATTTCGAATGTACAAACATAGATTTAGAAAATGATGATGAGATTGTAAATAAATATGTTTTTGAAAGTGGTAGTGTAAATAACATAGATTTTGAAGGTTTGAATGAAAATAAAGTAGATGCAGATGAATTGAATGAAAATGAGATAGATTCTGGTATTCTACAGTTGAAAAATAATCTGTTACCTAGAGGTTTAGTTCCATTGGAAGACTTGTTCGATTTTAACGATGTAGCCAAAAAACCAAAAGTTGAAGCTAGTGGTAAAGAGGTCGAAGCGTGAAACATAGGAACAGAAGAAAAACCCAATATGATAAAACTTTCTAAATCCCTGCCCCCTGAGCAAAAAGGCAAGTACATTGAACTTTTCAAGGAATATGTGAATGTTTTTGCCTGGGGTTATGAGGACTAAAAATCCTATGACACAAGTATCATACAACATCGAATTCCCATAAAATAAGAACACAAACCATTCAGGAATAAACTTAGGAGAATCAATCCCAAGTTGCTTCCCCTAATAGAGAAAGACATCAAAAATATGTATGATGCAAAAATTATAATCCCCTTGAGATTTTCCAAATGGGTGTCTAACCTAGTTCCTACCAGGAAAAAAACTCGTGATATCAGACTTTGCATAGATTTCAGAAATCTGAACAAAGTCTCCCTCAAAGACGATTACCCTTTTCCCAAAATGGATCACATTTTGCCAAAGGTAGTTGGGGCCAGTAGGATCTCCTTACTAGACAGTTTCTCGAGTTACAACCAAGTCCTTGTCCACCCACAAGATCAAGAGAACACAACATTTACCACACCCTGGGGAACCTTCATGTCTGTAAAGATGCCCTTTGGCTTGATGAATGTTGGTGCCACTTTTCAAAGGGAAATGGATATTGATTTTGTGGACGAACTTGGAAGATTTATAGTCATATATCTGGATGATGTGACTGTATACTCCCAATCTGAAGAAGAACACTTGCAGCATCTCAGACACGTGTTTGAGAAGTGCAGAAAATTCAGGATTTCGTTAAACCCAAAGAAGTATCTTTTCAGTTTAGAGGAAGGAAAGTTGTTGGGACACATAATATCTAAATATGGAATTAAAATAGATCCCAGCAGGATAGAAGCCATCCAAAAGGTGGAACACCCCAGGAACATCAAAGAGCTACAATCATTCATCGGCAAAATCAATCTCCTTAGAAGGTTCATACCCAAATTGGTCGAACTTCTTAGGAACATCACTAATATGTTGAAAAAAGACACAAAAATCAAATGGAACACTGAATCCAAACAGTGATTTGAGAAAGTGAAACATGCACTCACCCAAGCCCCAGTTCTGATCAACCCAGATTACACCAAAGATTTTTATTTTTTCTCTTTTGCATCTGAACACACCATCGCAACAGTGATGTTGCAGAAAAACAGTGAAGGGTACGAACAACCCATAGCATTTTTCAACAAATCTTTAAGAGACGTTGCTTTGAACTACAACTTAATGGAGAAACAAGCTTTTGCCCTGGTAAAGGCCATAAAGGATTTCAGAGTCTATATTCTTCATTCTCACATAATTGCATATGTTCCAAACGCAGTAGTAAAGGGTATTCTCACACAGGATAATCCATATGGTAGGAGGGGAAAATTGATTGCGGTTATTCTGGAATATGACATCGAAATAAAACCTACTAAACTGATCAAAGGACAGGGTCTGGAAAAACTAATGGCTGAAAAAAATTCCCATGCATTGGACATTAATGTTTTGGTTGCAGGTGACGAACAAGACGAGCAGGCAAATCCAAATATAAAAGAGGTATTCTTAAATTCCCCTTGGTACGCAGACCTCATTTTTGTACTTCATAACTTACAAGATCCTCTTGGTTTGACCAAGACCAAAGCCAGATTAATCAAATTGAAAGCATTGAAATTTTGTATTCTAGAAGGTAATCTTTATTGGAAAGATCCTGGTGGTATTTTGATTAATTGCCTGTTGAAAGACGAAGCTGACAAAGTTCTGCACGATTTCCAAGCAGGAGATTATGATGGACATCTGAGTTGGAATACCACATCTAACAAGATTTTAAGAGTTGGTTTCTACTGCCCTACATTGTTTGTTGATGTTCATGAAAAACTTACTTCTTGTCATAAATGCCAGGTTTTCGAAGGTAAAAGGAAGTTGTTGCCTCTCCCCATGAAACCCATCTCAGTTGAAGCCCCTTTCCAACAATGAGGTTTGGACTTTATTGGAGAAATACATCCATCCTCCTTGGGCCAACACAAGTGGATCCTCACGGCCATGGACTACTTCACCAAGTGGATCGAGGTTGTGCCATGCAGGCAAGATACTAACTTTGTTATCATTAAATTTTAGAAACTAATATCTTTTCTCATTTTGGATGCCCCAGAAAAGTTATAGTGTACAATGCAGTTGCCTTCAGATCCAAAAAACTCATAGATTTTTGTAGCCAATACCACATTACCTTGGGACACTCAACAACTTATTATCCTCAAGGAAATGGGTTGGCTGAGTCCTGAAACAAAATTCTGGTGAACATTCTCAGGAAAACATTGCAAGAGAATAAGAAATCATGGCATAATAATTTGGTTTTTGCACTCTGGGCTGCCAGAATAAGCACCAAAAGATCAATTGGAATGTCACCATACCAATTGGTGTATGGCACTGAAGCAGTCTTTCCCATCTCCTTAGGGGTCCCTGTCATGAAATTATTGAAGGAAGCGCAAGAAGAGCCAAATGATGTCTAGAGGAGGATAAATCAAATGATCCACTTAATGCAATCCAGAGAGGAAGTCTACAACAAGACTCAAGTTATCCAAGAAGGTATAAAAAAGATTTATGACAAGAGGACTAAAGAATATGATTTTGAGATAGGCAACTTGGTTCTGAAATGGTATTCTAGAAATGAAGATAAGGGTAAGAATGGAAAATTTGATAGCTTATGGAAAGGACTTTACACTATTCAGGCATTCAGAGGAAATAATGCATTTTTTCTCAAAAACAGTGATGGAACAGACCTGCCAGGTGGACCTGTGAACGGCAGGATGTTGAAGCATTATTTTCCACCCCAATAAAGATATCACAAATCTTTTTCCACTGTACATATAATTTTTCTTTTTACATTCAGGTTGTGTGTGGGTGATATCGATCAAATGGTTGAAGCCCGCAGAGAAGGCCCTAAGCCATTGACCAATTCCACCAAGTTCCCAAAATAAAAACAAAATAGATAGCAGCAAAAAAGAAATGGAGGAAACATTTACAGACATCAGAAAGCAGGTTCTTGGCACTTCACAAGGAGAGTACCATCCCCAGGTGGAGTCATTGTGATAACCCTATAATTTATAGGATCATCTGGTCACTGGAAAAAAATTCACTATTGATGTATGTTGTCTTGCAAATATTATTTCATTCCTGCAAATTATTTTCAAAAAGAAAAGAATAAAAGAGGTCACAAAAGAAATGGATAAAAGCCCCATGTAATAATAATAACTTGATCCATACAGTTTAAACATGGCCAAGTCCTTTTGAATTTATGTTGATAGGTTTAGTGAATAAGCCTGGCTAAACTGTTTAATATTAACTAGGTAGTTAGGTTAGCTAGTGAATAAATTTGATCAAACTGTTTAATCTTCATCAAATAGCCCCAGGGTGGATTAATTTATTAGCCCAGCAGTCTAATATGGGATAAATGTGTAGTTAGGTAAGATAGGACATAGGCCAACTAGTTTTTCCTTCAATAAATATGCTTGATCTTCAATGAAAATCCATGATTTTGATGTTTGAGGTATGTTTCCTAACCACCTGGTGACAAAAAGCAAAGGGAAGCAGCGAAAAACCCACAAAAAGAGCAATATCCTAAGTTTTCACTGCACATTTTGGGTTCGGCCCAGAGAATAAGGAACGCGCTAAGACCAATGGTTGATCTAGCGGTGCGTAGATCAATGGTGGATAGCAAATTCCGGACCCCCTCGATCGTTCTACCTTTAATGGTGGGGGGGGGGATCCGATATGGAGAATAAAGAGCACGCTAATATTAACGTCTGATCTAGCAGTGCGTAGATCAACGATGGGCAGCAAATTTCGGACCCCCCCAACCATTCTATCTTTAATGTTGGGGGAGGGGGGGTCCAATATGGAGACTAAAGTGAGCGCATAAATCGACCATAGATCCAACGGCACTTGGATTTACGGTTAGCAAGAGATCCCAAACCCCCCTGACTGTTCTACCTTTAACGTTGGTGGGGGGGGTTCCGATATGGGTGGTTTTTTCCGGTCGGCCCCATCCTAACGTGTCACAAGCATATGGTGTCAAACCCCCTCACTCTAAACCATTTACCACCTAACCCCCCTCCAACACACTGCCATACCAGCATTACTTTACCATCATTGTCTCCTAACATCACGTCCCACTACCCCTCCTTACAATTATCATCTCATAACTTCGTCAGCTTGTCCTCTCCATTCACCCATTACAGGTCATGTCCCACTTGCTTATCTTCCAATCACCCCCTCCACGTCATCCTAGTACACCCGTCACCCATCCACCACCTGTCACCTCATATCTCAAGTGATCTGTTGGCCATTTATTACAGTGTAACATACCCGTTAGTCTGCTGACCTATTCCCCACGCCCAACAGATACCCGTTTACTCAATTTTAACCCTATTTCTTCCATTCCCGTACTGCTCACACTCCCTGTGCACCAAAAATCTCTTTTTCCTCAGCTTTTCAACGAGTAACCCAGCCATAGCCACTGCCTACTAACACTTTTGTTTCAGTTTGCAGGTGCCTATTGAATCGATGGCACTGAAATCTAAAAGATCATAATTCAAGGAAAATCCATTATTTCCACCTCATGTCGATCTCGATAAGATCCTGCTAGCTGAAAAAGATTACCTAATATCAGAGACCAGGTGCGAATTCGATTTCATCAAATTGTCGTCATGGTTTAAAGATACATTTGTGGATCAAAGCGATGAGATTGGGCTCTGGGAGTCCAATCTCCCCCTATATCTCTTTCCCCAAATCCATCATTTTCCCAAATTCACCCTCAAATGCCAGGCTCATTACCTCCCCGATTAGAGAGCCATAGTTTCATCATCTGGAGAAACTTTGTTCTCTATCACACCCGAGGCCATTGATCAAATGATGCAGATATCTAGAGTCGAATCCCACTCTCCCCTCACCATTGAAGTTCTAACATAAATGTATCAGAACCTGTCTTTCCCCCAAAGAGCCCAGATTTTTGAGCTTTTCCTCCCACGGGATGCCCAATTCCCCAAGAAACATTCCCCTTACCACTCCTCCATGTTTTTAGAAAAGGGAAACCAAATTATTTCATCGCTATGTTGTCTGCTCAGATTTTTAGACGAATGGGTGGATGAACCTATCTTGGGTTTCCTATCCATTTTCTCTGTTGAAGAAAAAGCCACCATCTAGTTCAACTACAACACTTTCCTGGTCGAGAACATACATGAACAACTCTTTAAATTTGCCACAGAGGGCATGTTCCGGTATTCTTCAATACTGGCTTGCATGTTCATATTATTTCAAGAAGATAGGCTCTCTTTACCAATGCAGAAAATGGACCAGGATGACAAACCACAGGCCGTAACCTCTTGGACCTCGCTACTCAGAAGAAACTCCACAAAGTTTAATTTCAAACATTTTATTGAGAAGTTTTACCATCCAGTGGTGAGCCTACCTGGTGGTAGACCAGAGCCAAGGATAAATGAAGAGATCCAGAGAATATTACACCTCTCGGACCTTGCCAAGTCTGGGGATTGGTACCTGTATCAAAATCACACAGAAATCAGAGTATATGGGTGTGAGATAGCTCCATACACACTGCCCAAGTACTTGCCTGTTAGGATATTTTCCCTGGAGTATATTAGACAAATGATCAATTCATATGATATACATTTTGTATCTCTGAAGAAGAAACAACATCATGAAATCAAAGGGCAGATAGGACCCTTTATCTGCAACAGTCGAGCTATTGGGGAAGAGGCAGAAAATTTATTAAAGGAAATGAAATTTAGTACCAGTTTCACTTGGTGCTATGATCCGTGTGGGATCATTGCATTGATGAGAGCGAAGAACAAAAGTTCCCTGTATGCTCATATGCTCAAACCCGAAATTGAGAAACTTGTGAACCAAACAGAGTGGGAGGTGAACACTCTAGAAGACATTGAACAACAGTCTCATCTAACCATGATTTCACAAACATCCACTCCACAAGTACCAAAGGAGAAAAGACCCAGGAAGGGTGTCTCTTCTTCAGTCACTGAAGTATTAGCAGAGTATTTCCATGTGTACAAGAAAAGGCCTAAAGATACTCACACTACTGACAAGACTGGAGAGGAAGAGACCCACTCTACCACTGTAGTTAAAGGGGAGCATTCATCACCTTTCTCAAGCAGTCATCAGATGATGTCTACTTCTTCCTCAAAGAAGCAGACTGATACCACTATGATCACCCAACCTCCACCAGGATCTGTAAAACTGAGCATTTTTTAAAAATATGATTTGATTAAGAAGAAAAACCATATGCTAACTAGCAGCACCTATGCTCAGTTCTATAAGAAAACGTCCACAACACAACACAGATTGTTATCAGCTTTTGATACAAAGAAGGGGAGAATGCACATGGCATTTTTGCAGGCACAAGTGCCCCATCCAAAATAAATCACTGATTATAAGAGGGCTACAATGGAGTTTGACACCAGAGATGTACATCCAGCTGATCAGATGGATCTACACAGGCAAACTGGAGAAATTATTTTCTCAACATTAGCCAATGCTTCCACCTCTGCTGCCAAATTACAGGTTTCTCTGAAGAATGTTCAAACCCAATTAAAGATGGAGAAAATATCATCCTTTGCAAAGGATAACATGATTAATTCCTTAGAAGAATTGGTGCTCAAAATTGGGTATGACCCCTCAAATGTGAAAGCAGTTGAGGAGTTGCTTAAGAAAAAGAATGTTGACATAGCGTCTTTGAGGAAGCAACTGAAATTTCCAACTACAGAAGACTCACGGGACAAAGAGATAGCTGAGACAAAAGGGGAGAAGGAGGAATTGCTAAATCTTATCATGGAACAAAATGCACAAATAAAATATATGGAAGCAGAGATGGAGCGGTTAGTAAAGGAGAAGGAAAAAACAAAACCTATGGAAGTCATCCCACTGAGTGCAGTTCCTCACACATGAGTTAGCACAACAACTATATCAACAACCACTACAACAGAAATTCCATTAGCCACCCCACTGATAGCTCTGGAAAAATCTGTAGAGCTAGCAAAATCAATGGAGGAGATAACCCTACAAGGAACAGAGATCAATAGACAGAAGAAGGAGGTTGAGAATCTCCAGGAGCTTAAGTCTTCCTACCAAAAAAACTACAGTATTGAGAGGCAAACATCAGAAAAACTCAAGCAGTAAATACAGCAGCAGCAAAAACAAACAGTGGTGGGAAAAACACTAGTTGAAGCCAAGGAGAACATTTGGATGGACATCTCCAAGTCCATAAATGAAATTTGTCCCATGGTTCAAATTATGTTTTAACAACAAGAACTAGTGTTGAGGAGCAGACAGGTCATTGACAAGATAAAGGGAGAGTTGGGGGAAATGCCCACAAAAGAAAATGAAATCATTAGATTTCTGAATTCGAAGACTAGGGAAGAGCTCGAAGACCTAAAGATTGAAGATAGGATGGAAACCATCCTCGAAGTCAAGAGGGTTCTGACTAAAAGAGGATTGATGTTGCAGCTGGAGGAGAAATTTTAGAACATGGACGTTGGAGTTCAGAGGTTCTTCAGCAAGATCGATGCCTTGCAAAATAAAGGTCTTCCTAGTTTACTGGTACCGAATGACAAGTTGATGACCCTCTCTGACTACAAGAAGAAGATTTCCATGGTGGCCAAGGATAGTTCCAAGTTTTCAAGAATACAGGGCAGCATAACAGGAAAAGCATTTCTAGAGACTTTGCAGTTGGACCTCAACATCCAGCACGAGATCAAATATATTTTCATCACTAGGCCAACGTTTTCTAAATATACATAAATGGATGAAATCTACTGAAGACTACTCAAAGTCACCATTCCGAGTCAGCAAAGATGGGTGGAGTTGTGCACTTTGATTGAATGAGAGATGAGGTGTACAGTCCAACTCAGAATGCAGAGCAGTCAAAGTCACGTGAATGACTCATCAATGACCTTCCCGAAAATCAGCATGAAAGATCTGACAGATCATCATCAGTCCCTACATTTTTGTATCTTGTTATCTAGTTAGTTAGATCTAGAATTTTCCACATCCTGGTCATAAATGATAGGGTCGTTTTTAATTTTGATTATAAATACTTCGAACTGGAAGTATTAAGGGTTGATTTTTACGCCCTAGCAAGTTGTAAGCACTGTAATTTTCTCAAGAGAACTTCCAGTAATAAAAGGGATGTTTCACAAGATTCCTACATGTTAGTTGTTGGTGACGTTTTCTCCTCTTTGTTGAATGTTTATCTCTCTTAGTACTCATTTTGTTTTTCTAAATCTGATCATCTGAAAGTAGCGAAAGTTGCAGAATTTATCCTCGTATACTCTGTTTCCGACTTTTAATGATCTAAATGTTTTCTTCTAATGTTACAATTAAGAAATTCTTAAATGCTTCTTGATTATAATCGATTATCTCATCTTTTCTGCTTTCCATCATTTTTATGCTAAATAATCCAACAGTTGCATTATCCTCCCCTGTGAGAATACCTTTTAAAAAAATTTAGCCGGTCTCTAATTTTATAAAATAGACCCCATAGCCCAATGGAGGTGTAAACCTTTTTCAGCGATTTTATAAAAACAAACAACTCGGTCCTATTTATTTTAACTAGCCTAATATCTAAATTTTGAAACAAAGTTAAATCTTACAAAGAGATCTCTCTATGAAATTGGTAGGGCTAGATACCAGTTTCGAAGTGGTTGGATAAAGTTACCTCTGGTAAATTTGTTTTGTCTTTCAACAACCTCTGGGAATTTACAGAGTGATAACATAATTGGAGACCATACTGGGGAACTAAACAAACTTTATATATCCTATGATTTCTTTCCCCTAGACAAAGAAAACTTTATTTATGAACGAAATTATAAAGTCTAAACTTATATAGAGATAATGTTCAGAGGTTATTAAATTTTGTATATGTTAGTTAAAGGTTTCTAAAAATAAAATAAAAATAAAAAATTATGGCTCCTAAAAGAGTTTTCACTAGATTTCATCCAAATCCAGAACCTGCAATAGCAATAGACAATCCTGAAAAATTATTCAGAAAGAAAAATACTATAGAGGGTTCTGGGAGTCACAGTCCACTTCATAGGTCCCCTTCTCTCCTAGAGAAGTTGGTTTCCCTTCAAGATCTCGATTTTGAAATATCTTTTGAACAAAGCCTTTTTAGAACAAAATCTGACAGCTTTGTAAGTGAAACAGTTTTAGATCAAACCATCCTTCAACCCAAGACCCCTGAAATACTTTCTCCCAGAGTGATCAACAATTTCTCCAGGAATTTGACAAACTAGAAGATCTAGTTCTGAAACTTGATCAAGCTTTAGACAAATCTCACTTTCAGTAGTCATTCGAACTTTTTGCCTTGACTATTGTCATAGCTTCTATTAAACCTAAACCAGTTCGCTCATCTCCTCCCAGCCCTTCATCTTCCGTAGCTTCCGTCACCTACCCTCCCATCACACAGGTTATTGTTCAACCTCCTCCACCAATCATGGCAGCAAGATATGCTCCATTGGTGTTGGTTGCTCCTTTACATGCCATGCCTCTGGATTACCAAACTAGACTTCCTCAGTATGATAGTACTGGTCCTTTAAATGCAAAACAACATGTTGACAAAATGAACGATTATTTTGATTTGCAGGAAGTAGATGAAGTTGATGTGCAGATGAGACTATTTGCACAGAGTCTAACTGGAGAAGTCAAAAAGTGGTTTAAAACCTTATGTTTTGCTTCCATAACTGACATTTTTTCTTTTCATCGAAGTTTCCTTGACAGGTGGGAAGTGAAGAAAAATCCTCTTCAGATCTTTTCATAATATGAGAATATCAGAAGGAGCCAAGGAGAGACAGTGCAGGATTACTGCACCCATTTCAATAACCTATACAATGCAATTCCAGTTGATATCAAACCACCTCAAGGTTTGGCATTAATAAAATTCCCCTATGGATTTGACGCAAACATATCATATCATCTAAGGGAAGGAAATGTTGCAACTCTGGAAGACATGCAAAAAAGTTTTGTTAGTTTGGAAGAAAATCTTTTGGCCAGAAGGGCCAGGCAGAGAACAAAAAGGAGGGTCACCATCAAGGAAGGGACTTCTACTTCCTCATCAGATGCCAAACTAGATTCTCTAGCTAGAGCTATGGAGAAAATGATGGAGAGACTCACTATAAATAACAGAAAACTACCTAGGGAGAACCAAGTTTCTCCTCAAATTCGAAACCCAAACTTCAGAAGAAATCCACCCCAGATCAGGTAGAGAGATCTGAGAGATCAAACAGAACAGAGGGGGCCTGATCAGCAGATCAGACCACCCCTCCAGAAGAATTATGCTAAAAATGGGGAGGGGGTAATTGAGGAGTTTGATGACACTCATATAAACCTCATGGGCATTCATGATGATGAATCCATTTTCTTACCCAGGAAGAGTACGATATCTTTCTCCTTTCACAAACAGAGGTCAATGAAGAAGCAGAGGAAACAAAACAACAGACCTTTGAGAATGCTATAATGGAGGTCCATAGGCAGTATAACCCGAGGAGAAAGAGGGAAAATGACAACCCTCCAAAGAAGGTTGCTGAAACAAAGAAGGCTATTGAAACAAAAAGAATAGTCGAAACCAAGAAAACCTCATAAAACTCTCCCAAGAAAGTACCTGAGAGGAATAATGTTGAATCTCTTGCACAAAAAACTCTAGGAATTGTACAAAGAGAAAATCAGACTGAAGTTTCATCAACCAATCAACCAAGTGCACCTGGCCACAGAGATATGATAGATAAACCAGAAGTACAGACCCTAAGCAAAGCTTCCACTACTTTCAACCTTGAAGGGGAACTAGCTAAATTGAAGATTCCCATTCCCCTCTCTGAGCTGATGAATAGGAACACTTGCGGCATCTCAGACGCGTGTTTGAGAAGTGCAGAAAATTTGGGATTTCGTTAAACCCAAAGAAGTCTCTTTTTGGTTTAGAGGAAGGAAAGTTGTTTGGACACATAATATCTAAAGACAGAATTAAAATAGATCCCAACAAGATAGAAGCCATCTAGAAGGTGGAACACCCCAGGAACATCAAAGAGCTACAATCATTCATCGGCAAAATAAATTTCCTTATAAGGTTCATACCCAACTTGGTCGAACTTCTTAGGAACATCACTAATATGTTGAAAAAAGACACAAAAATCAAATGGAACATTGAATCCAAATAGTCATTTGAGCAGGTGAAACATGCACTCACCCAAGCCCCAGTTCTGATCAGCCCAGATTACACCAAAGATTTTTATCTTTTCTCTTTTGCATTTGAACACACCATAACAATAGTGTTGTTGTAGAACAACTATTAAGGGTTCAAACAACCCATAGCATTTTTCAGAAAAGCTTTAAGAGACGTTGCGTTGAACTACAACATAATGGAGAAACAAGATTTTGCCCTGGTAAAGGCCATAAAGGATTTCAGAGTCTATATTCTTCATTCTCACACAATAGCATATGTTCCAAATGTAGTAGTAAAGGATATTCTCACACAGGATAATCCAGATGGTAGGAGGGGAAAATGGATTGTGGTTATTCTGGAATGACATTGAAATAAAACCTACTAAACTGATCAAAGGACAGGGTCTGGCAAAACTAATGGCTGAAACAAATTTCCATGCATTGGAAATTAATTTTTTGGTTGTAGGTGACGAACAGGACGAGAAGGCGACACCAAATATAAAAGAGGTATTCTTAAATTCCCCTTGGTACGCAGACCTCATTTTTGTACTTCATAACTTACATGCTCCTCCTGGTTTGACCAAGACCAAAGCTAGATTTATCAAACTGAAAGCATTGAAGTTTTGTAGTCTAGAAGGTAATCTTTATTGGAAAGATCCACGTGGTATTTTTCTTAATTGCCTATTTAAAGACAAAGCTGACAAAGTTCTGTAGGATTTCCATGCAGGAGACTGTGGTGGACATCTAAGTTGGAAGACCACAACTAACAAGATTTTAAGAGTTGGTTTCTACTGGCCTACATTGTTTGTTGTTTTTCATCAAAAAGCTACTTCTTGTCATAAATGCCAGGTTTTCGAAGGTAAAAGGAAGTTGTTTCCTTTTCCCATTAAACCCATCTCAATTGAAGCCCCTTTCCAACAATGGGGTTTGGACTTTATTGGAGAAATATATCCATCTTCCTCGGGCCAACACAAGTGGATCCTCATGGCCATGGACTACTTCACCAAGTGGATCGAGGTTGTGCCATGCAGGCAAGATACTGACTCTGTTATCATTAAATTTTTAGAAAGTAATATCTTGTCTCATTTTGGATGCCCTGGAAAAATTATAGATGACAATGCAGCGGCCTTCAGATCCAAAAGAATCATAGATTTTTGCAGCCAATACCACATTACCTTGGGACTCTCAACAACTTATTATCCTCAAGGAAATGGGTTGGTTGAGTCCTCAAACAAAAGTCTAGTGAACATTCTCGGGAAAACACTGCAAGAGAATAAGAAATCATGGCATAATAAGTTGGTTTTTGCACTCTGGGCAGATAGAATACGCACCAAAAGATCAATTGGCGTGTCACCATACCAATTGGTGTATGGCACTGAAGCAGACTTTTCCATCTCCTTAGGGGTCCCTGTCATGGAATTATTGCAGGAAGTGCAAGAAGAGCCAAATGATGTCTAGAGGAGGATAAATCAAATAATCCACTTAATGCAATCTAGAGAGAAAGTCTACAACAAGACTTAGGTTATCCAAGAAGGTATAAAAAAGATTTATGACAAGAGGACTAAAGAAGATGATTTTGAGCTAGGCAACTTGGTTCTAAAATGGGATTCTAGAAATGAGGATAAGGGTAAGCATGGAAATTTTGATAGCTTATGGAAAGGACCTTACACCATTCAGGCATTCAGAGGAAATAACGCATTTTTTCTCAAAAACAGTGATGGAACGAACCTACCAAGTGGACCTGTGAACGGCAAGATGTTGAAGCATTATTTTACACCGCAATAAAGATATCACAAATCCTTTTCCATTATACATACCATAATTCTTTTTACATTCAGGTTGTGTGTGTGTGATATCGATCAGATGGTTGAAGCCCACAGAGAAGGCCCTAAGCCACTGACCAATGCCACCAAGTTCCCAAAAAAAAAAAAAAATAGATAGCAGCAATAAAGCAATGGAGGAAACCTTTACAGACATCAGAAAGCAGGTTCTTGGCACTTCACAAGGAGAGTACCATCCCCAGGTGGAGCTGCTGTTATAACCCTATAATTTATAGGATCATCTGGTGACTGGGAAAATTTTCAGTATTGATGTATGTTGTCTTGCAAATAATATTTCATTACTGCAAATTATTTTCAAAAGGAAAGAAAAGAAAAGAAAGAAAAAGAAAAGAAAAGAATAAAAGAGGGCACAAAAGAAATGGATAAAATCCCCATGTAATAATAATGACTTGATCCATACAGTTTAAACATGGCCAATTCCTTTTGAATTTATGTTGATAGGTTTAGTGAATAAGCCTGGCTAAACTGTTTAATCTTAACTAGGTAGTTAAGTTAGTTAGTGAATAAATTTGATCAAACTGTTCAATATTGATCAAATAGCCCCAGGGTAGAGTAATTTCTTAGCCCAACAGTCTAATCTAGGCTAAATGTGTAGTTAGGTAGGATAGGCCATAGGCCAGCTAGTTTTTCCTTTAATAAATATGCTTGATCTTCAATGAAAATCCATGATTTTGATGTTTGGGGTGTGTTTCCTAACCACTTGGTGACAAAAAGCAAAGGGAAACAGCGAAAAACCCACAAAAAGAGCAATATCCTAGGTTTGTGTTGCACATTTTTGGTTCGCACCTAGAGAATAAGGAGCGCGCTAAGATAAATGGATGATATAGAGGCATGTAGATCTATGGTGGATAGCGAATTCCGGACCCCCTCGACCATTCTACCTTTAACGGTGGGGGGGGTCTGATATGGATAATAAAGAGTGCTAAGATCAACAGCTGATCTAGCGGCGCGTGGAT
>JZKD02S1738595.1:46118-61045 GCA_000966675.3 Picea glauca | reverse complement strand
GATATGGGCGGTTTTTCCCAGTGGCCCCAATCCTAACATGTCACAAGCATATGGTGTCGAACCCCCTCACTCTAAACCATTTACCACCTAACCCCCCTCTGACACACTGCCATACCGGAATTACTTTACCACCGTCGTCTCCTGATGTCACATCCCACTACCCCTCCTTACAAGTTTTGTCTCATAACTCTGTCATCTTGTCCCCTCCATTCACCCGTTACAGGCCATGTCCCACTTGCTTATCTTCCAATCAACCCCCTCCATGTCATCCTGGTACACCCGTCACCCGTCCTCCACCTGCCACCTCATGCCTCAAGTGATCCGTTGGCCATTTATTATAGGCTAACATACCCGTTAGTCTGCTAACATGTTCCCCATGCCCAACGGATACCTATTTACTCCATTTTAACCTCGTTTATGCCATTCGCGCACTGCTCACACTCTCTGCACACCAGAAATATCTTTTTCCTCACCTTTTCAACCAGTAACCTAGCCATAGCCACTGCCTACTAACGTTTTTGTTTCAGTTTGCAGGTACCTGTTGAATCGATGGCACCAAAATCTAAAAGATCATAAGTCGAGGAAAATACATTCTTTCCACCTCATGTTGATCTCGACTGGATCTCGCTAGCTGACAAAGATTACCTGATCTCAGAGACTAGGTGAGAATTCGATTTCGCCGAATTGAAGTCATGGTTTAAAGATACATTCGTGTTTCAAAGTCATGAGATTGGGCTCTGGGAGTCCAATCTCCCCCTGTATCTCTTTCCCCAAATCCACCATTTTCCCAAATTCGCCCTCAAATTCCAGGCTCATTACATCCCCGATCAGAGAGCCATAGTTTCATCGTCCAGAGAAACTCTGTTCTCTATCACACCCAAGGCCATTTCTCAAATGATGCAGATATCTAGAGTCAAATCCCACTCTCCCCTCACCATTGAATTTCTAACAAAAATGTACCAGAACCTGTCTTTCCCCAAAAGAGCCCAGATTTTTGAGCTTTTCCTCCCACAGGATGCCCAATTCCCCAAGAAACATCCCCCTTACCACTCCTCGATGTTTTCATAAAAGGGCAACCAAATTATTTCATCGCTATGTTGTTTGCTCAGCTATTTCTCAGACGAATGGGTGGATGAACCTATCTTGGGTTTCCTATCCATTTTCTCTACTGAAGAAAAATCCACCATCCATTTCGACTACAACACTTTCCTGGATGAAAACATACATGAACAACTCTTTAAATTTTCCACAGAGGGCACGTTCTGGTATTGTTCAATACTAGCTTACATGTTCACCTTATTTCAAGTAGATAGGCTCTCTTTCCCAATGCAGAAAATGGACCAGGATGGCAAACCACAGGTTGTAACCTCTTGGACCTCATTGCTCAGAAGAAACTCCACAAAGTTTAATTTCAAACAGTTTATTGAGCAGTTTTACCATTCACTGGTGAGCCTGCTCGGTGGTAGACCAGAGACAAGGATAAATGAAGAGATCCAGAGAATATTACACCTCTCGGACCTCGCCAAGTCTGGGGATTGGTACCTGTATCAAAATCACACAGAAATCGGAGTATATGGGTGTGAGTTAGCTCCATACAATCTGCCCAATTACTTGCCTGTTAGGATATTTTCCCTGGAGTATATTAGACAAGTGATCAATTCAGATGATATACATTTTGTATCTCTGAAGAAGAAACAACATCTGAGAATCAAAGGGAAAATAGGACCCTTTATCTACAACAGTCGAGCTGTTGGGGAAGAGGCAAACAAGTTATTAAAGGAAATGAAATTTAGTACCAGTTTCACTTGACGCTATGATCCGTGTGGGATCATTGCAGAGATGATACCGAAGAACAAAAGTTCCTTGTATGCTCATACGCTCAAACTAGAAATTGAGAAATTTGTGAACTAGACAGAGTGGGAGGTGAACACTCTAGAAGACACTGAAAAGTAGTCTCGTCTAACCATGATTTCACAAACAACCACTCCACAAGTACCAACGGAGAAAAGACCCAGGAGGGATGTCTCTCCTTCAGTCATTGAAGTATTGGCAGAGGATTTCCAAGTGTACAAGAAAAGTCCTAAAGCTACAAACACTACTGAAAAGACTAGAGAAGAAGAGACCCACTCTACCACTGTAGCTGAAGGGGAGAATTCATCACCTTTCTCAAGCAATCATCAGATGATGTCTACTTATTCCTCAAAGAAGCAGACCGATACCACTGTGATCACCCAACCTCCATCGAGATCTGTAAAACTGAGCATTTTTAAAAAATATGATTCGATCAAGAAGAAAAACCAGATGCTGACCAGCAACACCTATGCTCAGTTATGGAAGCAAACGTCCACAACACAGCACAGATTGTTATCAGCTTTTGATTCAAAGAAGGGGAGAATGCAAATGGCATTTTTTGCAGGCACAAGTGCCCCATACAAAAGAAACCACTAATTATAAGAGGGCTACAATGGAGTTTAACACCAGAGATGTACATCCAGCTGATCAGATGGATCTACACAGGAAAACTGGAGAAATGATTTTCTCAACATTAGCCAATGCTTCCACCTCTGCTGCCAAATTACAGGTTTCTCTGAACAATGTTCAAACCCAATTAAAGCTAGAGAAAATATCATCCTTTGCAAAGGATAACATGATTAAGTCCTTAGAAGAATTGGTGCTCAAAATTGTGTCTGGCCCCTCAAATGTGAAAGTAGCTGAGGAGTTGCTCAAGAGAAAGAATGTTGACATAACATCTCTGAGGAAGCAACTGAAATTTCCAGATACAAAAGACTCACAGGACAAAGAGATAGTTGAGACAGAAGGGGAGAAGGAGGAATTGCTAAAGCTTATCATGGAACAAAATGCACAGATAAAAGAGATGGAAGCAGAGCTAGAGTGGTTAGTAAAGGAGAAGGAACAAGCAACACCTATGGAAGTCATCCCACTGAATGCAGTTCCTCTCACAAGAGTTAGCACAACAACTGTATCAACAACCACTATAGCAAAAATTCCATTAGCCACCCCACTGATAGCTCTGTAAAAATCTATAGAGATAGAAAAATCAATGGAGGAGATGACCCTGCAAGGAACAGAGATCAATAGACTGAAAAAGGAGGTTGAGAATCTCTAGGAGCTTAAGTCTTCCTACCAGACAAACTACAACATTGAGAGGCAAACATCAGAAAATATCAAGCAAGAAATACAGCAGCTGCAAAAGCAAACAATGGCGGGAAAAACACTAGCTGAAGTCAAGGAGAACATTTGGATGGACATCTCTAAGTCCATAAATGAAATTTGGCCCATGGTTCAAATTATGTTTGAACAATAGGAACTAGTGTTGAGGAGCAGGCAAGCCATTGACAAGATAAAGGGAGAGCTGGGGAAAATGCCCACAAAAGCAAATGAAATCATTAGATTTTTGAATTCGAAGACTAGGGAAGAGATGGAAGACCTGAAGATTGAAGATAGGAAAGAAACCATCCTTGAAGTCAAGAGGGTTCTGACTAAAAGAGGATTGATGTTGCAGCTGGAGGAGAAAGTCCAAAACATGGACGTCGGAGTTCAGAGGTTCTTCAACAAGATCGATGCCTTGAAAAAGAAAGGTCATCCTAGTTTACTGGCACTGAATGACTAGCTGATGACCCTCTCTGACTACAGGAAGAAGATTTCCATGGTGGCCAAGGACAGTTCCAAGTTTTCAGGAATACAGGGTAGCATAACAGGCAAATCATTTCTAGAGACTTTGCAGCTGGACCTCAACATCCAGCATGAGATCAAATATATTTTCATCACCAGGCCAACGTTTTCTAAATATACAAAAATGGATGAAATATACCAAAGACTGCTCAAAGTCACCATTCCCAGTCAGCAAAGATGGGAGGAGTTGTGCACTTTGATCGAATGAGGGATGAGGTGTACAATCCAACTCATCATGTAGATCAGTCAAAGTCACGTGAATGACTTACCAATGGCCTTCCCCAAAATCAGCATGAAATATCCGACAAATCATCGTCAGTCCCTACATTTTTGTATTTTGTTATCTAGTTAGTTAGATCTAGAATCTGCCACGTCCTAATCATAAATGATAGGGTCGTTTGTAATTTTGATTATAAATACTTCGAACTTGGAAGTATTGAGGGTTGATTTTTATGCCCTAGGTGTGGGATATTAGCCTTGATTAGTCATTAGGTTGCATTAATTGAGTAGGTAACCGCTTGAAAATAATGTAATAGTATTTAGATAGGAGAAAGAAGAGCGAAAAAGACCTAAGTCCTTAGACAAGTTTTTCTTGTAATAGTTGTAAAGGATAAACAACTGTAATTATGTTTTCTTCTGAAATGAATAGAACATAGGAAATTGACCCAAATACACAGTGTTGACATTGTTATGGTTTGACTGTGTTGTTATGTGTTTGTGAATAGATGATGTTCATAGTGAATGAATGAATAATCAAATGAGTTCAATTGTTTCTCTTATGTAAGATTATGCAAGGAGTGCATGCAGAGCGCAAGGAGTGCTTATAAAGAAGTCTTTTTCGACTTAAAGCTCATAAGAGATAGTGAGGAATTTTCGTATGCAGAGTGTGCATATTGAGTGCAAGGAATGCGTATAGAAACAAACTTGTGTTAAAGTTTGAAATCTTAGGAGGTTGAGCTCAGAGTATGCCAGGAGGGTGACAAAAAGTCGTTTGAAGAAGACACGAAGTGCAAGTGTGCACAAGGGACGAGATTTAAACTTCATTTACCAGAAGCTCGGGAGGATTAGTGGTTTTAAGTCTCTTGAGGAAACACTTAAAAACATTTCTAAGATTTGAAGATTTGAAGTGTTCAAAGGTGAAGCACAAAAAAATTGAAGTTCGAAGAAAGAACAAGTACAGAGGATTGAGCAGGAGAAATCCTTCAGAAAAGAATTTTGAAGATTGGACAAGATTGAGGGTCAAGACCCATTCAGAAAGAGCCGAAATATTACAAACCATTAGATCTCATAGAAGTATCATATTGGTTATGTTATCACTCTGTCAATTCCCGGAGGTTGTTGAAAGGAAAAAGAAATTTACCGGAGGTAACTTTATCCAACTACTTCAAAACTGGTATCTAGCCTTGTCAGTTTCAGAGAGGGATATCTCTGTAAGATTTAACTTTGTTTCAAAATTCAAATATTAGGCTAGTTAAAATAAATAGGACCGAGTTGTTTGTTTTTATAAAATGGCTAAAAAAGGTTTACACCTCCATTGGTCTATGGGGTCTATTTTATAAAATTAGAGACCGACTAACAGATTTTAAAAGGTATTCTCACATGGCAGGATAATGCAACTGTTGGATTCTTTAGCATAAAAATCATGGAAAGTAGAAAAGATGAGATAATCAATTACAATCAAGAAGCATTTAAGAATGTCTTAATTGTAACATCAGAAGAAAACATTTAGATCATTAAAAGTCGGAAACAGAGTATACGAGGATAAATTCTACAACTTTCGCTACTTTCAAATTCTTGCTACTTTTCAAGCGGTTACCTACTCAATTAATGCAACCTAATGACTCGCTCTTCTAGTTGACGAATGGTCAATTTCGCCCGTCAACACAATCGTGTAAAGGATTTACAATGGTTTCGTCATTTCAAACGGTGGCCCGGTTTACACAACCAAAATTAATTAACGAGAATTCCAAAAAGTCTTCGCACCACTTCCAAGCTAGTTAATTGTCGGTTCAGCTCCTTCAATGTGTTGAGGTGTCGATTCCAATTCCACGTCTACTTCCTTTTGATGTGATTGTGATGCTCCTGCATCAAGGGCCATTCCACTCACCTCTTGAGAGGATTGGCATTGTATTTCTTCACCATTGTTACCTTCCATTGTATGAAGAGAAGAGCTCTCTATTAGATAACTCAAGAGCCCTCCCAAGGAGGAAGAGGGGATTCATAAGTCCATGCCTTTCTCTATGGTGCTACCCTATGAATACATTGATCCATTGGTAGCTATATGATTGTCATTTTTTGTTTTCATGGTTCTATTTCTTGCAAGCTTCTATAACATGTATTTCATTTTGTTTTTATTTTTATTTCCTTGTTTCGTGTGTATTTTGTTATATAATCAACTCACAAACCTTTGTCTTGTTTAGCTGACTTAACTAGGCAATTAAGTGTTGTGTTTTTTCTCACCCATTTGAAAAAACCAACACAGCAATGAGGATATCATCTATATCTCCAACTCTTTTGGTCATTGGTGTCAAAGTACCATAGGAATTTGAGACATAGCCTTCGCCATCAGATCCCAAATTTTTTGTAGTGGATCATTAGGATTCTTGTGGTCTGAGACACCAGATCTGAATTCACACTGCTTGGACTCCAAAGGATAGTGAGGCCCCCTCGACTTCTATACATTCTACCTCACAATTCTTCCAGATTTTATTTTCTATTCTTTTCAACATGTTTCTATCATGTTTAGCTTGTTGCAACATTACTACATCTACTTTTTCTTCAGCTATTTTTTTTCTTGAGTATTCTATGTTTGGAAAGAGAATTCAAACCCATCATATTCTAGGAGAAGATCTTCAAATTTAACATTTGGGTTGGGATTGGAAATAATTATTTGGGAGGCCCACTACTTCACCAGAGTCGATGATTAGAGCTCCTATTTCTTCCAAGACCTGCTTATGGGGCTTGCACCCCTTCTCTTTTCCTCCCCCCCCCCTCATTTTTCGAGGTCTTCATCAAGTTAGTTTTGATACCTAGGTTCCCTAAGGATGAGGTATGATTCTCTTGGCTATGTCCTTTACCTTTCCCTATGATTAGTTCCCATTGTAGTTTATGTAGTTTTCCCACCTACATATTGTTGATCTCCTTCTCATCATGTACTGTTATAAGTGCTTTGAAATATACCTCCATGTCCTCTAGTTCCATGCTCTCAGGACCATCCAACCACTCTGATTCCTCCTGTGAACCCTCATTGTCCGCTAGATCTTGCATATTAATCTCAACTTCCATTGTTGGAGATATTATAGTTCTTTGTTTTGTACGACGATATTTTTGAATTTTTTCTTGCTTGACTTCTACTCCTTTTTGTGTCTCCTTATTCTTCTCTAGTTGTTGTTTCTCCCCTTCTTTATTTTCTACCATGTTCTCTTCTATGGCTAGTTCTTGGAAATTGCTTGAATCCTTCATGGAGGCTACTCCTGTGGGTTTATTTCCTTTACGTCTCACCTTCCTTTTGTTGGGGATATTTACGAATCCATCCACAACCATCTCCTCCTTACCCTTGTTTTTTGTTGATGTTGGGTTATGTGGACAATCTCTCAACATGTGTCCATGCTCATGGAATTTTCTGAATCTAAATGGGATATGTTCATACTCTATGGTTTGGATCCATTATATGTCCTAATAGATGGAAATGACTATTGATTCTAGTAAAGATCCTACCGTGATCATATACATGCATATCCTTGCATAGGATGTGTATCTTTCCATCTTAGTGATCTCTGAAAGTTTGACAAAGGATCCAAGAGTGTTTTTTATGTCTTCCAAGGTTTCCAAATGCCATAACTCTTGAGGTAAGGAGTATAAACAAATACATATCGGTGTTGTTGTGTAGTCTTCTTTCTCTGATGAAAATTGTTCTATCTAGTATCTAAGATGCAGTCCCACCGATTTGAAAAAATAAGGCCCCACACCAAATATTTTGTCTTTGTCTTCGGTACATGATAAAATTACTATGAAAAAACCTTTGGATCCCAGCTTAAGATCCATTTCTCCTTTAACTTTCCATCTTGATTTTACCCATACCATAAGGGATTTTTTCGAGGTCCAAATTCCCATGAATTTGTCAATGATAGCGTGGTCCTTCATGTATTGTATGCAGTCCCCAATCCGTGGGGATGTGAACTCATACTGAGGGTTCTCCACAGTTTTGGCCAGATAGCCATTTTTCAGTTGTCGTTTAGGTTTGTTGTCAGTGCCTGCTATTATGTCAGGTTGGTCAGATCTGGGCAAACCGTTGTCTGTCCCTACTGTTGTGAGTGGGAAATCCCCCTATGGACTAGCACTTAGGTTTTTAATCATGCATGCAGAAAAGACCTAAAGATTCCTACCTTTTACCATCATCCTAGACCTAATCCCCATTATTCTTAAGCAAATACACAGGTAAGAAGATCAAGTGAACATACCTTATTTTCGACGTTTTGATATCGATCCCTCTTCATGCTTGGTCTCTCTTTGACTGCAACTCTCCTCCCAAGGTTGACCTACATTCACAAAATACAAACAAATAACTCCACATGCATTTGATCTACAGATTAATGGGTTAGAGATTTAATCAACATGTATGCAATAAACAATGAAAACCTCATATGGTGGGATAGGAAAAGTACTTATTTATTATTAACTTCACTAAATCAACTTACAATAATGAAGCCGGCCACTACTCCATGAATCTAGTCCTGGGCTCCTCTTTTACTGTGCACCAACTGCTAACACACTTGCTTCTTTTCTTTGTTGAAATCACAAAATGGTTGCAGAATCTTGGGCAAAGGGGAATACGAATTCGGGTAAAGTTTCTTTACTATGTTTTTCCTCCTTTCAAATGGGACCCCTACCCCTTCTTTTATAGGCTAGAAGGAGCTAGGTATTTGGTCGAATGACCGGCCATGCATGGCCGAAAGGTTTAGTTAACTTGCCCAAATCTATGTGTTCCATCAACAACTTTCCTTTTTCCGTGCTTCTGAAGGTTTACGCGGGCTATAGTGGGTCAGCTAGTGTGGACACTATAAATACACGCGGGTTGTAGTGGAGCAGGGTGCGTGGGCCTTTAAAAATGGAGTTTTTTAGAAGAGTTGTTCAGTAGTGGCTTGGCAAAGAAGGAATATGAGATGGCTTGATGCCAGGTAAGCATGTTTGGTGCAAATTAGGGTTATAAAAAATGCCCCCTAATGTGTGAGGTTAGAAGAGCATCTGAAGGCCGAAATACATTATCAATATTTATCAACGTACCAAACCGATGAGCCCAAGGACCATAATTCGGGAAGTGCCATCTGCAAAATAAAAGTTGTCTCACCAAGGCGGGTATACCCATGCTCGGGATGAAATAAAATCATGGCTACCCATCAAATACACTGTAGATCCATGTCATATAACTATATAAAGTGTAGCCCCGAGCAATACACAGTAGATCTACATCTCAAAATCAAAAGATATACATGTATAGTATCAATATTCTAGAAGTTGATAAGGCTTGATGGTTGGAGATGAGGTCTTCAGAGCTCGAGCAACAACTTCAAAATCTTCAAAACTTGGGTAGGAGTGTAATATGAGTGTACAACTTCACTGCCCAGAGGTCTTCGACGGCTCGTCGGTCATGGACTAGAGAATCTTGATGATCATACTGAAGGCTTCATTGATTTTGAACAAAGACTTGATTGGACTTTCAGGATGCCTGGACATGAGGGCAAGAGACAAAATATAGAGAGGCTGACTCAGGCTTGGTAAAAACTTCCCTTGGAAAATAGCACTACAAATGATGAGATTCAAGCAGCATGGCATTAACATAAGTTCATGAGGCAGGAGGCAATGCAAACTCTCCATATGTTTGGAAGAATAACCAAACGAAGGAGGACATAGCTCAATGTAGCGGGAACAAATTCCTAAGGTCATGTTAAATCCTAGGGCTTGACGGACAAATGAAAAGATGTGTTTTATCCAAGGGCGACTCATTGTGCTGCCAATACAAAGAAAATACTTTTCTCTTCTTATTTTTGGGGTATATTTGATTTTTTTTGTCTTTTTCAATAATGTTGGAAAGCTTGAAAACAAATAAAAGAATGTTACGATACAAAGGAGGATCGAGTGTCGCAAACATACTAGTTCCAAGCGCACAGAACACAGGGATGCTCAGGGAAAAGGGACATATGCAAGAAAAGGACACTAGGGAAAAATCCTCCAGGGGCCAAAGGTGTCAAGACGTAGAGGCAATGTGTTACATGGCTTGCGTATAAGGCATGCTTCAGATGGTTTAGTTGAGAGAAATATGGAGCCGTCATTAGGCCAAAGACGCGGGTATGAAAATGTGATTAATAAAGCACACAATGGTAATGTCCTTCGATGTAATTTTAATGAGCCCAGAGAAGGTAAGCTCGGTGGTTTTCCATATTTAGAGAGTCTGAAAAACGTAAAAGGAGACTCCAATGGGGTACCTTTTTCGAAGGTAGTCTATTCGGTTTGAAAAAGGGGTAAACTAGCATAGAAAAGATGCCTATTCAAAACCATTTTAATGAGTGTGATAAAGACAAGATGACTCTGCCATTTTTTCATTTTTAAGGAGTCTGAAAAAATCTTAACTATGGACTCCGTCAGGAATGTTCTTCTGGACCATTTTAATGAGTGTGAAAGAATAAGGTCACTCGACGATCTTTTCAATTTTAGGGAGTCTGAAAAGAGCTTAACTATGGACTCTGTGGGGGTTCATTTTTCATAAATTTAGTCCCTTAGTCCCGAAAAAGGGGTAAAATTATACCTGAGAGTACTCTTCTAGGGATGTGAAGCCTCTAAAGTATACCTTTGTTCATACAATTGACCATCTGGACTGAAAAAGGGGTAAACTATCGCCGAATAGATGTGACTTCAAATTTTAGTTTAACAAGCTTGAAAGGCCAAAAGATCGCTTGGCAATCTTTTCATGTTTAGAGGATCTAAAAAGGGCTTAAAAGAAGACCCGTGGGGGCTACGACTCATGTATGAAACTGGTTCAGGTAGAGCCCGTTGCTAGGCTCAGACCAAGAGTCTCTTCGATAGTCAACTTGGGAAGTCTCCCAAAAGGGAAGAAAACACAAAACATGGTGTAAGTCCTCCTGCAGTATAGAAACTGTAGTCATGGATTCAAGGATAGCCTTATCTGAAGGGAATTCAAAATCCAAGAAATCACGCAAACGAGGGTCGACAGTCCCAAAGGGTGAAGTATTCTGACCAGGACTGGCAGAGTCTATCAACGAAGAATCATGATCACGAGAGCTTGAGGATCTACTAACAATGAGATCAGACTCAGAAGGATACTCAAGCCCACTTGGACCAAGAGGGGGAAGCAAGGGCTCCCATGCCCCCATTGGATACACCAATGGATCAATTGTTGATTCTAAGTCTCGGGAAGGCCAACATGATTTCACAGGTTCCTGCTCATAAGAAATCGAACATCGAGGATAAGATGCCACATAATTAACTCGTGGCTTGGTAGAGTCTACATAAACGCTAGGAACATATAAAGGGGTAGTCTGAAATAATGTCGAATTAGGATGGTGATTATCAGATGCCATCTGGTCGATAGTGACAAGGCTTCCATTGTGAGGGAAATGCATCACCCAGAAGAGCGTAGACACCACAACATTCATAGCATATACATAATCATGCCCAAGAAGCATATTGAAATCTAATGGGCCTTGCACCACTATAACATCGACAAGGACGGTCTTCCCACCTAAAGATATAGGTAACTGAGGAAGAACCCTCAAATATTCACTAGGACATCTGTCAAAAGCCAACAGCTCATGCGAATAAGACACAATCTTTGGAGATCCCAAGACTTTCCAAACCGAGGAGGATAAAATACTTGCGGAAGCTCCTTCATCCACAATACATCAATAAATGTTTGTTGAATTAACTTCAACCCTTATTTGAAAAGGTGCATAAGAAGGAAGACGAGGCTCAACAAGATCATTCCAATCAAAGGAAACCATCCTGGGGATTGGAGGGGGTGTACTCGGAACGAGCAGAATGCCCTCTTGTTCTGAAAGTACTAAACTAGAAACGCTAAAAACATAGTCGGTAGACACTTCACTCCCCAAGAGAGGAGTGGGATCAGCCGAAGACTGCGTCGACATGACCACTTTATCAACCAATGGTTGCATAGGCTAAGATACTATATGGTCTAAAGGCACCTCACCCCTCAAAAGAGGAGTGGGATTAGCCAATGACTGCATCAGCGTGACCACTTTCTCAACCAATGGTTGCATAGGTTGAGAGACTACAAGGTCTAAAGGCACATCGCCCCTCAAAAGAGGAGTAGGATCAACTGATGACTGCATCGACGTGACCACTTTCTCAACCAATGGTTGAATAGGTTGAGAGACTACAAGGTCTAAAGGCACCTCACCCCCCAAAAGCGGAGTGGGATCATCCGATCACTGCATCGGCATGACCACTTTCGCAACCAAAGGCTGAATAGGCTGTGAGGAAACCTCAGAAGACTCAAAATCAGAAGAGCTTGCAGAAAGGGACCACAATCTTTGTACCTATGGAATGACAGGGCACAAATGAGTAAGGTGATATCCCTTGCAAATCTTACAAAGGAACTTAGGCTTACGTCCTATCCATATAGGTTTCTCAACAGAATCGATGCCCCCAGCATGACTAGCAGTGGTCAGTTGCACATCTCCAACATGACTTGCAGAGGTTGGTGATGGGTCGATAACTTGACTTTCAGAGGCTACAGACCTATTACCAGTATGACTCGCAGTGAATGGACTCTTTCCCCCAGCATGACTTGCAGAGGGTGGGTGATTTCCCCCAGCATAACTTACAGAGGTTGGGTGCTGGTATTCAACATGACTTGCAGAGGTTGTCGACTGATTTCCAACATGAATCACAGAGGTTGGTGATTTCTTCTTCCTATTCTTCCTCTTTCTATTTCGTTTAGACTTTCGGTTACTAGTAACTGTACTTTCACCAGAGGTGGGAGAAGAAGGAGGAGAAGACTTTCTTGATGAAGGAACATCAACAAGGTGCTCATGACTTAAGGTGCTTAACTGAGAAGCGTCAAGAGCATTCAGAACATTTGGAATGGTACCCAACCAAACCGGTAGTCCCACATTCAACCCAGGAATGTACAAAGTGGCCATCAAAGGGACACCAACGTTTCCAAAGAAGGGAAAATCACAAGAATCCCCTTGCGAATGGGTTCCTTGGTTGGTATGGTCACGAAAATTAGCCATGAATATCCTATGCACAGGTTCTCCTCTTGTGGGATTGTTCAAGTCCGTAAAAGTCTCACGCACTGACTCTGAAAAACCAGTGGTATCAAAACAATGCCTATAAAGAGGTGGCTCCATGTTTCTAAGCGAAAGACCAAAAAGTCCTCATGACCAGCGGAGTGAGCGATCTACCACCCTAGGTCATAGACCCAAAGCCACAACTGACTAGCTCACTATGGAAAACTAGGGAGCACAAAGCACACACTAAAAGTTCCTAAAGGCAAATCAAGCAAATGACTAACTATTTGGAAGAACAGTTACACCAACCAACACTAGAGAAACTTACCGGTGCAAGTGCAACTCGAAAACGGAATCACCCTCCAGGTATACTCTGCAAAGTGTGGCCCGATGTCTTCCCTAGGTACTGCGGTATACCCCCGCGGTCACTTGTGTAAGTCCCTAAAATAAAAGCAACTAGGTTGCCAGCTTGTGAACAATCACCAGGCGGGTACAGTCGACAGTCGGGTGGACCGCAATGAGCAGGGTATCAAGCCTGAAACCTATCAAGGGTATCGAAAACAAGTGTTCTGAAAGACGACTGAGGACCTTGAACGGATTCGAGACCCACGAATCTCCGTGGCAAATGCAATCAACGGAATCCCAAGACATGTCCTCTATATGCATTACCCACTACGCATGGTCCATCTTTGGAGGGGTTATCTCCGCTACCTTTCCGCACGCGAGCTCGTGTTTGGCCCCTGTGTTAGAGGGGGGTCTCGGATAATTTACACGTTACTGGACTTCTACACTCCTTAGCACAGACTTGTATGCTTGTTTTATAGCCTTGAAGAGTTTCCTCTCCAACCTAAATCAAGGCTCTAGCCTAATCTAGTTGATGGACCCTACAAACATAAAGTCTAGTAATTTTTAATTAGCATTCTTTTTAAGGCTTGATTTACTCAAAAGGGGTACGGTAGTGCAACTGATGTTGTTAAAACTCTCTGTGAAAAATGATGAAACTTACATGAATACTAGCAAAGAATGATTATATTTCTTATTTTATTGTTTTTTGAAATGCTTTGAAAATTAGAAGAAAACACAACGCTATGCTAATTTCTTTTTCCTTTTCAAATAACAATGCAAAGAAAATGCTAGGAAAGAAAGAGATCTAACCAACTAAGTTTTTTTTTTATATTTTCTTCCAAATAAAGCAGAAATAACAAAAGATTCTAAAAGAAACTGACAAATGCACGATTCATGCCCCCCCCCGGCCATGAGGGGGAATTTGTTTTTTAAATGCAACTCATTTTTCTTAAAATTTCAAGCTAAAAATAAGTTTAAAAACCTAGGAAACACAAAAAATATTTTAAATGAAAAAGCAAGCTATGCTGGAATACAAACTATGCTAAAACTGCTTATGACAGAGACCAAAAAGAAACAAGAAAAACCTGGGAAGTAAAAACTTGACAGGGAAGAGGATGATTGCCTCCTCAAAAGTTTCTAGACAGACACGTGACTGTCACTTCAACAGTCGGTGTATGCACGCTGACTGCCCAAAGACAAGACGCGTATGCACGCAGGTTGCCCAAAGACAAGACGTGTATGCACGTGTGTACGCCCACTACAGGTCGCGTGTGCCTCTGTTTCTCCTCAAAAGAAGCAATACAAGCAGCTAAGCTCAGGTAGGGAGTACTTGATCCGGATTATTTTCGGCACGAAATGAGAGCGGAGATATAATAAAGAAATGCACAGAGATATTGCAGATATTCAATATATAACATAAATGTATCAGAGATGCAACCATAAACAAAGATATACAGTAATACATGATTTATATTAATCAAAGAAATGTACAGAGACTGTAAAAATACAGAGTGAAAGACTCGCTAGAATGGTGGCAACTTATCTCTGAGAAGAGATGTCACCGCTACTCGCATTCGAAAGAAGATGATTACAATGAAGCTCTGAAGGCCTTTTTACAATAAA
>JZKD02S1738595.1:15431-39630 GCA_000966675.3 Picea glauca | reverse complement strand
TTGTGTTGATGCTTTTCCACCACTTCACCATCTTACGAAGCATGAATCCCCACACCACGCATGACACAACTCATTCTTGTGTGATGATGCTTTTCCACCACTTCAACATCTTAGCAAGCTTGTTTTGTAGTGATGTATATAGGTTTCAACCAAATACTTTATGTATAATCTTTTTTTATTCAATGCTAATTAATTGAAGTTTTAAAGATAAGGACATTGAACTTAGATTTTTATTTTTATTTTTGATTAAATAAGCATATAATATAATAAAGAAAAGTTAAATGATTTATTAAATTAAATGAAGTTTTGAAGATAAGGATATTGAATTTAGATTTTTTTATTATTAAATAAGCATATAATATAATAAAGAAAAGTTGAATGATTTTTTTTTTTTAATTTATTAGTGATATTGTAATATTATTAATGGTTAAGAACATGTGTTTTCCTTTAAGAGGTCACAGGTTCAAGTTCAGAGGAGGTAGGGTATGTATACCTTAATAGACTTTACCAGTGGAGGGTCCCTTGTCCTACAAACAAGGAGGTCTCATACACCAATTTGATGTACTGGCTTAGCTTATAATTTAAAATAGCTTATCTAAATAAATTATAATATACTAAAGAAAATAAATTATGTACCTAAAAATAAATTATTATTATTATTATTATTATTTAAAATAGCTTATCTAAATAAAAATATTCCATTTATTTTTCAATTATTTTAAATAATTAAAAAAAACAATTTATCTTAAATTTATATGGTTATTATAATAAAAAAGATTGTTTAATTAAATTGATTTATTTTTTATTGATATTAAAAATATATAAAATATTAGTTTATTAACTTAATAATAGAGAAAATTAAAAAAATAATTATAATTATAATTTATTTTAAATTTTAAATAAAATATTTTATATTACAATTTTCTCAAATATTTCTTCAAGTTTTAACTAATCTAAAAAATTTATGTAAGTATAATTTTTATTATTTTAATATGGTATATTACATGAACATCCCAATTAATATAATTATGGAATTGTATATTACTTCTTCTTATAATATATATGTCCATCTTTATGTGAATGGAATCCCTATACATATGAGATCAAATATAAATATCAATATATCATAATTTGTATGTTAATGAAGTTTCACATAATAATGATCTTCTTGTTAACATAATAGTGACCTTTATCTCTTCTCTTCTAAAAATATTAATTTTTTTTAATGTGTTAAGTCTTTTTATGATGAAAAGAAACCAATTCTAAAAGTCAAACAATCTTCACATAAAGGCTTTACAACCATATGGATGTTTAAACTTGGGTTGCTTACATGGAAATGCCCTATTCTATTCTGGCCAAAAAAAAATCAAATAAAAAAATATATAATGAAAATATATTTTTTAATAGATATAAATATATTTGAATAGTTAATAATAATTTTTTTAATTTTAAAATAACACAATATAAATGAAAAAAAAATATTTAAATCATTTAATATGCAAATATAAAATATATATATATGAAAAGACAAATTTCCAAATTTAATATAAATATATTTAAAAATATAAATATATAAATGCATCATACATCTCAATTTAATGTGGATACATTTGAAACTAAATGGATTGAGTGTACAATATAGAGAGTAACACAAAGCCTTGTTACCATTTTGAACCATGAGTTTTTTCTTCTCGATAAATTTTACTATCAAAGTGTGTGTTGGGGGTCTTCCCCTTAAAAGTGTGGTGTTCTCCTTATTTTTTACTTTTTTTTTCAACAGAAAAAATACTCTTTATATTAGAAAATATAAAAGGTACATATTACAATAATGTCATAGTTTTTGTTTTCTTTACAAGTCAACATTCTTTACATATACAAAACAGAACCTTACATAGATAAGAATTCTTATCAGAGACTCTATACTTAGTGCTTGCAAAAAAAACTTTACATTTATGCTTGAGAAAGGAGAATATCCCCAGGATTCTTATAGAAGGAATAGATCGAACTAAAACTCCAAAAAGAGACTATGCTATGATAAAAAGATGGAAGTTGTCCTCAAAAAACTCAAAATATTTAAAAGACCAAAAAAATGCAGCTAAGGAGTTAATAGAGCTTGAAACAGTGAGGTGGTCCTTCATTTCCATCTACCCAGCAGTTGTAAATGATCTTTCCTTCAGTCTTCGCCAATGCTTTCTTCGAAATGGAATTTGCTTCCATGTTTAGCTCCCTGTAGACATGATTATAATGAATCTCTCTAAAAGAGTTCTTAAGCTTATTTATTTTGTCCATCCATCCCATCAAAGAGGCAATATGTAACTTGCCTTTATCCTTCAACCACTCTTTAATAATCTTCGAATCTCCAATTACCTGGATAACTTCTATATTTAGTTGCACCACCGGAATAAGAGTCGTCCATGCTCCAAGCAACTCTGCCCTGGTGTTTGTCCCAAATCCATAGTTGAAAGTCCACTTGTAGACCGTGTTTGCGCTAGTCTTTATCACTCCCCCTACCCCACATCTATGATCAGTTAGATCCGCAACTCCATCGAACCAGGTCACTATGGGAGATAAGAAATGTGGATTCTGGAGAGAGAAAAGAGGAGCCTTCTTCATAATAGTCCCAGACGGAAGGTAAGCTTTGACTTTACACACTATAGAAAGAAAAGATGGTTTGCTTCCTTCAAATATAGCTTTGTTCCACTTTAACCAGACGAACTAGCAAAGTAAGGAAGGCAACGTGATGTACATAGTTTCTTTTTTAACCCAAATTTTGTAACACTCAATTAAAGAACTACCTTCCCAAACAGTCGAGAAGTTTAGCTCTTTTTTTATCCTGGACCAAACCTTCCGACAGAAGTTGCAAGAAACAAATAGGTGATTCACAGATTCAATATCTTTGGAACACAAGTGACATCGATTTGGTCCTTGCCAACCCCTTTTTTGCAAAGTGTCCCAATTGAGGATTTTGTTCTCAATGGATAACCAAGTGAATAATTTTATCTTTTGTGCCAAATCCCATTTCCACAAATGTCTCTTCCAACCCCCAATTTCATGCACCCACCTCTTTTTTGTGAGAGCTAAATATAAAAATTTTACAGTCAGGCATCTAGATTTGTCTCCCCCAGTCCATATGAGAGTATATTCTTGATTCTACAATTGCACACCCTCTCCACTAAGTTCCCTACAAAAAGCATCCCATTCCACTGCCAGGTTCCCCCTCAAACCAATCTCCTCATTGGTTTTCCAGTGATCCAAAAGATATCCTAGTCTCCTTTCTCCCAAAGCTTTGTAGAGATAGACCACATGGTTTCTTTTCAATTCAGATAACAGATGGCGAGATAAAAAGGAGGAACACCCTAGTCCTAGAATTCTACCCAACCCAATAAGTACCGAGTGTTTCGAACCCAACCTCCAGCTCAACTAGTGGGTTAACAAGTGCAAGGAATTTAGAAGATTCTTCCAAGTCTGAGAGGCCGACAGAGCTATGGATGGGGCCGACCTTAGCCAGGTGACAACAAAGTTGTGGGGAATGTATTTATCTTTAATGACCTTATTCCATACTCCTTCCTTCATCAGGACACGCCACAAAGAATTTGTCGCCAAGGCATAATTGAAAAGATAAATATTTCTAATCCCACAACCTCCCAAAAGTTTTGGTCTTGCAGTGACTTCCCAGCTACAAAGATGAAAGTGTTTCTTCCCCTCATCGCCCGAACAGAGAAAAATGAACATAAGTTTCCTTATCATTCCAAAATTAAGGCTAGGATGGTCACCAATGCCATCCAGTACACAAGTTGTCATTCAAGTACAGATTTAACCAATGTAAATCGCCCCCCCCAACGATAACCATCTGTTACACCACATCCCAATCCTATCTTCTATCTTTGAGAGGATTCATCTCCAATCAACCGATTTATAAGCATTTGCCTTTAAGAAATAGCCAAGATATCGAAAACCATTTACAAGTTCCTCAAAACTATGAGGAAAAAATTCTTTTAAAGTTTCCAAGGTCTCTCTGTGGATTCCAGCATAGTGAAAAATAGACTTTGACCAATTAATCATCAGTTTGAAGGCTCTACAGGAAATCATTAAAATATTTTTAATCTCTAGCCACTCATCAATAAAAGCTTTTGACATGATTAACATAACGTCCACAAAGAACAAATGTAGAATCTTGACTAACCTGGAGACCTTTACACCAGATAACTCCCCTTCTACCTTTCCCTTCTGTAACAACAAGCTAAGTCCTTCCATGATAAGAATGAATAACAAGGGCGATAAGGGACATCCATGTCTAAGCCCTCTGTCACTCTGGAACATTTGAGAGGTCTCCTTGTTTATCAAGACTGCAAAATTTGTGTTGGTCACGCAACTTAAGATCCAATTTGTAAAAGGAATACTGAAGCCCGATTTAATTAGAGACATACAAAGAAAATCCCACTTGATGCATTCATAAGCTTTCTTAAGTTCCAACTTTAAAATCATGGCTTTTGATTTTTTTACCTTAATGTTGTGAAAGCATTCTTGTGTTGTTCCTATAACATCCAAGATCTGTCTACCTTTTAGAAATCCCAGTTGTTCCTCTGACAACGAGCGAGAGAGAATAGGCTTAATAATATTTTCAATTACCTTTGAAATCTACTTGTAACAAAGATTACACAAAGTGATTGGTCTGTAGTCCCCGAAAGTTGTGGGATTATTTCCTTTAGGAATAAGAGTAAAAAATGTTAGACTTAAAGACGTGTTCGTTGAGCCACGAGTTATGGAATCCTCCACCATTTCTAACATATCATCTCCTACTAAGTCAAAAAAATGGATAAAAAACTCAAAAGTCCACCCATCGGGCCTCACACTCTTGTCTTTGGCAAAAGAATTGAGAACCTCCCAAATTTCCACCTTCATGCATAGGTCGTCCTTATTCCTTACTTAGTTGGCCTAATCGCGTAAAAGATATAATGAGTGAGTTAGCATGTTACATAGACAAGTGAATTTTATAAGTCAATCGAAGGAAGGGAAAAGTCATTAGCCTTCCATACACCCCATATTGAATCATTCCCATCAATTCTTCTTAACTTGGCTTGACAAAATACTTAGAAGCAAAGTATAGGTTCCGGTGCCCCAAAATGGAAAGATAACTCTAAATTCATTGTTTTCTTATGCGAATGTTTTAGTAGATGATGGTATCGTTGGTATGTTTCAAATAATGTAGCAAATGTGTTAAGAAGACAATGAATGGAAAGGTAAACATTGTTTAATAAATCAATTCATTATACTTCAATTTTTATCATCATGATTGAGGGTTATATAAATTATTTTTTTTGTATTTAATATTAATGTAAGTAAATGGATTTGAAGGTAGCAATACTCGATTTGTTACGAGGGAAAAAAAAACTGAGGGAAAAATTTGAGGTTCAGATGGGAAACCCTAGTCTAGCATTGTAACTCCTGGGTTATTGAATTCGGGTTTTGATTGGTTTGAGGGGAAATGTCTAGGGTTTTCCTAGCCATTATTGTTTCGTCTCCATCTGAATAAATCAAGAGAAACTACCAAGATGCATAGATCTCCTTAGCACAGTCTCATAAGATGATTTTGTTGCAGTTTTTCTATGGCCATACTACCAGATCTGGTGGTTAGTATTTTTGAACTTGCCCTTTAGTCAGTTCGTTATCTATGGGCCTCCCAATGGCCTTTCGTCGCTTCCTATCCTCCCTCGGGAAATTTGGTGTGGGGTTCGTGTAGTGGCGGCACCCGGGGTTTTGCTCGACATTTCGGCTTGTGGTGCTTCGGGTCTCAATGTTATGCAAGCAGCAGTCACTTGACCTTTGGTTCAGTTGGAGTTTGAGGCTTGTGGGTCGTAGTGCTCTCTTTCTTGTGTTGTGTTTCTGGGGTTTCATTTGGAGGGAGATTGTTGTTGATATTAGCATGTTCCTTTTGGGCATAGGTTGATGCATTGCTAATATAGCCCTATCCTTGCAACGGGTTGCAAACAAAGGTTGAGTATGTTGAATCTTGCATCAAAACCCCAGCCTCAATGGTGATTCAAATAGAGGATCTGGGTATGCCGATTCCACCTACTTTAAACTTGGAGCTTCACATACGGTTGAAAGTAGGAGCCAAGGTCTACTTAGCCACTTTTATTCATCAACCTGAAACCTACCTATCTAAATGAAATGCATAGGTCTTCACTCAGTGAAATTATGACATAGCGTCTTCGTTCATGGGATATTAAATAACACCCCTAATTTCACTAGATATTGATAAATACCTCACAAAATCATTTTGTTGAACCTGTGATGTCTCATTCCCAAGAGTAGGCCAAGAGGGAGTGACTTTGTAGTATATTTGTTCTCGTAGACTATAGTCAGGCACAAACAGGGAACACAAGGAGAAATAAGGGTGAATTAATGGGTAAATGATGAATTAAGACAAAAAGCATAGGAAAAGTCACTTAATCTAAAGTCAACGGAGAAATAGAAGAAAAAGGTGTTGAGGGGGAGACTTAATTAATTAATCACTCACCTTAGGAGGAAAAGCGCCTAGCTTAAGTGATGTCAACGGAGAATTAGATTGGGAAGAGTATAAAGGGAGGAATTCGACCTAATTCTTCATTATGTTATGATTTGATGTTGAGAGACTTTCCAGAGGAGGAGAATCGACCTTCTGTTGTTTTGTGGATTTCTAGAGGAAACCACCACCTTGATTGGTTTCGGTGTTGAGAGACACACCCTAGCCTATCGGAGATACCATCCAGGTATTTCACCGTGCTATTCAGGAGTATTCATTTTTGCAATGATTGTGCAGCTCAGTCAGTGAGGGCATAAGGGTTAGAGAGGGTTTTGTGTAGTTGCATGAGACCAAAGATTATCTTGCAAATTCCTTTTGACCCAGCTGAGGATCAACCAAGGTGCATATTTTGAGCCACCAGTCATCAGATTATGACAGTGGAATCTCTCAGGGCACACCGGATAGTTAGGAAGTGTGCAATGCTTGATAAGGGATGTTTAGAGTTCTAGAGGGTATTATGTATCAGATCCGAGGAAACCCTTCTGACCCAGTACAAAGGTGGACATGGCGTACATTTTGAGACATATAGCAGTGGATTCCAATGGTGGAATCACTAGGGCACACTCACATATCCCAGGAGGTGCGCAACCCCTCATGGGATGACATCTAGAGCTTTTGGGGTGAGATATTCAATCCAAAAGTCATCAGAACTAGCCTAGAGGCCATGGCGCTCATTTTTGGATAGTTTCCAGGTGATTATGCCAAGCATAGCCACTGGGGCGAGTTTTCCAGTGTTTTCAACAATTGTCGTGAGTTTTTGGAACTGCATTTTTGTCGATCTATCCATGCATGCGCAGATCTACCTTCATATTCTATCACGGGTATTTTGTATTAGTTTATTTGTATTCCAGTGACGATCCATGAGATCTAGCTGAAGATTATTTCTCTTCTTTCATCATATCATTATATTTTCTGTTTTTTCCCTCATAATACATATGAATGAGATGGTGTTTGTTCCTTATTCTATATGCATCATATATACTTCTTAAACATTAATTGAATGAAACACACATGCTAAAATCACCAAGCATGTTAAATAATTAACTAAACGCATCTAGAAACCCCCAGAGTATCATATCTAAGAGACAAAACAGTAGTCAAGCATTAGATATCTAGACCAGCTGGATCAGGGATATTTCAGTGGTATCAGAGCCTTCTTTCTGCCAACCTATGAAGAAGTGCTTCTCATGACCCCATGATTCAGGGAACGGGTGAAGAATACCCAGAGGGTCAGGGACATATTGGGGATGAGTACATTTAGTATCGCAAAGGTCATAGAAGAGATCGGAGAGATAGGAACAGAAGGGACTACACTCCCTTCCACACTCAATCAGACACAGAGCCAGAGTTAGAGGAAAGAGAGCATATCAGCTCTGACACAGAGGCAAATATAGAGAGGAGTATGGGTGACAGACGAGAGACACCAGAGGGTAGAGGGAAAGGCCCTGAGACACATCTGGACAGTATGCATGCCATCTTGAATGACCTAGTTAGAGGACAGTAGGACATGATGAACACCATAGCACAAATGACCATCAGTACAAAGATGATCCATCATAGCATGAGCACTATAGGTGCCAATGTCACGGGAGGAGTGAGTGGTTCAGGAGGAAACTAGGGAGGGGGGGCCAGTGGCTCTAGTGGATCTCAGGGTGGAGCGAGTGCACACCCTTCACCTATCTAAGCTTATACATCATCTGGGAGGATTCCCTAACCTTTATATCCATAGTTCTAGGGGGGACAATAGTTGGGACAACCAGGGCATGTAGGAGGACAGTTGGGTTAGGGACAGGAAATGCCGCAGGATCCATTCAGAGAGTACATAAGAGATTACTTGGCACTAGGACCGGAGTTCCATGCAGACATAGGTTTGCTAGACAATTGTTTGATGAGGTATCAGAACAGACCCTGAGATGCACAGAGGGGCAATAAACAAACTCAAAACATGGATTTCATCAAGAAAGTGGGGAAATTGAACATTGCTACTTTCAACGGATCATCATGATGCTCAGGTTAGGCATGGGTACATAATCTTGACACTTATTTCAATATTAACCTGATAACAGATTCAAAAGTTATCAGCTTTGCCACCTTGCACTTGGATGGAGAGGCCCACGAGTGGTGGTATCATGGGCTAGTGACCTTGGGTCACAACCACATTACTTCATACTTAGATTTCACTGAGAGGTTGATGGAGAAATTTGACAGGAGCGATCCAGAGCTCCATTTCAGGGACCTTACATGGTTGAGACAGACAGGATCAGTTGAGGACTTCATCACAAAGTTCTAGTGAAAGGCAGTGGTCATATCAAATATATTGGAGTACAGACTGGTGATGTTGTTCATCGAGGAATTGATAGATCCACTGAGGGGTTGGGTTAAGGATTTCAATCCTCACACCCTACAGGAGGCCATTGTCTGCACAAGAGACATGGGGGACTCAACGTTGAAACCCAAAAACTTTACCAAACCCTTTGTACCACAGAGAGACAGGGATCAGAAAAATCCTCAAAGGGAATGGAAGGGTAAGCCCAAGTTGGACGATGACACTAGGTGAGAGTTGATGAGGAAGAAGGTTTGCTTCTCTTGTAGATACCCTTGGGTCCCGAGGCATAGATGCATGGGAAAGGGACAAATCCACTACACTGAGGTGGAATCAGGAAATGAGGAGATTGGGGCACAAGAAGACAATGATTCAGAGGATGAGACCACACATGAGCTAGAGTGACAGCTGAAGAAACCTCGAATATTGGTAGAGGCACAACCCAAGGAGGAGACAAAACCTCATAGAGAGGTAAATGGGGGAACCATAGCAACCCTTTCCAGAGTACCCAGGTACAACACTCTCATGCTCAAGGGCCTTGTATAGGGGCAAGGCATGACAACTTTAGTTGATGGTGGGGCCACCCACAATTTCATATATGCATCCTTAGTAGCTAGGAGGGCGTTACGCACTAAGGAGTTTGAGAGATTCCACATGGCAGTGGCAGATGGATACATAATGACATGTTTGGACATGGTCCCAGACCTAGAGGTCAAACTAGGCAACTGCACCTTGACAAATACTTTCTATGTAATTGACCTATCATATACTGATGCAATATTGGGGGTACAATGGTTATATTCATTGGGGGGGATTGGGTTCAACTACCATATGTTGACCATGAGATTCAGAGACGTCAGTGGATTGAGAGTGGTATTGAGAGGCATGTCTACAGGACCACCATGAGCAGTATCAACAAAGAGGATGGAGTGGATCTTTCGTCATGTTGATGTAGCTTATGCAGTAGAATGTTTGATCACTATACAGAAGGATTCATAGGGCGGAGAGCATTACCATCCACAGATCAAGAACCTTCTGAGTCAGTATGAGCCAGTGTTTGGGTTGATACCACCAGGGAGACCACTAGACAGGGTATTTGATCATACGATCGAGTTGGAGGCAGGGGCTACACTGGTGATCACCACACGCTATAGGCACCCCAAGAGATTCAAGGACGAGATTGAGAAAGAAATCAAAGAATTGCTTGCGATGGGGCACATCAGGCCCATCACTAGTCCTTTTGCTTCTTCATTCGTTCCGGTATTGAAGAAGGATGACACATTGAGGATGTGCATTGATTACATATATCTCAACAAGAAAATGATCAAGAACATGTACCTCATTCCGCGCATAGATGAGTTGATGGATGAGTTGCATGGGGCAATTTTATTCACCAAGATTGATCTCCGACCAGGATATCATCAGATCAACATCAAGGAGCAAGATATAGAGAAAGACAACATTCATGTGCCATTTCAAACATTCTAAGTTCTTGTTCATGCCATTTGGATTGACCAACGCACCAGCCACTTTCCAGTCTTGCATGAACCACATCTTCAGAGGGAAGTTGAGGACGTACCTTTTGGTATTATTCGATGGCATATTGATTTACAACAATACATACGATGAGCATCTGGCACATTTCGAGGAGGTCTTGGGCATTATGCAGGCACAATCATTATATGCCAAGGAGTCTAAATGTGAGTTTGGGGTGTGAGAAATATTGTACTTGGGGCATATCATCAGTGAGCAGGGAGTATAGGTTCATCGGGAGAAGATCAGGGAAATTCTAGATTGGACAACACCAAAGAACCTCATGGAGTTGAAGGGATTCTTTTGGTTATGCAGTTACTACAGGCAATTCATCAGGGGATTTTCACAGTTGGGAGCACCGCTCATAGATTTGAACAAGAAGGGTGTTTTTCATTGGAAAGAGGAGTCACAACAAACATTTGAGAAAATGAAGGAGGTTATGAGAACATGCCCTATTCTATCCCTTCCAAATTTCTCTCGATCGTTTGTATTAGAGTGCAGCACACCAGGGGTGGGGATTGGAGAAGTTTTGATGCAGGGAGGCCATCCCATTGTGTTTGAGGTCATGAAGCTCAATGAGTCGGAGAGACTCTACTCCATTTACAACAAGGAAATTCTATCAATCATGCATGCCTTAACCAATTCAATCAATATCTAGTAGGTAGCAGATTTGTAGTGAAGACTGATCACAACAGTCTCAAGTATTTCTTGGATCAAAAAGACCTCAGTGAAAGACAACAGAAGTGGGTCTGGAATGTCCAAGCCTTTGAATTTGACATTGAGTATGTTAAGGGAAAGAGGAATGTCGTAGCAGATGCCTTGTCCAGGAGTGCAGCATAGTGTTCGATGATGGATATTTGCACAGATTGGAAAACACATTTGTTGGTGGAATACTCCAAAAACATATTTTCTTGTGATGTGATGGATGGACATGTGGTCAATGATAGATACCGAGTACTAGACGATGCCATTTTCTACAAGGACTAGATCTATTTGGTTCCAGAACTACCTTGAAAGGGAAGATTCTGAAGGTGTGTCATGATTCACCTGCAGCTGGGCATCAATGGTACTTCAAAACTTACAGGCAGATCAGGGAGAGATTCTCATGGAAGGGTCTCAAGGATGATGTATTGAAACACATCCAGAAGTGCATGACCCATCAGCAGAACAAGTCCAAGAAGACACACCCCGTTGGGTTACTTCAGCCTCTACCCATTATAAAGAAGAAATGGGAGAAAATTTCTATGGGCTTCATTACAGGTCTTACTCGAGTACGACGCAGGTATTGTATATTTGTGGTGGTCGACAGGGTGACCAAATTTGCATATTTTTTTTCCATGCCCATGAACTACAAGGACATACAAGTAGCAAAGTTATTTTTCATAGAGGTATTATGGTTTCACGGTTTACCCAAGCAGATAGTCAATGATAGAGATGGGCACTTCATCAGTGTGTTTTGGCAGGATCTCTTTCGGTTGGTGGGAACAGAGCTAGCCACGAGTACCAGCTAGCACCCATAGACAAATGGACAGGCAAAGATCTTCAAAAAATGGGTGGAGGGGTATCTGAGAAACAATGTGGGAGGGCAACAATGCACATGGGTGAGTATTGTTACAACACAACTTACCATATGTCTATCAAGATGTCACCCTTTAGAGCATTGTATGGATACGATGCACCCTCTTTTGGGGATATTGTTTTTGGGGATAACAGGGTTCTAGGGGCCAAAGATTGGGTGGAGGAGAGACAAAGGATCCTACGGGCAGTGAAGGAAAACTTGTAGGTAGCTTAGAACCAGCAGAAGGTCTATGCAGACAGGTAGAGGATAGAATGCAATTTCTAGGTAGGGGACTTGGATTTTCTACGGTTACAACCATACAGACAATCCTCCTTGAAGTGGAGCAGAGCAGAGAATCCAAAGCCTAGATTTTATGGGCCATATAGAGTCATCAGAAGGATAGGCAAGGTGTCATATGAGCTAGAGATACCAGAGGGTAACAAGATTCATAACGTCTTTCATGTTTCTTGCCTTAAAAAGGCAGTGGGATAGAAGGTCAGCATTTCAGAGGAGTTTCCACCCTTGGATGAGTAGGGTCAGTTGGAGCTAGTGTCAGAAAAGGTGCTTGAGCAAAGAGAGCGTAGATTGAGGAGCAGGGTCATCATGGAGTTCATAGTTAGATGGAGGGGACTTCTAGTGGAGGATGCCACATGGGAGGAAGAGCATATATTGAAGCACCCAGGATTGATGTTGCTTGACGATAAGCAATCTTGGGAAGGGAGGATTGTGATGTCCCATTCCCAAGAGTAGTCCAGCAGGGAGTGACTCAATAGTCTATTTGTTCTCGTAGACTATATTCAGGCACAAACATGGAAGAAGAGGAGAAATAAAGGTGAATTAGTGGCTAAACGATGAATTAAGCCAAAAAGCATAGGAAAAGTCACTTAAGCTAATGTCAACGGAGAAATAGAAGAAAAAGGTGTTGAGGGGGAGACTTAATTAATTAATCACTCACCTTATGAGGAAAAGCACCTAACTTAAGTGATGTCAATGGAGAATTAGATCAAGAATAGTATAAAGGGAGGAATTCGACCTAATTCCTCATTATGTTATGATTTGATGTTGAGAGAGTTTCCAGAGGAGGAGAAACGACCTTCTGTTCTTTTGTGGATTTCTAGAGGAAACCACCACCTTGATTGGTTTCAGTGTTGAGAGACACACCCTAGCCTATCGAAGATACCATCCAGGTATTTCACTATGCTATTCAAGAGTATTCAATTTTGCAATGATTGTGCAACTCAACCAATGAGGGCGCAAGGGTTACAGAGGGTTTTGTGTAGCTGCACGAGACCAACGATTATCTTGCAGATTCCTTCCGACCCAGTTGAGGATCAGCCAGGGTGCATCTATTGAGCTACCAATCATCAGATTATGACAGTGGAATCTCTTAGGGCGCACCAAACAGCCAGGAAGTGTGCAACTCTCGAGGAGGGACGTTTGGAGTTCCAGAGGGTATTCTGGATCGTATCCGAGGAAACCCTTCTGACCCAGTACAGAGGTGGCCAGGGTGCACATTTTGAGATATATAGCAATGGATTTTGACAGTGGAATCACTAGGGCGCACTCACTGAACCCAAGAGGTGCGCAACCCCCCAGGGGATGACATCTAGAGCTTACGGGGTCAGATATTCAGTACGACATTCATCAGAAGCAGCCTAGAGGCCAAGGTGCTCAATTTGGGATAGTTTCTAGGAGATTTTGTCGAGTATAGCCACGAGGGCGAGTTTTCCAGTGTTTTCAGCAGTTGCTGTGAGTTTTCGGAACTGCATTTTTGTCGATCTGTCCGTGAATGTGCATATCTACCTTCATCTTCTGATCACGGGTATTTTGTGTTAGTTTCTTTGTATTGCAGTGACAGTCCACGAGATCTAGCTGAAGATTATTTCTTTGCTTTCATCATATCATTGTATTTCCTTCTTTTTCCCTCATAATACATATGAATGAGATGATGTTTGTTCCTTATTCTATATGCATCGTATATGCTACTTAAACATTAATTGAATGAAACACACATGTGAAAATTACCAAGTATGTTAAACAATTAACTTAAACACATCCATAAACCCCCATAGTATCAGATCTTAGAAACAAAACAATAGTTCAACAATAGATACCCGGATCAACTGAATCAAGGATATTTCATCCCCCTCCCAATACATCTTTCCAATTAAAGAAACCCCTATTTTTACTGGATACCCCTTTTTATATATCCCCAATACCTATAAACCCCCTAAGCCCCCACATCCCCCTCCCAATACCTATAATATATTGACTTTATTTTTCACAATTTAAAAACCCCCTTTACGAATGAACATGATAAGATATTGGTCAACAAGGTGAAACCCCCATGATGAAATGAGCGGGTTAGTTTGTCGAGTCCAAGCTATCTAATAGAATTTCACGTTTTCATGACTACTCTAATCTAATATGTATTAGGTAATTATTGATGTAGTTGAAGCTCCAGTTATGAAATTGTCTATATTATGTCAATCAAATAAAGAAATAAAGATTAATGATATTGATTACTATCTGAGTGTACTTAATGCTTAAGGAATGTACTTTCAATTTTTTAAATAAAAAATTTGATTTTTTTGAAAAAAAATATAAATAAATAAATAAATTTAAAAAAAAAAAAAAATCGTAAAGAAAAAAAAAAAAAAAAAAAAAAAAAAAAAAAAATATATATATATATATATATATATATATATAATTTTAATTTTAATTAAAAAGATGTTATAAATTAGTTCAATTTAAAATAGAATAAAACTTACAAAGAAACATGGTAGTAATGATATTTATTAACAATTAGTAAAGGGTAAAGTAAAAGTGAAATATATACACATTAAACTTATTATAATTATAAATGGAACTTGTACCTCAAACAAAGTCTAAACTATAACATAAATTGAAATTTGAATTATAGAGAACGAAATTTGTACTTTGAACAAAATCTAAACTATACTATAGTTCAAAATCTAAACTATAAAATTATAGAGAGCGAAATTCGTTTTAAAACCTAAACTATAAGATAAACTTGAAAAAATGAAATTTGTATTTTGAACAAAGTTTAAATTATAAGTTAAACATAAATTAAACAAATAGTAAAGGGTAAAGTGAAAGTGAAATATATACACATTAAACCTATTATAATTATATAAGTTAAACAAATAGTAAAGGGTAAAGTAAAAGTGAAATATATACACATTAAACCTATTATAATTATAAATGGAACTTGTATCTCAAACAAAATCTAAATTATAACATAAATTGAAATTTGAATTATAGAGAACGAAATTTGTACTTTGAACAAAATCTAAACTATACTATAGTTCAAAATCTAAACTATGAAATTATAGAGAACGAAATTTGTTTCAAAACCTAAACTATAAGATAAACTTGAAAAAATGAAATTTGTATTTTGAACAAAGTTTAAACTATAAGTTAAATTGAATTATAGAAATGATCCAAACATTAACATGGCCCGTCATTTTATTTTTGACATAGATTAGGCATATTTGTAAGATTAACAACATAGTGTACATTTTGTTTGGAAAAAGACAAGGATTAACATTTCCATAAAAATCATTGTAAACATGCTTATAGCATAAATGAAAATGAATGAAATTTGTGTTTTGAACAAAGTTCAAACTATAAGTTAAATTGAACTATAGAAATGATCAAACATTAACATGGCCAATCATTTTATTTTTGACATAGATTAGGCATATTTGCAAGATTAACAACATAATGTACATTTTGTTTGGAAAAAGACAAAGATTAACATTTCCAAAAGGGTGTAAAAATCATTGTCAACATGATTAGAGCATAAATAAAAAATGAGTTTTGTATTTTAACACCATTGAATTTTTAGTGATTATTTTTTTCCCAATAACCATTTCTATGATGTGACTAATGAAGATACATAATCAATTGCTACAAAACGTTTTTTTGGAATGTGTATCTCAAATATAAAAGGCTTTTTAAGTCTCTCGATGACTTATCCATTTCATTTGGAAAAAACGAAAAATAAAACATGTATTTTCAAAAATCCACACACTCCATATACACTCTTACTAGATTCTAAGTTTTATATACATAAATTATATAACTCGATGACACTACCAAGCAATAATAACTTATTCCCTGAGGGTGATTCCCACAAATTGCCAACCAAACTTTTTAAAATTTCAATCAAATTTCATGACATACTCCACAATTCCATTTACATCATCCCCTTTCTATATATATGTATATATGTCAACCACTCCACTACTCCTCTATATGTGTCACAATGCATAAAAAGGCCAATTAAAGTGGTTCATATTACTTGGCTACCCAATGTTTAACAAGTCTTACTTGAATGAAGACCAAGAAAAACGATTTAGATTGTTTGTAAGTGAACATTTTTGCTTCATGGAATATTAAATCAAACCATTTGTCCAGTGGACAATTTGTCATTAACTTTTATTATCATCATGTCAAAGACCTTAAGGGGTGTAGTTAAGAACATGAAGAAAATATAAGGTAAACACATGGGTCGATTCAAAATAAAAAGAAATAAAGTAATTAAATGTAAATTTAAATTAGTTTGTTGGAAATGATGTAATGTTAAATACATGAAAATTTATTATAATTGATAAATGTATAATAATTTGTTTAAGTAAATTTATATCTAGATTTTGATTTGATTTGATATTTGATATTTGAATTTTATATATGAAGATAATTTGTGTTTGATTAACAAAAGGATTGTATTCAATATTTGTTAGGAGTGGTTATTGATTTGAGCCAATTGACCATGCTTGTGAGTTTGCCATAGAGTTTTTTTTTCCTCGGAAAAAATCATAATTTTATTCATCAAAAAGGAGCCAAAATTATATTCACAGGTGTAAGATGCACTCCCCCAATCCATGGGTAAAAGAGTAGAAAATAAGAAACCCGAAAGGGCCCAAAAAGACTACAAAGTCACTAAGAAAATTTACAATGATAATAACTGGTAAGATCCTGCAGCTTAAGCAAAAGAACTGAACTGCAAGCCCAAGAAGGACCTCAAAGTGCAGATCCACAAATCCACACTATATGCCCAAAGGATGGACCTCAAAGCTCTCTCCCAACCACCAAAGAAGCAGAAAAATCCAACAACCGCAGCATCAAGCTCCAGATCTCATAACAGGGACCCAAAACCTTGCCACCAAAACCTCAAGAAAGAGAGCCATTGAAGACCCCAGAAGGATTTATTCAAGGGATAAACTTGAGCAACAAAGAAGCCAGACTGACCACCCACAAGAGACCACGAGTCGCGCCAGAAGCATCGCACAAACCCCAATCCATCGGAAGTTGGGGCACCAGTCAATAATATCGAGCAACCACAGGGCGGAGCCACAAAAAAAGTTGGCAGATAGGCATCCACAAAGAGGGAAAACCAATCAGGTTCACGCCGGAAGAGTAGGCAGCACAAGAGCAGCGCACCAGAGCCGCCAGGGGGCAGGGAGCATGCCAGAAGCGGAGGCGTCCACAAAACCGACACAGCAAAGTCGTCGGGGCACACCAGGCAACCACGGGAACAAAGCGGCCCGTCAGGAAGAGGCACCCATGAAGACCAATAAAAAGGGTTGTGGCCAGGAAAACCCTAGCTGCAGAGCCCAACCCCCTAGTTCACCATGAAGTTATTTTTGGGTAAATCAATTATTGAAAAATAGAATTTTATTATTATAATATTCTTTTTTACTAAAACAATATTTTAATGAAAAAATAATTGTTGTATACAAAGTTAGGAATAAGTTATATCATAATATTTACTTGAATTTCATTATTATAATATTTTTTTTTACTAAAACAATATGTTAAAGAGAAAAGTGATTGTTGTAGACAAAGTAAATGGTCATTGTAGACAAAGTAATTAGTGTATTGGTACAAGCAAGGTTTAATCAATGAAGTGTTGAAGATTGAGGAATTTAGGAAATAGTATTTCTTAGAATTAGCTTGTGAGACACCTTAAAACATAGTGTGTATTAAAAAGCGATTATTAAGGTAATTAAGTAACACAAACAAAACTATTTAATTTTAACAATAAACCATTAAGCAATGAAATAATTTTGTCATATAATGTAAATTAGAGATACTAAGGGATTTCAAATTGTAGAATATATTGCAATAACAATGTTGTTACAAAATTGAGCAAAAATTGATAACATTATAAGAATCATTATGTCTCAAATTGTGTTATGAAAATTATTATGGAGTTAGATCTTGCAAAGAAAAATACAAATTGAATTCTATCGTGCCAAGATAATTTACAAGTACAATGATACGTATTTATATAAGAATGAGTGAGAAAATCATTAATGGATGTGACCCTCAATGGTTGACCCTGTGCATAATGAATGAAGATAGTTATTGTCTCATTCTGTAAACTCAAGTTGATTTAGGAACACTACACTAACCTGGTTAGATTTTATCACTAGCACGTTTATTAGATGAACTAGTTAATTGTGATCACTTCATTGGTCAATTACACTAGTATTTTATGTTGTGACATGTGGCTAGTTCATGGACCATTAAGCTATCATTGAGGTGGCATAGTGAGTTGTATGTTGATTTTCCTCATGGCATCCTGAGTTTGCAAGGTGATGAGACCAAGGATGATTATGGTTGATGAAGTAGTTAAGCCATGGGTACCAGATATAGGAATCTCCAGAACTAGGGATTCTAAATATTTACAGACTGTTGAGGTTTATTAGCAGATGAAAATGATCATGGGCGGGGCTATTTTGGAGCACAAACAGGATTACAATGAGATTCTCCTGCAATTGGACATGATTCAAGTTCAACTATGAACCCTAGATGCCAAGGTGGACATACTTGCCAATGCTACATGTGGAATAGACTTCAAGGTGGAGAGTCATGTACCAGGTCATAGTTCTGAGGGACCCATGGAAATCCCTCATGAAGCACAACCAGTGTAAATTGTTTTGTTTTATTCTTGCTCGACATCTAGTTTATCAATTTTATAACTTTGTCTTAGTTATGGATGGTTATGATAAACAATATTTTTGTTTTTGGAAGTTAAATCTTATGACCAACCTGACCCAGAATCGATGGACTAATGACCTATTTTTTTGTTGCTAGTTTGGTTTCCCTAGTGGTGTGAAGAAAAAAATTCATGACACTATCTAAGAAATAAAAAAACTTTTTTTGTATTTGCTGAAGTGTGAAATACCTACAAACTATGCTTTGAACTAACTTGATTTGACAATTCTAAAGCAAGTATGTCATGACAACTTGACATCTTGTCATTTTGCAACTTGATATTAAGCACTAGATGCATCCCAACATATGATGACAGATCAATCTTGAAGACATGTTGTCATACTACCTAGTAATGGTGTATTGTTTGTATACTACCTAGTGATTGTGCATTGTGTGTAACATAGTGGATGTAGCTTGTGATGTGGCATTTTGAATCTATATTTCTATGTTATGAAACCACACCTTGTTATAAGCTTAAAAGTCATGTACTCCATTTCTATTCCAAGGATGCACCATCTTTTAGTATGAAACCTCAACTTGTGTAAATAGTAATATGGGCACAATGTACATAGAAGAAGACCATAGAATATCTATACGAATATTGGGTCTACATCACTAGTGTTGACAATCATATGTTTGACATCCACTAGTCCGCAAAGTTCCAATTAGTGAACAACTCAAGCAAATCATTGCACAAATAGAAGTTCCACATTTATGCTTAATTGGTGTCCTCTTCTACCGTTGTACACTCAACAAATATGTACGAATTACATAATTGTCTCCTTACTGATGGATTTATATAGTAAAGCATATATAGCAATCTTTACACCAGTATAATACTTATTATGTAAAACTTTCGTAAATAGGAAACACGCATCTTAGTCTCATGGGATAGCACAATTGGTTAAGACATGCGCACACTTTTCCAGTTTGGGGAGAGGTCATGAGTTCTGGGGTGGGTTTCCAACGTGGAAAAGGAAACACGCATCTTAAAATAAATTTGTTTTTGCTTTTCTTGTAAAAACTTTCTAAATAGAAAACCCGCATCTTAAAATAAATTTGTTTTTGCTTTTTCTCTTTCGGTGTGAGTTTTTCTTATATATATATTATTAGGAGTAGGCTAATTTGAAGGCTAATTTGAGAGTAATCTACTCTTTCAAGTTCCACTTTTCATGGAAAAAACGAGCTTGAATCCGGCCAGATTTTCAAGGGTAGTCTGAGTTTTGCATGGATCAAAGTTCCATGTATTTCAAAACCTTGCTTCAGGGGTTTTGCCCCATTTTAAACCAACTCAGATGCTCAAAAAATCGATCAAAGTTCTAAATTGGTCGAAAATTTAAAAACTAGCTGATGGAAAGCCTGCCAGAAAAGTAACTCTCGAGGGAAGATTGCTCCCGAGTTAACTCTCTCCTATATTATTATATTTTTCATAATTTAGTGTTCATTTAATGTTCAATTAATAATGAAATTAGTTATCATTTTTTTTGTTAAACATGAATGTAAGTTAACTATCATCATTATTCAAGAAAAATTATGGGGAGTTTCTCTTTTACCTATAAATTTTGGGTCATTCACTTATTTCCTAAGCAATTTTAGGTCTAAGATAATATCTACAAGAAAGACAATCAGCAAAAAGAGATATCCCTTGTGGTCATCCTAGAGTGAGGTCATATGCTTTTTAGTAGCATATAACCATAGTCTCTTACATGAAACCAAATACTACCTCTAACTATAAATTAACCTCTTGTCCACCAAATACTTTACACATGATATATAGTGGTATTAAATAAATGAATAAATTCACAAAACTCATATTTCTAATATGTTGTAATTTCTCGTTAATTTATAGTGAGAGATCACAAGGAATATTGACTTTTCAAGGATACTATCTAGATAGTAACATTTTTTTATGGCAAAGTAAGACTTAAAACTATCTTTGATCAGCTAAGAGATTGTCTTTCTCAAATGTTTTTTCTCAAATGTTAAAAAGCATGTAATCATCTTCTTATAGTCCACCAACCAATCATTTTAAGTGCCCAGATTTTTTTTAAATAACAGTAATGAATTAACCAACATTCATAGAAAATAAAAAGTGATAACTATCTTCATTATAAATTCACCACTAATTATAATAAATTTTACTAAAATCATGAAAAGTTATTAAAAATCATGAAAATTAGCTGGAAACTCTTAAAACGAGAGATTATAGGTACAACCAACACACAAAATACAGAGGACTTTGTATAAAGCCTACCTTATTTACACCTACTTGGGTTTTGTTTTTTTAGGTGTGGGCGTATCGTTAACAAATATAATCAATGAACAAGAAGCAGTCGGCCGATTACGGTTTGGTAGTTCAAGGATTGTTACTAATTAAGTTGCAACTTCCCCTTGAATTCTGGTAGAAGTCAAAATCTGCTTTAAAGAGTGATGTATCATTATTAAACTCTGAACAATAAAAAAAAATTAGGCTAATATTTAGGACAGTTAATATCCAGCTTGTAAGATAGTATTAATGCTGCAGCAGGTAGATTATAAATTGTCGAATCTGAATGCATTTAGATTCGATTCTATGATCTATAATCTACATATAGCAGCATTTAATATTCAAATATTGATCACCACAGCATTTAATACTGCTTAGTAAACTAAATATTGGTCACCACAACATTCAATACTGCTCAATTCTGCTGTGAACATTAATCATCCTGCATGAGGGTGGCTATGGGTTCCCTAAAGTACAACTAGCCAAGTAGAATTTACTGCGTGTAATAGGTAGACTATTCTTTTCTCAGTTTAATGGTCCTGAATCTGGTCAAATTTTCAGGGATAATTTGGGTTTTGCATGATTAAAGTTCTATGCATTTCAGAATCTTATCTTCAAGAGTTTTGCTTCATTTTAAACCAACCCAAATACTCAAAAAATTGATTAGAGTTCTGAATTGACCGAAAATTTAAAAACAAACCGCCAAAAAACCTGTCTGAAAAATAACTCAAGATAAAAGATTGCTCCTCTCCTCTCCTCACAACTTCCTCTCCTCTCCTCACAACTTGGTCTAGATTCCTTGACCTGCCAACAGGTACGTGGGAGACCGTAGCATTCAGTGAATCCGAGATAGTCCTACTGCACTGAGTGACTGGCTTCTTTTCTTGATTTCTAGACTGCTTTGCCGGCTTGGAAAAAAAACACTCTTTGATGTGGGACCCGCACAAGCGCTGTCGATCCAAGCGGAAGTACTGGGCAAATAGACAGGGCAGAGGATGCCATGTCAGCGGATCCAGTCATACATGATTCAGTCCACGGGGCAAGCTGGTTTTGAGTGTTTAGCAGGTGAAGTCAATGCGTAGGCCACGTGAATGGAAGAAGAATCGGAAGCAACCAGAGAAACAAATAAGGAAGACTTCCAGACCTCTCCATTGTCCATTTCGATCATTTTTCTCTCTTTGCTTGGCTGCGATTCATTCATCTGCAACTGCCCCCACTCGAATTCGACCACTCAAATCAATTCAATCCAATCCAATCCAGAAGGCTTGTCTCGTACGCTGTTAAACCGTGCCCCACAAGCTTCTTTTTTTGTTAATTTAGATTGAGTCCGTGCTTTCTTGGAGAAGCTCATAAGTATACCATTGTGTGAATTGCATGAATTATCAGTACACTGAATTTTTTTATTTATACTCTGTGTGGAAAGGGAAGCTCAGCAGTGAAGGCGGAGTAGAATTCACAGCATGACTACAGTGGATATAATGTATCCCAGCTCCCAAGCTATGGAGGCGTTCAAGAAACAAGAAGGAGAAGAGCACCAGTTGAGCTATTTGTGCAAGATTTGCAGCAAGAGATTCGTCTCAGGAAGAGCTCTTGGCGGTCACATGAGAGCCCACGCCCCCGCCTCCGACTCTGCTTCCATGGCAGCAGACACACTCATTGAAACTGAATTTCGGAAGAACAAGAGGCTCAGAGCATCGGATCGCAAATCAATGGAGGAGAAGGATGCAGAGGGATTGGATAGCAATGGGAGTAATCCAATGTATGCTCTGCGAAGGAATCCCAAGCGCAGTTGGCGGTTTGCAGATCAGGACTACTCGTTTCTATTGTGCGAAGGAATCGATTCCAAACCCATCGATTCCTCTATAAATTGTGATCTCCGTGGGAAGGAATTCAGTTCCTGGAAAGGCCTGTTTGCTGACATGAAGTACCACTCTGAGACCCATCAAGATAGTAGCGATGCCAATCTTGAAGAATCACGACAACAGGAGACCCAGGACGACGAAGAAGAAGAAAGTAAAAGTGATGCTGAGATTGAGATGGATCATCCCAGTGAGATTTCAAGCAGGTTTGACAACTGGATGAAGGGAAAGAGATCTAAGAGACCCAGGTATGCAATCCAACTTAATCCCCATGAACAATTTGATTCGGATACCAATACTGAAGAAGAGGAGATGGCAATATGTCTTGTAATGCTTGCAAGTGGAGTAAATACTGCTCAAAACACACCATTCCAAGCGGGGGCTGAGGAGCCTGGATCAGGTGACCTCAAGGTTCCCAACAGTGGTTCCCAGCTTCTGAAATGCATCAGAAATAAGCCCAAATCTAAGAAAATTGATGGAGATGCTGGTCTTTATGATGATGACGAGGCTAGGATGTTAAGGTACAAATGCACCACTTGCAATAAGTTTTTTCATTCCCATCAGGCTCTGGGAGGTCATAGGAATAGCCACAATAAGGCCAGGGGCTGTTTTTCACAGATAGAGGAGGAGAATGAGAGCCTAGAGGAAGAGATTACTGAGGAGGAATTCATTCCTGGAACGGACTCTCAGCTGCCTGGCAATTTCCACAAGACTCGTCCAAAGGAGAGGACTAAGGATTCTTGTGTCAAAGCAAGGGATGAAAAGACGACAACTGAGGCTGCCTCCTTTTCAGGGAAGAAGACTCCAAGGGTCCATGAATGCTCAATCTGTCACAGGGTTTTTACTTCGGGTCAGGCTTTGGGTGGTCACAAGAGATGCCATTGGGGTAGTGCTGGAGCTTCAGATTGTACCAGTACTACTTCCAGCAACAAGGAGAGCCCTATGCAGCCGCAGATGCCTGCAAGAGTGGAGTTGTTGGACCTAAACTTGCCTGCCCCTGTTGATGATGATTGTGATGCTGGAAACCTTAATAATTTGGGTGGTAATGCAGTGGATTCTCATGGAT
>JZKD02S1738595.1:0-13739 GCA_000966675.3 Picea glauca | reverse complement strand
ATTATGTAAAGCATATTGTGTTTTACCTCATAACTCCCCCCACCCTAATATATGAGGGTGTTGTGGGGTGGATATGTTTTCTCTAATATATCCCCACACCCCACCCTCATAACTTTCACTTAGTGAACTATTTGATGGTAATCATCATGTTATAATGCCCCTTAGAGGAGGCATGGCTAATCTTTCCAATAAGGTTATAACTTGATGTGGAGAAGGGTTAGGGAGACATAATCTCATATAAATCTATTTCTCGCATGATGATGAATCAAATCTACATGAGCTTGGCATGGAGTCTAATGATGCACATACTAAATAACATCTTGAATGAGTTGGTTCAATAAGTATCCCATCCAAATGATCTTTTGACCAATAGCATGATCGACTGGGATCTAACATGGGATTGAGCACTAATATTCCTTCCAGCCTCAAGCATGTGGATAGACTTGTCAATCAATGTGACTTAGGTCACATTAAAACAAACCAACAAGTTGGTCATGATGGAATAACACAACTAGGTGATTGTTGTAGACAAGTTAGCAGTGTATTAGCACAAGCAAGATTTAATCAATGAGTATTGAAGCTTAAGGGATCTAGGATGATTCTTAGAGTTAATTAATGAGACACCATAAAACATAGTGTACTAATAGTGGTTATTGAGGCAATTAAATAACATAAACAAGACTATCTAATCTTAGCAATAAACCATTAAGCAATAAAATAATAATGTCATAGAATGAAAACCAAAGACATTGAGAGATCATTAGTCATAGAATCTATTAAAACAATAATATTGTTACATAATTGAGTAATGGCTTAAATTGTCTGATGGAAATTATGGAGTTAGATCTTGCAATAAATATAAATTGAACTCTATTTTGCTAAAAATATTTACAAGTACATATTTATATAAGAATTAGTGAGAAAATCAGTAACTGATGTGACCCTTAATGGTTGACATTGTACATAATGAATGAAAAACATTATTACTGCATTCCATAAACTTAAGTTGGTTTAGAGGTGCACTAACATGGTCATATTTTATCACTTATGTGTTTATTGGATGAACTAGTCAATCAATGTGATCACCTAGTTGTTATTGCACCAATCTTCTAGGTTGTGATGAGTCGCTAACATGAATCATTGAGCTATCATTGAGGTGATATAGTGAGTTGTATATTGATTTTCCTCTTGGATAATCATATTAAGTAGTGACATTGAAAAGATTGACATATTAGAGAATAGGGATAGTTAGCAATGCAACATTGGTCATGATGTGAAGTTGGCATTGATCATGCAAGAAATAAACATGACGACTTCTATTTAGTGTGATGTTGTTTTGGTGCATTAAATCTTATAAAAGGTCTAACATATATCTAATGCACGTGAATGCACAAATTAACCATCCCTTGGTGAGAAATGGTCCTTATTGTGTTAGGATGATATGTGTCGACCATCACTACATCAGGATGCATGCATTTGATGAAGAATAAAAATGCATGGCACTAGCTAACAAATGAAGAAACTTCTATTGTACTTGTTCAAGTGTGAAATACTTACAAACTATTCTTGGAACTAACTTGATTTGACAATTCTAAAGCATTGGGTAGCCCTATTGCAAGTTGTCATGTCAACCTAACATCTTGTCATTTTGCAACTTGATAATAAGCACTAGATGCATCCTAAGGTATGATGGTAGATCAAGGTTGAAGACATTGTTGTCACACTCCCTAGTTATGGTGTATGGTTTGTATTGCAGTGGACATAGCTTGTGCCATTACCTTTTGAATCTATATTTATATATATTGAATCCACACCTTGTTCCTAACTCAGAAGTCGTGTCGGGAACCATGCCTATCATGGTGTTGCTTATATTTATTTGAAGACCATTACAAAATGTTGTCAACTTATCATTGAAAATTTTGGATTTTCTTAATGAATCATGCTCCTTTGTTGTCTTCTTTATTTGTTGATGCAAAAGTACCTACAATTGGTGGAGCAAGGTAAGTTATGTCTATGGATGTTGTAGGTCAAAATATAAAGGAAACTTTGAAGAATGATCTACAACGTGTCAAATTGTGTTGAGCTTGATTGTAGTTGTCTTGAATGAATTCCAAATTTTCATTCCAAGTCTAGGGGTGTTCATGATTATACATGCATAACAAATGGATAGTGAACTAGATCACAACTTCTAAGTATTCTTTAGTATATATGTGAAAGGATGTGGACATGTCGATTCTTACGCCCAACATCATCTAAGAGGGATTTCTAGAGGATATAGATGAATTTAGAATCTTTCTTGGAGACTTGGTCAACAAAAATTGACATAGACACTTGAAAATAAGAGTTATAATGTGTGTTGCATGGAGTTAGACTTCTTGCAAAGTGCTCGGATTTCTATCTTTTGAAAATGTATAAACAACCACAAAGAACACATTATGAATTTGTTACATATTCATTAAGGCTTCTAAGCAACCAATCGAGACATATTCCCGGAGTCATGAAAAGAATGGAAAAATATATGTAAAACCCTCCTCCTTGTTGATATGTTTTGTAATGACACGAGATATACAACCATTAATGAATTTAACTATGTCCACATAGAAGTGGGTTTAGTAAATATATTGTTGAGATCTCCATGCTAAATTATCCTACTTAATTGGAGAAACATGCCTCCTAAATAAACTTATTGTACTCAATTTCTATTAAAATGCACCATCATCTAAGATAAAACGACAAGTTATATCTCTACAAATACTAATATGAACACAATGTATATTGAAAGAGATTACAATATATCTATACACATATTGGATTTACAATAACAATTATATATTTGAAATCCATAATAATCTAAAAACTTATATTTGGTGATCAACTCAAACCATTCATTGCTTAAATAGAAATTCCACATTTTAGCTTTCTCTTCAACCTGTCTACACTCTATAACTTATTATATATCTCTACAAATTACATGATTGTCTCCTTTCTAATTTATATTTTATATTGTAACCCATCTTTACCACCAATATATTGTTTATGTAAAACTTTCTTAAATGAGAAACCCACATCTTAAAATAGATTCCACTTTCATCATTAGCTTTTACCTTACACATGATAGTGGCATTAGATTTACCAATTTGCTTTTACTTTAAACAGTATTAAATAAATGAATAAATTCATAAAATGCTTATTTTCGAATATGTGAGGATGGTAAACACTAGCAATTGGCAAAGGTACATCAAACAATTGAATGTGCTTTTACTTTAAACATGAGATATAGTGGTATTAAATAAATGGATAAATTCATAAAATGCTTATTTTCGAATATGTGAGGATGGTAAACACTAGCAATTGGCTTAGGAGATGTAAAGGTACTTCAAATAATTGAAAGGTTTTGAGTTTAAAGATTCTCAAACGTAAATAGGAATTATGTCGTAGATTTTGATGTGATTTGCTTGCTCTATATGCTTTCTTATTTGCTCTATTTGATAATGGGAGCTTTCTTATTTGCTCTCTTTGATAATGGGAGTTGGTGGGAGCACGAATTTACATGTGGCCCATGTAAATTCTACAAGGATGGTTATAGATATCATCGGGCATACTTGTCAAAGTACCATAAATATGTGATATATTGAAATGAAATCTAAAAGAGGTAGATCTGTGACACATTTTTAGACAATGATCGAGATAGATTAGTAGTTTAGAGCAAATTGATATAGTATGAAGAATGGACAAAGAATTCAGTTGGACTTTAGGAACTTAAGCCATGGTCATAACTTTGATAGAGTCTCCTGAGTGGTTGAAATATAAATGTAACGCATCCACTACCATAATCAAATTTTTCGTTGCTTTCTATAGAATCAGAGCTCTCGAAATATCTACGGAGGCCTAGCGTAGGCTAGCTCTTTCTCTGTCTACTCCAATGTGATTGTGGGTCATGATCACAGGTCAAATAACCATGGCGTCTCTCAGTAATTCGTGACTTGACGCTACAGAAATGTCAAACTGTTCAGCTCTGCAACCGTCGAACCCCGACAGGGCTAGCGACTGGCCAACAGGGACGAATCCCAACAGGGTTAGCGAATGGCCAATAGGAACGAGCCCCGTCGCGCGGTTGAGTGGTGTATAGGTGGCAAGAGGGAAACACGACATGGTGGGCTACGTGACAGGAGACAGGTCCCACTTCACACGCCACACCATTCTAGACCCCCCCCCCATTAAAGGCAGAATGGCAAGGGGGGTCCGAAATTCGCCTGAATGTCGTTGATCAAGGCGAATAAATCCTGACCATTCAAGAGTTGCGTGTTCGATTCCGGACCCTCCCCTCACCGCTAAAGGCAGAACAACAAGGGGGCTCTGGAATGAAGCCTCAGTCGTAGATCTGGGCAGGTGGACTCTGGCCGTCCATATCTGCTCGCCACTTACCCTAAGGCGCATTCGCGCCCCAACTTAAAGTCGACATCTCTTCCTCACATATGACGGTCGTTATAGACCCTGAGATCCTTCGAAAAAATCTCGTCCGTTCATCGAGACTTATCATCACGAGAGTCCGAACTCTCTCGACCACGGGACTCCCGAATCCTCGATCCCCGGTTTCCCGATGTGGTTAATCTCTCGACACGTAGCCTCCTTAAATCGAACGGTCTAGATCTGTCTCGTGGTTTCCACCATGGAAAGTCCCGATCTCTCGTCACCAGGACCCCCGAGTTCACGATTCCCGATTTCCCGAAATGGGAAATTTCACGACACATGGCCTACTTAAATCGAACGGTCCAGATCTGTCTCGGGGTTTCCACCATGGAAAGTCTCGATCTCTCATCACCAGAACTTCCGAGTTCGCAATTCCCGATTTCCCGAAATGGGAAATCTCACGACACGTGGCCTCCTTAAATCGGACGGTCCAGATCTATCTCGGGGTTTCCACTATGGAAAGTCTTGACCTCTCATCACCAGAACTCCCGAGTTCGCGATTCCCGATTTCCCGAAATGGGAAATCTCACGACACGTGGCCTCCTTTAATCGGATGACCCGAATCTACTTCGGGGTTTCTACCATGGAATGCCCCGATCTTTCGTCACTAGAACTCCCGAGTTCTCGACTCCCGATTTCACGAAATGGAAAATCTCTTGACACGTGGCCTCTGTTACTCGGACGGTCCAGATCTATTTCGAGGCTTCCGCCCCTATTCACTGGGGGTTTAACCCTTGGGTATCTCCTGACAGATCTAATGGTTGTCGGGTTTTCCAGCCGAGATCTGACGGCTCAGACAGGTTCCTAACTTGTGTGCTCTCCCACGACTCCTTGGATGTGGGAAGATCAACGGTCTGGATGCTCTCATGGACCTTGGGGATCTACAGTCCTGACCTCTTCGCTACCCACGAAGACACAGAAAGTCACAGGGGTAAGGCACTTAACATCCTACTTTCTCCTACCAAATCTAACGGTCATGAATGACCACAAATTTCCCGACGGAATCTCATCCATCAATCACCACCTATCAAGGTTAAGGCACTTAACTTTCCCGCTTCTCCCTCTTATCTGACGGTCATGAGTGACCACAGATATCCCGATGGGATCTCGTCCATCGATTCGATACTTATCAGGGATTTCTTAAGGCCTTGCGCCTTCATGTCCTCCTTCCAGGCTCTTGATGGGATTTTCAAGAAGGGTATCTCTATGGGGAGGTTTACCCAGGGTACTATCTGAGGCAGATAAGGGTATCGCTCTCCCGAGAACCAGACGTGAAGTCTGAATTAGATCAGTGCGCACATAAATAACGATTTATGAGAACATAAGCCATACTTAGTCTTTCCATATAAACATACAACTACCAGTACTGATCAAGACACCATACAGACATTCTTATAATGAAATCATTCACAATTTCACAGCGTATGATCATAAATGTCAGCATACATATATTTCAAGATGCCAAAGGCAAAACACTTATCAGAAGGTAACACCAGGGGTTATGCAACTGCTGAGAGGGGTGCTCGTTTCCACCTAACCGTAGGCTCAACGATTCCCAGCGGATTTACCACTAGCCACCCCCGAGCTGAGACGATGATGCTGTGAGACTGCGTCTCTGTTTGCCAGTGACCAGGAGCAAAGGTTACTCTCCTTCCTCTCTGCTATCACTCACTCTGCATATCGCTAGAGTTCTCTTTCTCCCCTCGCGTCCACCCCCAATCGCTTCTCCCCCACGCCTTATCCTCTTGCGAGGTTGCGTGTGGTGCGATTTCCCTCGCGTTGGTCAGGCCTAACGGCTCTACGGATGGGCGGTTCACCTCCCCATCCCTCATTAATTCCTGAGGAGCCATCTACCTACCAGCCTGTGAGACATTTAATTCGGGGCTAGCAAGCCGCTTTTGATTCTCCGGGCCAGTGAAGTCCAAATACGGTATTGTTTTTCGGTGGAAGTTAACGCCACATTTCCAGGTGCCTTCCACCGCCTTTCTGCAGCCATCATGGTCTCTTTTTCAGCATATCCCCTCTCAACAGTTCTGCAATATAAATTCATAATATTATTCACATTCATCGACCTTTTCCACAAGGTCCATTCACATCACATATTCACATTTCTGAGTTTGCCACAGTTCTTGGCCAGTCCAGTTATTTTTACAAACTGGGGGAAACAGGGTGTTACAATAAATTATTGATATTTTAATCACTCACACTCCAACGTCGGTCAACAAGAAGTTACATCACTCTACCAAATGGTATCAAAGCATTGGTCCATGCTTACTCATTCTTCAACATTGGATTTATTGACTCACTGCCCCACCCATAGTTCTCGGTTTTCAGTGATAGAAGTTCATATCTAGTTCGTTTGGAGTGTGGATTTCCACTCAAATCTACATCGACACTTGCTTTCAACATCCTCCCTGCTTCAGTGAAGAATTGAAGTGGAAACCTTGCTCTGGCAAGAAGAAATCGTAAATTTGGTTCTTTGAGCCCACGCCTCCCACCCAGATCTCCCTTGGCATTGTTTTAGGTMAGAGATTTAGTGTTTCAATTTATTTTCTCTTGGGAATCAGTTCCCCATCCTAGATCGCTACATTCCAATGTGGGATCTCTTTTGTATTAGTGCAACCTAGTCTAGCACACCTCCACAACTAGTGTGCTAGGTTTTTTTTTGCAATAACTAGGATTTACAATGCCTCCTCCTCTCATATCGTCCAACTACCCTCATTCACTCATGGCTCCTCATAAAGAATCCTCATTAGAGGAGATGGACTCCTCTCAAGCTCCACTACATCCGGATCTCCTACAAGTCTTACAAGAAGCTCTAATAAGAAAGTCACAACCCTCTTCCAATGAGATACCAGAATTACTTTACCTAAGTATGGAGGACAAATGAATTGAGAAGTCTTAGATTCTTTGATAAGTGACTTCAAAACCTACTTTCAAATGTGTCCTGATATAAACGAGGTTCAATGATTACTTCTTTCTTACAACCACTTGAAAGGAATCGTTCAAACTTGGTGGTAGTGTTAATCTCTAGCACAAGAATTCTACATTGAGCTAAATGAAGATGCTTCTTCTACATCTAGTCCAAAATACATCTCTACAGAGAAAACATTTTGTGACATTATCACAAAATGTTTTTACCCCCAACGACCTATCCAATCTCATGTGTAGATGGTTACAACGTCATCAAGTCCCGACTCAAATAGTGCATCAATGCATCAAGGTGTTCACACTACTTTGGATTCAACACTAGATTCCAAACCCAGATGAGATAATTATTTCTTGAATTTCATAGACTTTTTGCTTGCGTGGGAGAAACAAACATAATCACTCTCTATTGTGAGACCTGCATGAGGTTTGTCGACCCAAGCAAAGGTACTTCTAACAAGTAGACCGCATAAGGGATCACCAAGTCAACATAGCCAATCAAACACTATATCAACTACCAAGTACTCAAATTGACCTATTTCCAACTAGTCAAAGTTCCACATGTTCTAATTATTTTTTAGAAATAATGATAAAGTGATTATCTTATTAGACATAGCCAAAAACATTAAAGCCAAAAGTCAAAGTTCCATGGCAAAGTTCCCATACCCAAAACTAAAACTAAACTATTAAAGCCAAAATTCCATGGCAAAGTTCCCATCACATATAAGTGAAACTCAGACTTGGTACACATCCAGATTTAGGGCTAGATTTCACCGTAAAAGCGGGGCGGGGTGGTATGAATGCGGTTTATCCCACGCTGTCAAGACACTATTCCGTCCACGCGGCAAGCGGGTTTTGAGGGTTTAGCAGAACATAAAAGCAGGTGAAGTCAATGCGTAGGCCGCGTGAATGGAAGAAAAATCGGAAGCAGCGGGAGAAGAAAGAATGAGAACTTCCACACCCTTCCACTGTCATTTCGATGATTTTTCTCTCTTTCCGATTGATTCATCGGCACCTTCCCCACGCGAAGTCGATCACTCAAGTCAATGAATTTAAATCCAGAAGCCCTTTCTCTTACGCAATTAAACCATGGCCCGCATGTTTCTTTTTTTCTTGATTTAGATGGAGACCGTGCTTGCCTGGAAAAGCTCATAGACACACTACAATGTGCGTTGCCTGCATTATCAGTCCACTGCTAATTTTATATATACTGTCTGTGTGGAAAGGAAGCTTAGCAGTGAAGGCGGAGTAGAGTTTACAGCGTGACCACGGTGGATATACTGTATCCCAGCTCCCAAGCCATGGAGGTGTTCAAGAAACAAGAAGAAGGAGAGCGCCCATTGAGCTACTTGTGCAAGATTTGCAGCAAGAGATTCGTCTCAGGAAGAGCTCTTGGCGGTCATATGAGAGTCCACGCCACCACCTCCCTCTCTGCAGACACACTCACCGAAACTAAATTTCAGAAGAGCAAGAGGCCCGGAGCTTCGGATCACAAGTCAATGGAGGGCAAGGAGAAGGATGCAGAGGAATTGGTTAATAATGGGAGTAATCAAATGTATACTCTGCGAAGGAATCCCAAGCGCAGTGCGCGGTTTGCAGATCGGGACTACTCGTATCTGTTGGGTGACGGGTTCGATTCCAAACCCATCGATTCTTCTATAAATTGTGATCTGTGGGGGAAAGAATTCAGTTCATGGAAAGGCCTGTTTGGTCACATGAAGTGCCACTCTGAGATCCATCAAGATATCAGCGATGCCCATCCTGAAGAGTCACAGCAACATGAGACCCAGGATGATGAGGAAGAAGAAAGTGAGAGTGATGCTGAGATTGAGATTGATCATCCAAGTGGGAAATCAAGCAGGTTTGATAAGTGGATGGAGGGAAAGAGATCCAAGAGACCCAGGTATGCAATCCAACTAATTAATCCCCATGAGCAATTTGGTTCAGAAACCAGTAATGAAGAAGAGGACATGGCAATGTGTCTTGTAATGCTTGCAAGTGGGGTAAACACTGCTAAAAACCCACAATTCCAAGTGGTGGCCGAGGAGCCTGGATCAGGTGACTTCAAGCTTCCCAACACTGGTTCCCAGTTTCCGAAATGCATGAGGAAGAAGCCCAAATATAAGAAAATTGATGGAGATGCTGGTCTCTATAATGATGACGAGGTTAAGAAGGGCAGGTACAAATGCACCACTTGCAATAAGGTTTTTCATTCCCATCAGGCTCTGGGAGGCCACAGGGCTAGCCACAATAAGGTCAGGGGCTACTTTTCGCAGATAGAGGACGAGACCGAGAGCCTAGAGGAAGAGATTACTGATGAGGAGCTCATTAGTGAATCTGACTCTTTCCACAAGCCTCGTCCAAAGGAGAGGACTAAGGATTCTTGTGTCAAAGCGAGGACAATTGAGCCTGCTAGCTTTTCAGGTAGGAAGACTCCAAGGGTCCATGAATGTTCAATCTGTCACAGGGTTTTTCATTCGGGTCAGGCTTTGGGTGGTCACAAGAGATGCCATTGGGCTAGTGCTGGAGCTTCAGATACTGTTAGTACCATTTCTAGCAACAAGGACACCCCTACGCAGCAGCAGATGCCTACAAGAGTGGAGCTGTTGGACCTAAACTTGCCTGTCCCTGTCGATGATGATTGCGATGCTGGAAACCTCAATAATTTGGGTGGTAATGCAGTGGATTTTCATGGAGCTTTCTATGCCCAAACGCACAGCCCTCCTAACTTGCAGCCTTGGTTGATGGACAGCTACCCGAAACAGGGACTGTTGTTGTACAATAATCATACCGATTTAAGTGAATATGATGAAGCAGATAGTAGGGTAGGAAAGGAAATTGGATTTGGCAGAGGATGTGATTCAGACTTCCCAGTGAGAGCACAATCTTGGTTGCAATTGTAAGCCAGACAATCTTAATTAATGAAGCATTGAAGCTTATAGTATTAAGGCAATGAAGTGAATAATGAGGTGTTTCTCACTATTAACTGAAGTTTAATTTTTGGGCGAGTTGATGTAGAAGTTTTCATGGGCCACTTATAGGTAGTATTTGAACACATGAGGCTTGCATTGCATTCCCCACACATAAATGGATGAAAGCTCTCTTTTTCATCATCCTTAAAATTAGTCAATAATTGTTTTGGTAACATTAAATTGAAAGAGTTGGACCCAATGGTAATTAACTAGGAGTGTTTCACCATCAACAGAGGTTAAATTTATGTGAGTGTTGTTACAACTCCTTAAATTAGTCATGGGGTACTTGAAAGTAGTGATTGAAAATGTGAGGTCAGAGAATACTACCTATGTACACATAATTGGATCAAAACCCACTCTCATAATCTTCTTGAAACTAACTATTATTTTTGTTGGTTGAATCATGATAAAAAAAAATGAATCTGTAGGAGTTTATCTTTGCTAGCCCAACTTTGATCCCCAATAAATGATGCATATGACATGAAGAGTTTACCTTTGTTATCCTAAATTTGATTCCCAATAGATGATGCATATGACATCTATCTAAGAATCTTCATAACGAATCTATGTCCCTTCCCTTCAAACTTGACTTCAAATTTCAAAAAATATAATGAAATCATAAACAAAAATTATTATTATGAAATAAATTTTTATGTGTTTTTCAACAATATAATTATAGAGTTGGATTTATGTAAATGAGAAACACATTGCTATAAGTTAACAAGTAGACAAAGGCCATGTAAAACTACATCCTTTGTGCTCATGGAAAGGCTTGGTGAAATTTCTCCTATTCATCTTATGTAAAATTGTGCTCCTCATGGAAAGGCGTGATGCAATTTCTCCTAATCTATCATGTGAAAAAGTTGTGTTTCTCAAATTTAGTATCCTCAAGCCTAAAAAATGATGATATCTCCAAGACAAAGAATTATACAAATCCATTATTAAATGTTAGGGGGAGTTCCTTTTTGCTACCACAACTCTATGAATCAAGTTTGACATGTCAATGGACCAATTCTTAAGAAACCAATATGGAGACAAGGTATCATGGCCCAATCTACTTAGCTTGTTTTTCGCAAGAAAAAATCTTTATATTTGATATTTCTAGTGAGAAATTAGAATATACATCATTCCATTTTTAACACGTACTATTAACTTTAGACAATAAACCAACATATTTACATGTCCTATGACCATTTATTTGCAACCTTCCTAGGCTCCAAAGAGGAAACCCTTTCACCTACTTGAAACAAAACATACCCTTTTCATCATTTCGACTTTTACACTTATAAAACAAAATCTTAAAAATTAGTCTCATTAAAAACCATTGCTCCATAGTTTTCTATTGTATCAATATATTGACATTTCTGGAAAAAAAATAAAAAATGTTCCCCTCCTCTAAACTCTTTCTTAAATAGAGTTCCTTCCATTGTTTCCTTAGATAGTTGGTTTTAATTTCATGTTGAAAAATATCTATATATGAGAAAATGAAATATTAACAACTTGATTTTTACCTCCATCACTTAGTTCATGATTGGAGATAAAATTCTATTGTCGATTCCACATTTATTGCTTTCCCAATCCATCAATAGATTTGAGTTTCCAAATACCTATAGTTGATTCATTCCTTTCTCCACTGCTACTTTCATAAGAATCCATAATGCATAAATTCAACTTGATTGGTGGTCCCTGGCCTTTCAACATATTTCATTATTAAATAGTGATAACACTAAAAGAAGAGGATGGCTCTTGCTCCACACAAACCTAGGTCACCTTGGCATGCCCTATTAGGAGAAAAAAAAACCCCATGATTTTTCATAATCAATAACATGTTCCTTTAATATCTTATGATGTGCTTCTTTCAATAGATTCCAACTACCTTTAAATGTTATTCTAATTTTATGTGCTACCTATGCAGGAGTCAAATCTAGTCCTTGAAATAATATTTTGTTCCTTGTTAGACAAATCCCCCATATAACAAAGAAAGGAAGAGCTTTATAATATCTTTTTGATTTATGTATTATCCAAGAATGAAGACATTTTATTGAAGGAAAATGATCCCATTTGTTCCTGCTAGTTAAGACTTGTAACATTTCATTCCAAATAGTTCTAGAAAATGAGCAATTGAAAAACATATGATAAACTAATCTCTCACTTTTTGTTCACAAAATGCATCTACACGGGGCATTCTATCTTCTCTTCTAGCAATTGTTCCATGTTAATATTTTGTTTTCTATAACTAACCAAAGAAAACTTGTGTTGCTTTCAAAGGACTCTCCAATATTCAAACTAACTTCCACCACCAGTCTCTTTCACCTGTATGCTCTTCTTGCATATTTGTTGAATAGCCAAGTTTTGCTATATATTCCCTTGTACCTTTATTCTTTGACCATTTAATTTCATCATCCCGATCTAATGGATTTATGGCACTATGCTTTAATAAGTTCACATATTGTGTCTATTACTCTGCTCTTTCTCCTTGTATGTTCAAATCTTTTGTAGTTTCCATCATTGAGCCCATGCATTTTCTCCATTTTGACTCCTTTCTCCTCTAATGAGAAAATCCCCATGGAATGTAATTCATTTTTTAGTGCTTTTGACAATTTGAAGTTACGTTTACAACCGACCTAAGGATATTTTCCTACTCTTACTTTGATTCCCTTAACTACTCTCCAAGCTACCTATTTTCCAACTAAAGGAAAATCCCTTATCAAAGCTTTCCATACAATTGAAGCTCCATGCAAAATTTTCCTTTCCACTTTAAACCATTCTTCCATAGATATTTCCATTAAGTCCTTTCTCTTCATCACTTTTCCCCAAATACCTTCATTATATATTAACCCACATAGTCTTCTTGCTGCTAAAGCCAAACCAAACACTTATATATTATTTATCCCCCATACTCCTATTTTTTAGGTGTTTCCACTCTTGTCCATTTCACCAAAGGAATTGCTTCTTTTTCTTTTCTCTTGGTCCATAAGAAATTGAATTTTTTTTTTGTAATATTATTTAAGGTTTATTTTGGTATATCAATGATTGACATCCAATACACGGGTATGCTTTCCAGTACTACCTTAAACAAGACTAGCCTACCACCCTATAACTACCACCTATTGCACCAAACCGATATTCTAGCTTCTATCTTGTTGAATAACCACATCTAATATCTTGTTGAATAACCACATCCAATCCTCATATTTACAATTGTTTGTTTTTAAATTAAAACCTAGATACTTTACCCCTTGATCAATATTTGTATGATTCAATGGGAACAAATTTAGCACTTGATATTTTATCTCTTTTGGTAAGCCATTGAACAACATTGATGACTTTTTCATATTCGTATCCATACCTGTAGCGATGTAATATGTG
>JZKD02S1738584.1:89528-101245 GCA_000966675.3 Picea glauca | reverse complement strand
TACATGTTAATGGATCCCTTCTCAAGCCCTATTATGTGTAAGGAACATGATTTCTTAGGTTTAGAGTAGAGTAGGTTAGTATTAGGCCATATTTTTTGCCTGCATTTGATTGCATATTTTCCTTTATTGATGTTAATTATTGATTGTTTCATGCATCCATATTAGCTTAGCATATACATGTTATAAAAAAAATGATATATTGATGAAAATGAAAAGATTTATTTTAGCACTTTATATTTCAATTTCTATATACCAGGGAAGATAACTGTTTATTAATTGGGTTGGTTGTCATTGATGTCAACCCTTGAATAAATTCCGATAGCGAATTTTGGTAGAAAAAACGTTTGGGTAATGGACTCAAGTTTGTTTGATGGAAAATGGTATGATTTTTGATATATTTGCAGGTAATACTATTCTAGATGGATAGTACATGTCATTCCATTTTTGGTGGTATGTGGAATGTCACATAACCCTTCACGATTAGAGAGTTATGGCCATGTAAAGTTGGAGAACCCTCATGAGTCATATAGAAGCCCCAAAAGGTCAAAGTAGTCAAAGTGTTTGCAAAGAAGAAATTATTTAAATAATAAAGTAAAGTGATGAGTGTACTATAAGTCAAAGTGGATACAAAAGTAATTATTTAAATAATAAAGTTAATGGAGAAATTGCAAAGTGGACAAGTGGTTAGAAGTGGGTTAACCCTAAAATAAGGAAAGTGGGTTAAGATGGTTAAAATGTAACCCCTTGAGGAAGCTACATGAAAGTATAAATAAGAGGCAAGGATCTCTCATNTGATACAAACTTCAGCTTATGGTTTGTTGTATTTGTGGAATTACACTTCATGGAAAATAGGGTTTGTGGCTAGTCCTGAAACTAGTCTAAAACAAGTGTTTCGGGTAAAAACGTCATAACTTCTTCATAACGTATCCAAATTTTGTAAGACAAAATGTATTGGTTATAGTACAATCTATAATATTATGTGTGCTATTTTCAGATCCATACAACAAACATTCTGTGCGGGCACACTCTACAAGTTTTCTCTCTAGAATAATATAGAATTCAACAAGGTACGCCATTTTTTCTATAACTCATTTTCTGAGAGGTTCCAAGAAGTGAAACCTGGATAAATTGCAGAGAAGACACCGGAGAACATTGTGTACTATTTTTAGACCTTTATTCATTACATGTACATAGTTATGATTATTACAAGTTAGGGTTGTTGACTAATCCAAAACTAGTCATGTGAGACTAAAGTAAGATTTGATGAAAATGCTAGTCTCTTGTTGTTAAAGTTAAGGAAGGTTTGCAGGTATGTGATAATATACACCAAGTCTATTATAGAGTTACAAATCAGATTTGGATGATGAAATTTATGAGGGCTTTTGGCTGAGGTATATGTTGGGTACATGGTTGAGACAAGTAGTTGATGAGTTGGCACATACATGGGGTGTATAGTTGATGATGTTGGTACATCTTGATGAGTCATAGTTGTTGAGTAGTTGATGCATGATTGGTACATACTTTTACATGGTTGGAGGCACTTGTTAGTAGTACTTTTGACACATGGTTTATGGTTGATGTAGCATACTTGTCTTGGTATATTATTAGAAGCACATATTTATCTTGGTGATGATTATGAGTTGTTGTGTTATGCTAGGTTGATGTACATCTTGGTGATATTGTGCATATGGTTGAGAGTTGTCTTAGTGATTGATCTTGGTGAGTAGACTTGATATGGTTGATAATATTAATGAGACAAGTTGTTGTCATAGGTTGTTTGGACAGGTTATTTGTACAGGTTTGGTGCATGGTTGATGCACTTGTTCATGGTACAGGTTGAGGTACAGGTTGGTGCATGGTTGATGCACTTGTTTATGGTACATGTTTATTACAGATTGTTTGGTACAAGTTGGTGCATGGTTGATTCACTTGTTTATGGTATAGGTTGATTACAGGTTGATGCATGGTTCAGGTTATTGGTAGATGTTGTTTGGTGTAGGTTGATTGGTATAAGTTTAAAACAGTATATCTCACAGTGATAGTGTGACAATGGTTCCATCATTCTACTTATATTTCAGGGTGGTTGGACAGGGAAAGGACATGTGGTTGTAGCCACATTCCAGTTGTAGTTGGAGAACATAGGGGGTTGTCGCCTCCTTCTAGTTGTAACTAGAGAATTGGGGAGTTGGAGCTTCCCTCAGGTTGTAGCCTGAGAAACTAGGGGGGTTGGAGCCTCCTTCTAGTTGCAGCTAGAAAAAAAAGGAAGTTAGTGCTTCCAATGAATGTAATTCTTAAAGACATATAAGAAAAATCATTCCATGGTTTTCTCCCACTTTGGTTTTCCACATAAAAACATTGGTGTACTGTGTATGTGTATGATTTATCATTTGTTCATTGTTTATTTACTCTGCAACTATTGGATGATAATGATACATTGATTTAGCACTTGCATTTTATGGTTAAATATGATTAAATTGTTATATTACTGATTCTCCCCCCTCTCAATAATCCAACAATTGGTATCAGATCCGGTTCCTTCAGGAAACATTTTAACCACTGTAAGAAAATTATGGATTATTCTGAGAATGGAGTACCATTGTTTAATGGTCAGAATGGTTTAAAGTATGAGTTATGGAGTGGAAGGACGAAAATATTTTTACAGTCACATAGGTATTATATTTGGCTATCAGTCATTATAGGATATGATAGTTCAAAAAGGGCAAAGACTGTAGCCAAGAATGAATTTAAGAAGAATAAAAAATAGCAATGGATTTCATCTGGGAAGGATTACCTAATCTGGTAAGAGAAAAGGTTGGTAAATGTTCATCAGCCAAAGAAATTTGGGATAAGTTACATGACATATATTCTTCAGCCATCGGAGATTTAGAAAATGCCAAAGGAGATGAAAATATAGATCAAGAAGAATTGTGTTCACCATGTCAAACAAATTCAAAAGATGAAGAGTAAATAATCACTAGAGGTATGTTGTTTTTCTTTAATTGTGAAAAATGTGGACATCTTGAAATAGAATGCCATGAAGGAAATGAGACAGAAAAACTAATTGAAAAGGAATACAATTATGAAGGAGAATTGATTAGTGCTTTAGATGAACGAAGAGAATAAAACAAGTCACTCAAGAAAGAATTGATGAAACAAAAGTAAAGTGTTCACATTTTTGAAGAATAAATAATCACATTGAAAATTCAGCTTGAAGAAGCAAAAAGAACAAAAGAATTCACGAAGTCTCAGATAATGAAGAAAGAAGAAGAGGTTGAGAAGCTTGAAGAAGAAGTTGTCACATTGAAAAGTGAAATCGACAAGCTCAACAAGAGCGTTGAAGAGACAGAAACATCCACATCAGTTATAGAGAATGAAGAGAAGCACTCTAGGTTGCTGGAAAAGAATAATGAAGAAAATAGAAAGAGTTATGCAAAAGTACTCAAAGGAAGGAATCATGGTCAACCAAAATCTAAGAAAACTATTGAATATGCATCTTCAAGAAGACCATCCATGTTCAAGCCACAAAGAAGCTTCAATCATGATCATGATCAGTCAAGGAAGAAATTCAGAAGGACTACACCACAAAGAAGATCATTCACTCCTAGGTATGCAAATTTCTTTTATGTTAATTGTTTTTATTGTACTAATTTTGGACATAAGGTTGCAGATTGCAAGGATTATAAAATAAATGTTCAAGAAATAAGTTCATATGTGGCCCCACGTAAAATTGAATGTTACAAATGCCATAAATATGGAAACATATCTAGTGATTGTAGAAGAATGATCCAAACTTCCATGAAAGAGAACATTGATATCAGATATAAGAAAGTATGGATAAGAAAACACGAAGAATAGGTGAACAAAGACTAGGTCCCATAGATCGCAATATTGATGATAAAACAAGATGAAGAAAATTCTACATATAAAAAGAAAGACGTTAGATACATAAAGATTTGGAAAATAACTTAAAGAAAAGAAGGACAGGTAAATAAGGAACAAGTTCAAGAGATTGTACTTTCAAGAATTGTAGTGAAAGATGAATCCACAGACAAAAAGAAAGAAGTCAGATCTTAGAGAGATGATGAATCTGCTAATGAAGATGATGATGATTACACTTTAGATAAGGAATTATTCTGAGCCATCCAACTTAAAGATTCCCAAATAATATGAATAATAGATAGGGGGAGACTATGCGATAACTGAGACAGAATAAAGAGCCATCCTTTGAGCAGCTTAAAAAATTTGACTAGATAGATTCAGTGCATTCAACTAGCATAAGTAAAATATGATAGATTAATTAGTTGTAGTAGTACTTCATGATAGTACAGTGACACATGAGTCAAAATTATGGACAATTTTGTAGCATATTCTTGAATAGTATGGATAGAGATGGACGTGGAATCAACTTTTATGAACGATGAAATTGAAAAAGAAGTCTACATTGAACAAATGGTTCCTAGAGCATGGTAATCTAGACTAGATAAATATCTACAATAGGCATGGTTCAAAAAAGGAAGTGCATACAACAACCTCTACATCAAGGTAACTCAAGATGGTATTTTATTAATTGAAGTTTATATTAATGATATTATTTTTGGAAGTACTAATGATAGGTTAAACCAAAAAATTGCAAATGATATGCAAAATGAATTTGAAATGTCATTACTTGGAGAACTATCCTTCTTTTTGAGTCTTCAGATATGTCAAAGAAACCAAGGAATTTTTATTTCTCAAACTAAGTATATCAAAGAAATGCTAAAGAGGTTTGGAATGGAAGATTGCAAACCAATTACCACTCCTATGCAAACCAGTTGCAAGTTGAGAAAAGATGATGATTCAAAGTCTATAGACCAGAGGAAATACAGGTCACTGATTGGTAGCTTACTATATGTGACAACAACCATACCATATGTAATGCAGGCAGTTGGATAGGTGGCACGATTCCAAGCAAGACCAAAGGAATCATATGTCGTAGAAGTGAAGAGGATTTTCAGATATCTCAAAGGAATAGAAGAGTTTGTATTATGGTATTTGAAAGGAAAGGATCTATCACTTATTTACTACACAGATGTAGATTAGGAAGGTTGCATAGATGACCGACGAAGCACCAGTGCAACAATGTTCTATTTGGGTGAGTGTTTAAGAAAGAAATAATCATCAATATCTTTATCTACAGTCGAGGCAGGGTATATGGTAGCAACAACATGTTGTACATAGGTTCTATGGATGAAAAAAACTATGATAGATATGTAGTTTGAGTATGATGAACCCATTCCAATCTATTGTGATAATACAAGCACCATCAGTATCTCAAAGAACCCGGTGATGCACTCCAAAACAAAGCAAATTCCAATCAAATATCACTTTCTACGAGAATAGGTTGCAGAGAAGAACATCAGAGTTGAATATGTGGGCACAAAAGAACAAGTGGTAGACATCTTTACAAAAATGCTTCCATGGGAATCCTTTGAGTATCTTCGCCAGCGACTCGAAGTAATTTCTACTCCAAAATGAATTTCTTTGAATTCTTATCTTATATGTCATAGATTTACACAAGAAAGCACCATAAAGAGGACAATTTAGTTTGGGAGATCAGTTTCAGGAAGAGTTCAGTCAGGGGGAGTATCCCCAAGGAAATTTCAGTTAGGGGGAGCAACCCTAGATGGAAAGATACCTTTTACATTGATGGCAAAGGGAGAGAGATCTATCAGATGCAAAGGTAAATGCTTGGAGAAAGAGCACATAGGTATGGTTCTAGGGGAAACGATGGTCACGGGGGGAGAATGAGTGATATGAATTCAATATTGCATCATAGTGTTTCCATCAATGCCAAAGGGGGATATTTTTTATTAATTGGGTTGGTTGTCATTGATTCCAACCCTTGAAGAAATTCTGGTAGCGAATTCTGGTAGAACAAAGGTTTGGGTAATGGACCCAAGTTTGTTTGATGGAAAATGGTATGAGTTTTGATATATTTACAGGTAATATTATTCTAGATGTATAGTACATGTCATTCCATTTTCGGTGGTATGTGGAATGTCACATAACTCCTCACGGTTAGAGAGTTATGTCCATGTGAAGTTGGAGAACTCTCATGAGTCATCTAGAAGCCCCAAAATGTCAAAGTAGTCAAAGTGTTTGCAAAGAAGAAATTATTTAAATAATAAAGTGAAGTGATGAGTGTACTATAAGTCAAATTGGATACAAAATAAATTATTTAAACAATAAATTTAATGGAGAAATTACTAAGTGGACAAGTGGTTAGAAGTGGGTTAACCCTAAAATAAAGAAAGTGGGTTAAGATGGTTAAAAGGTAACCCTTAAGCTACATGAAAGTATAAATAAGAGGCAAAACTCTCTCATTTTTATCACACTTCATCATATTGAATATCTACAAGTGACTGAGTTAACCAAAGTATATCTATGCCAAATTTCAGAGGAAAGGTGAAGTAAAGAAGGCCAAAATTCAAGGGAGGATAAATTCTTTTGATGATGCTTTCTAAGGTATGTTATTTACAGGCCATCTCACAATTTTCACAATAATTTTTTTTCTAGAATGATTCAGACTGTGAAATTGGGAGGCCGTTGAGAAAACACATCCAAGTAGCTGTGATACAAATTTCAACTTGTGGGTCGTTGTATTTTTGGAGTTACACTCCATGGAAAATAGGGTTTGTGGCTAGTCCAAATTCCATAAGACAAAATGTATTGGTTATAGTACATTATATAGTATTATGTGTACCATTTTCAGATCCATACAACAAATATTTTGTGAGGGGCATGCTCTACAAGTTTTCTCTCTAGAATAAGCCAAAATTTAACAAGGTATGCCATTTTTTGCTATAACTCATTTTCTGAGAGGTTCCGCGAAGTGAAACTTGGAGAAATTGCAGACACGACACTGAATAACATTGTGTGCTATTTTTAGGCCTTTATTCATTACATGTACATAGTTATTATTATTGCAAGTTAGGATTGTTGACTAATCCAAAACTAGTCACGTGAGACTAAAGTAAATTTTGATAAAAATGCTAGTCTTTTGTTGTTAAAGTTAAGGAAGGTTTGCAGGTATGTGATCATATATACCAGGTCTATTACAGAGTTACAAATCAGATTTGGATGATGAAATTGATGATGGCTTTTGGTTGAGGTACATGTTGGTTACATGGTTGAGACAAATAGTTGATGAGTTGGCACATACATGAGGTGTATAGTTGATGATGTTGGCACATCTTGATGAGTCATAGTTGATGAGTAGTTGATGCATGATTGGTACATGGTTGGAGGCACTTGTTAGTAGTATTGTTGACACATGGTTTATGGATGATGTAGCATACTTGTCTNATCACCAGAGGTATGTTGTTTTGCTTTAATTGTGAAAAATGTGGACATCTTGAAATAGAATGCCATGAAGGAAATGAGACAGAAAAACTAATTGAAAAGGAAGACAATTATGAAGGAGAATTGATTAGTGCTTTAGATGAACGAAGAGAATAAAACAAGTCACTCAAGAAAGAATTGATGAAACAAAAGGAAAGTGTTCACATTTTTGAAGAATAAATAATCACATTGAAAATTCAGCTTGAAGAAGCAAAAAGAACAAAAGAAGTCACGAAGTCTCAGATAATGAAGAAAGAAGAAGAGGTTGAGAAGCTTGAAGAAGAAGTTGTCACATTGAAAAGTAAAATCGACAAGCTCAACAAGAGCGTTGAAGAGACAGAAACATCCACATCAGTTATAGAGAATGAAGAGAAGCACTCTAGGTTGCTAGAAAAGAATAATGAAGAAAATAGAAAGAGTTATGCAAAAGTACTCAAAGGAAGGAATCATGGTCAACCAGAATCTAAGAAAACTATTGAATATGCATCTTCAAGAAGAGCATCCATGTTCAAGCCACAAAGAAGCTTCAATCATGATCATGATCAGTCAAGGAAGAAATTCAGAAGGACTACACCACAAAGAAGATCATTCACTCCTAGGTATGCAAATTTCTTTTATGTTAATTGTTTTTATTGTACTAATTTTGGACATAAGGTTGCAGATTGCAAGGATTATAAAATAAATGTTCAAGAAAGAAGTTCATATGTGGCCCCACGTAAAATTGAATGTTACAAATGCCATAACTATGGAAACATAGCTAGTGATTGTAGAAGAATGATCCAAACTTCCATGAAAGAGAACATTGATATCAGATATAAGAAAGTATGGATAAGAAAACACGAAGAATAGGTTAACAAAGACTAGGTCCCATAGATCGCAATATTGACGATAAAACGAGATGAAGAAAATTCTACATATAAAAAGAAAGACGTTAGATACATAAAGATTTGGAAAATAACTGAAAGAAAAGAAGAACAGGTAAATAAGGAACAAGTTCAAGAGATTGTACTTTCAAGAATTGTAGTGAAAGATGAATCCACAGACAAAAAGAAAGAAGTCAGAGCTTAGAGAGATGATGAATCTGCTAATGAAGATGACGATGATTACACTTTAGATCAGGAATTATTCTGAGCCATCCAACTTAAAGATTCTCAAATAATATGAATAATAGATAGGGGGAGACTATGCGATAGCTGAGACAGAATAAAGAGCCATCCTTTGAGCAGCTTAAAAAATTTGACTAGATAGATTCAGTGCATTCAACTAGCATAAGTAAAATATGATAGATTAATTAGTTGTAGTAGTACTTCATGATAGTACAGTGACACATGAGTCAAAATTATGGACAATTTTGTAGCATATTCTTGAATAGTATGGATAGAGATGGACGTGGAATCAACTTTTATGAACGATGAAATTGAAAAAGAAGTCTACATTGAACAAATGGTTCCTAGAGCATGGTAATCTAGACTAGATAAATATCTACAATAGGCATGGTTCAAAAAAGGAAGTGCATACAACAACCTCTACATCAAGGTAACTCAAGATGGTATTTTATTAATTGAAGTTTATATTAATGATATTATTTTTGGAAGTACTAATGATAGGTTAAACCAAAAAATTGCAAATGATATGCAAAATGAATTTGAAATGTCATTACTTGGAGAACTATCCTTCTTTTTGAGTCTTCAGATATGTCAAAGAAACCAAGGAATTTTTATTTCTCAAACTAAGTATATCAAAGAAATGCTAAAGAGGTTTGGAATGGAAGATTGCAAACCAATTACCACTCCTATGCAAACCAGTTGCAAGTTGAGAAAAGATGATGATTCAAAGTCTATAGACCAGAGGAAATACAGGTCACTGATTGGTAGCTTACTATATGTGACAACAACCATACCATATGTAATGCAGGCAGTTGGATAGGTGGCACGATTCCAAGCAAGACCAAAGGAATCATATGTCGTAGAAGTGAAGAGGATTTTCAGATATCTCAAAGGAATAGAAGAGTTTGTATTATGGTATTTGAAAGGAAAGGATCTATCACTTATTTACTACACAGATGTAGATTAGGAAGGTTGCATAGATGACCGACGAAGCACCAGTGCAACAATGTTCTATTTGGGTGAGTGTTTAAGAAAGAAATAATCATCAATATCTTTATCTACAGTCGAGGCAGGGTATATGGTAGCAACAACATGTTGTACATAGGTTCTATGGATGAAAAAAACTATGATAGATATGTAGTTTGAGTATGATGAACCCATTCCAATCTATTGTGATAATACAAGCACCATCAGTATCTCAAAGAACCCGGTGATGCACTCCAAAACAAAGCAAATTCCAATCAAATATCACTTTCTACGAGAATAGGTTGCAGAGAAGAACATCAGAGTTGAATATGTGGGCACAAAAGAACAAGTGGTAGACATCTTTACAAAAATGCTTCCATGGGAATCCTTTGAGTATCTTCGCCAGCGACTCGAAGTAATTTCTACTCCAAAATGAATTTCTTTGAATTCTTATCTTATATGTCATAGATTTACACAAGAAAGCACCATAAAGAGGACAATTTAGTTTGGGAGATCAGTTTCAGGAAGAGTTCAGTCAGGGGGAGTATCCCCAAGGAAATTTCAGTTAGGGGGAGCAACCCTAGATGGAAAGATACCTTTTACATTGATGGCAAAGGGAGAGAGATCTATCAGATGCAAAGGTAAATGCTTGGAGAAAGAGCACATAGGTATGGTTCTAGGGGAAACGATGGTCACGGGGGGAGAATGAGTGATATGAATTCAATATTGCATCATAGTGTTTCCATCAATGCCAAAGGGGGATATTTTTTATTAATTGGGTTGGTTGTCATTGATTCCAACCCTTGAAGAAATTCTGGTAGCGAATTCTGGTAGAACAAAGGTTTGGGTAATGGACCCAAGTTTGTTTGATGGAAAATGGTATGAGTTTTGATATATTTACAGGTAATATTATTCTAGATGTATAGTACATGTCATTCCATTTTCGGTGGTATGTGGAATGTCACATAACTCCTCACGGTTAGAGAGTTATGTCCATGTGAAGTTGGAGAACTCTCATGAGTCATCTAGAAGCCCCAAAATGTCAAAGTAGTCAAAGTGTTTGCAAAGAAGAAATTATTTAAATAATAAAGTGAAGTGATGAGTGTACTATAAGTCAAATTGGATACAAAATAAATTATTTAAACAATAAATTTAATGGAGAAATTACTAAGTGGACAAGTGGTTAGAAGTGGGTTAACCCTAAAATAAAGAAAGTGGGTTAAGATGGTTAAAAGGTAACCCTTAAGCTACATGAAAGTATAAATAAGAGGCAAAACTCTCTCATTTTTATCACACTTCATCATATTGAATATCTACAAGTGACTGAGTTAACCAAAGTATATCTATGCCAAATTTCAGAGGAAAGGTGAAGTAAAGAAGGCCAAAATTCAAGGGAGGATAAATTCTTTTGATGATGCTTTCTAAGGTATGTTATTTACAGGCCATCTCACAATTTTCACAATAATTTTTTTTCTAGAATGATTCAGACTGTGAAATTGGGAGGCCGTTGAGAAAACACATCCAAGTAGCTGTGATACAAATTTCAACTTGTGGGTCGTTGTATTTTTGGAGTTACACTCCATGGAAAATAGGGTTTGTGGCTAGTCCAAATTCCATAAGACAAAATGTATTGGTTATAGTACATTATATAGTATTATGTGTACCATTTTCAGATCCATACAACAAATATTTTGTGAGGGGCATGCTCTACAAGTTTTCTCTCTAGAATAAGCCAAAATTTAACAAGGTATGCCATTTTTTGCTATAACTCATTTTCTGAGAGGTTCCGCGAAGTGAAACTTGGAGAAATTGCAGACACGACACTGAATAACATTGTGTGCTATTTTTAGGCCTTTATTCATTACATGTACATAGTTATTATTATTGCAAGTTAGGATTGTTGACTAATCCAAAACTAGTCACGTGAGACTAAAGTAAATTTTGATAAAAATGCTAGTCTTTTGTTGTTAAAGTTAAGGAAGGTTTGCAGGTATGTGATCATATATACCAGGTCTATTACAGAGTTACAAATCAGATTTGGATGATGAAATTGATGATGGCTTTTGGTTGAGGTACATGTTGGTTACATGGTTGAGACAAATAGTTGATGAGTTGGCACATACATGAGGTGTATAGTTGATGATGTTGGCACATCTTGATGAGTCATAGTTGATGAGTAGTTGATGCATGATTGGTACATGGTTGGAGGCACTTGTTAGTAGTATTGTTGACACATGGTTTATGGATGATGTAGCATACTTGTCT
>JZKD02S1738584.1:38654-49494 GCA_000966675.3 Picea glauca | reverse complement strand
CAAATAACTTCATCAATCTTGTGGTCCAAAACCCATGACTAGGGTTGACATCAATGACAACAACCAATCTTCCAACATATATATCAGCATGTAAAATATAATAATGGCTACAAAATAAATGCTAAAGTCTAGTTGAATAGGCAAGAGACAAGCTAGTAAAGACTAGTTCAACTCAAGAATGAAAAAGGAAAGACTTTAGCACAAAAGAAAGGTTGTTACAAAAAGTTTACTGTAGTGATATTTATCAGCCTTGTCGCTGTAACAAACTTATTATTACAGCAAGAGATTCAACCACTAAAACTTTCTCAAAACTTGCCAAAATATGCGTTGTACTTAGTAGATTATGTGGGCTGATTTTAGGCAATTTTCAACATTTAAATTAGGAGTTATTGAAGATTTTGGTTAGGGTTTTCTGTAGCCCTAATGTTTGTAGGTTAAATTTGTAACAACAAAATGAAATACATGGAGAAATGAAACACTCTAGTGGCTCAAGCAAGCATTTATAGCATATATTTGATTCCACTAGGAACAATTTCAAAATCATGAAATTTCACATTTACCAAGGCAACCATTTATTTCTCCAATGCAACAAGTAATGACTACTACATTTAATGATTGCATTAATGGAGTCAAGAAAAGAATAATCTAGAGGTACTACCTCCTGGGGGGTGTAAATCCTCTTACTCCCCAGGGCAAGTATCCCTAGCTAGGGTTTAGACTATGAGGGTGTATGCACTTATACTTCTCTTAGCAAACCCTTGTTAAATCAACAATACTAAAGAAAAGTTAGGATGGAGACTAAGGTGGGGGTGTATACCTTTATACTTCCCACCTAGCTCTAGAAACAATAAACCTTGACTTGAAACACAAATGATAACACAATGCATATTGTTTTACCAATTCAAGGAAAATATGCTAAGATAAACCACCACAATAGCAAGAGAAAATCCTTCCAAGGATATTGCATACCTCAACCAACTAATAACCAAGAAATATAGCCACCAACAAGAGCACAAGAGATAAATAGCCAAATATAGAAAAAATTTCAGTCCAAGGCCTCTTCAAATGGGAGAGATATGATGAAAAATGAAATAGAGTTCATCTCTATTTATACAAAATGTCCTCAAGTATGTTTGTCAACATAATTTTAGGGTAAACCACAAGATAGGGGTCAAAAACCCTAATCTTTCCCCGTTACACAAATAATATTAAACAATTCATGATTTGAACATAAAATAAAACCCTAAAGTAAGACGTCACCCTTCTAGGGTGATGTTTTGGCACATTTAGGTCAAACATTGAGTTGGAGATGATTGAGTTGGGCCTCCAAAGGCCATGTGTCTCTGATCGAACCTTTTATTCCATGATCCAAGGGTTCCTTCCTCCAAAACATGTCATGTGTACTCATCACCACCTCAAGCCCCTCAAGCATGACATCAAGCCCTTTAAGGTGACGTTTTAAGCCTCTAAAGAAAATTGTTTGGCTTGTGAGGGCATGGTGAGTTCGTCCAAGGTGCCTTCTAGGCATCCAAATTCAAGTCACTGTGATCCAACATGTGGGCCCTTGGCATCCAACCTGTGGGCTTGAAGCCCCATGGAATCCCAAGCTAGGCTTGTTCTTCCAAAACTGTCCATCAACTAGGTCCTACAAAGACAAGAAGCATGCCCCCCAAAGATCTCAAGTCAAAATATCATGGTGATTAAATCAAATCAATAAATGAGACACCTAAGCATATGCACCAAAGATTACCTGATCAAACAAGTAAGTGCTCAAAGACATTATGCAACTTGCCAAGTTTGGGTATGGGAGGGTTGACGAGGTGTCCTATTGGGTAGATCTTTCCCTAGGTCAAGGAGTGTCTCCCAAGTGATCCCTCTCTAGGCCACATGAAGTAGATGAAGTGGTTATGGATCAAGACTCATTGGGCATGGGGTTCATGACATACAAGGGGTTGTAGTGTTTCATTCATGGGTGCCTTTGTAGAGGGGGTGTGGCACCTTCGTTTGCAATGCACTTTTTCCAAGCCCATCCTATTTCCATTCTTTGTTTCTTTCATGCTTTAGGGAATGATTTGAAGGCCATTGTCCTAGCATGGTGTCTAGATAATGATAGTGTCACTCACAAATACCTCACAGAAATGAGAAGTTCATCTCGTGATGAGACCCCATTTCTCTTAATTGTGAAACTAAGAACCACTACCCTGGCTTGGTGACCAGATGATGGTAATGTCATACCACTAGATACCCACGATCATGATAGGACAACTCATGATGAGGCCTCCTATCCTACAACTGAACCCTTAAGAGTTCATTATCATTTATTATTGTAGGTCCCACTTTTCTTACAAATAAGTGTTTCATTGATTTCTCAGGGGATCTCTGGGTGAAGCATATGGAAGGCCTATATATATGATTTTATCTTTTTATCCAAAAACAATCCCTATGGGCCTTCAACCCCTTCTTACCATAGAATGAGGGGCAACCCCTTCTTGGGTCAATACACCCTAAAATTCCAAGAGACAAGGAAATGGGGGGGTTTTAGGTGATGGAAAGTGGTAAGTATGGCTGGGAAAAATATGACGGATCTCCAAGGGAGTTCCTAGTAGCAAACCCATTCCCATGGAAGACCACTTACTAGGGCACAATGTCATCCACCAAGGTGAAACGGGGAAAAAACCATAATGTCCAAGCATATGTCATGAAATCTAAAGCATTCTAAGATACAACATACTTAAAATTCCTCAAATATTGAAATGACACTCACCATAATACCTGACCTGTACCTTATGTAACAAGGCTCAATGCCTCTTGGAAGCTAGCTGGTGTGGTGGATGCCATCTAAAACTCCTGACCTCTATGGTGGTGAGAAGAGTCTCCATTTGTGCAAGTGGATATTTTTGGTCATGTAGTCTCTTGGTACTCCATATCTGCAACTTGAAGGCCTCGAGACATGATCTCCTTAGTTATCCCACAAAATGGGGATAACATATGGCTCCTACTTGGGGACATGTGCTCATTGTAGAGTGCATGAGAAACGCAACATCTCCTGGTAGACCTGTTCCTACACTGAAACAAAAACCATAAAATCTAGGGTGGTTCTATCACCCTTCATCCATATACATCAAAATCCAAAATAAAACTAATCTAGAAAAGAAACTTTTAGCATTTTTTTCAAAAAAATCTAATCTAGGCATGAAATCAATATCCAAGTAGAGAAAAATGAAATATGAAATGCATCTAAACTAATATGAGAAATCAATATGCAAATGAAAGAAATAAAAATGACTTACCTACTTACCTAGGGCCTCGGGGCCCTGAAGATCAGGTGATGGGTGATGTCAGGTGAAGTCATACAACCGGTGCAACCGGTTCATCATCCCATCAAAGTATATTCCCATGTGCTTGATTATGTAAAACAACAAATATAAGTCAATCACGTAATGATCATGATCATAAATAGATATATAATCAATCTTGAAATGAAACTCATGGATATGGGTGGGAGGGAGAGAATCCTGCTGGAAGAATATCCACAAATATGGTCATGCAAGGAATCATGCCTGAAGTGTTAGCCATGAGATCAATCAATCCACCTATGAAGGGGGATTTTATATGTAGATGAAAGATCATATTCATCCTCCTGAACATGATCGTTTCTTCCTGAAGACCAAGAAGATATGAGAGGTCCCAAGAAGACCTCATGTTTTCCTTGAGAGTAGGAAATGAGGTAAGGGATAGGCTCGAGTATAGGAAGAGAAAAGATCACCCTGTTTATCTTTGAATCCCTGTAGAAATCCTTAATATGAAATTAATTACTTTTTGTAGAGTGATCCTCTGATTGCTCTGAGGTGGCCATGTCCATGTATTCCTCCAAAATTGAGGACGAAAGTGGTTGAGAGTCCTCGAATAAATATGTAATCATGTCATCATAAGGATCCAAAAAATATGAATCATATACGCATGAAAAGTAGTCTTGTGAATATGACAACTCAAACCCCTTTTTCTTGATGGGCACCCTCAATTTTGTAAATGGGATCTCTATCGAAAATGAGACGACCAAAATCCCACCTACATCTTCCAGTCTGTATGAAATTTTACATATGATCATTAACCATATGTAAAGGTTCTCTCACAAGACCATCAACAAAAGTGACCATCCCTTTGTCTTCGTGTGAAGGAGGAGTAAAGGTATGGATGTATTCATCAAGTGGAAGGGAAGATGCGAGTTCTTCGTCTTTGTCAAATGTATCATCAAAATCTTCAACATGAGAAAATTCATCGAGATATTCTTGGTAACTTTATTCATATGTTTGTTCTTCGATCACTTCTTCATATTCAAGGGTAGTAAATAACTCTCTTATGTGATTCATCATTTCCTTAGCATCTTTATTCATAGCCTTTTCCTTTTCCATTTGTAAAAATTCCATCTTCGAGTCATAACAAGTTCTAGATGAGGGTTCATCCCATGGTGCCATAATTCCATTTACTGAAAATACACCTTAATGGAGTCACCAGGTGAGATCAAGTCTCACCAAAGGGGGGAAAGGGGGAAATGTGGGTTCGTGGAAAGTGGAGTCGCCAAAAAATATTCAAGGGAAACTTATTGTTATGAGGAAAATCTCTCTATGCCTAGGGGTAAACCACAACAGACAGAATGACACCCAAAAAACAACTCTAATCTCAAGTATGCTATATAAATGAAATCATGACAATACAAGGCTAAAATCCTATCTCGTTTGGATGTTTGAAGAAGACCATCGTTGAGCATGCGACCCAAAGATTTATACCTGCAACTTGTCCTCAACAACAAATATGTGCAAGCATATGGTGATAATATATGATGTCAGCATATAAATTAACATAATATATTAACATACATGACAAATATTCCCATGGAAAGTAATTCAAATATTTTCAAGATATGAACTGGATGAGAAAAGAGTATTTCTATTAAAATAATCACCATAAGTACATAGGTGACAAACTTATGTAACGACACACACCAGAACCGAGAAACTAAGTCCCTCCAACTAGGCCTCCACCACTTTAATCCTCCACAAAGGAAATCCCATATATAGGAGTCAATGAGGTTCTCCATCACAAAGTAGGAGGTTGGGGGATGAACACAAGAAGTTCAGAATTTCAAGGACAAAGGGATGCAGACTCAATATGAAGTAAAATTTTTCCAGAGTGTCTTTTCTATGAAAGTTGAATTATTGATTCTCCAAGGCTTGGATATGGATCAATTTATAGCCTTCAAATGGAATTGAATGCCAAGTCAGAGCGTTTCTAGTATATGGAAGGTCAAGAATCATGGATATCATGACATGGCATGGAAACCCAACATAATTTTTAATTTTTGAGCACCAAACCTGATGTACATGGGCTGTAGTGGAACAACCTATGTATACTCTTGTTGTATAACTGATAGGGCATGTATATGTACAAACATGTGTATTTTTTTCTCTAGAGTGAACAAAGGGGACCTCAAGTCTACAGAGGGAAGTGGAAAGCCATCCAATCAAGCTGCATGGAGTGAGGAAAAATTTGTTGTAACATATTCCCCTTAATGTGTGAGGTTAGAGGACTATCTACAATGGTTGAAATACATTATAATTCCTAGAAGTGGAGTAACGAAGACTTTGTACATATGGTTGCCAATATGAATTACACTGCATATCCATGTGGAAATATACCAAATAGTTTTTCATGGCCATGAATAGAAAATACAAAGTGGACATATGCCATAGGTTTTCATAGTCACGAACAAGACACAGGGGAGTCCAATCCCAAAATCAACTGAAGATATATGTATATAATGGAGTACAATATGATCTCCCATGATCACTGGATTTATAAAGGTACCGGTCCAATGAAAGATAGCAACAAATAAGGAATGTTTCTACTATAAGCTAGAGGTATTCTACACTAGCCGTCGAAGGTGCAAGTCTACATCATGTGAATAGAGGATTTGAGGTCGAACACAATGAGACTTTGTTTGATTACCAGTCATTAAGGTATACCATTAACAAACACAAGACAACCCACCGATAATTAAAGTAGGTGTCAAGGCACCGAGTACATTCCACAAGTGTGAATAAGGGTGTTGAGGTCGAACACTTGAAGAATCCATCAATCAGGAGACATTGATGTATTCCCAACTGTCGATGGTGGGAGAACCTACCACTGATGACTGCAAGCCTCTAGGTACTAATAGGAATCTAGGTCTCATTTCTAGAATAGATGAGATGAAGTCGATGGAAGGAGACTCATTGAAAGGAGAGCATTAAGGCATCTCTCATCATCTAACACGAGGTACAAAGAAATATCTTGATGATTAGGAAGAGCTCAGATGAATAGGATGTTCACAAATCAATGACCATGTGCGTCCCTTGCATGCACCATATGAAAGTAATGCATGAAAGAGACCCTCTGAATAACATCCAATAAGGAAAAATACCAACAAAGGCGAGAAAACCATAAACAGGTCTAATGGAATCCAAGACACAAAACAAATCCAAATGTGTGAATAGATTTATTGTCGTTGAAAACAAGAGAAACCCCCCAGTTAGCGACCAATGAGGAAATGTCATATATTAGGTTCAAGGTTACCTACCCATGATGAAAGTAGGCCCAGGATGCAAGGTAGGACAACAACTTGATGTGATTATGAGATATAATGAGGGTATGACCGACATGAAAAGTGAAGATTTCTGAGAAATGGTCAACACAGGATTTTAAAATTCCTTTTAACAAGAGCATGAGACATATGGATAACTAAGTCAACATAGACTTAACAATGATCATTGATAAAAGTTTGCAATGCAAGAGGCATCAAAAAACTCTCCATAGGGACTGGAAGAATAATCATTTGAAGGAGTAAACTCTAAGTAACGATCTCAACCTCCTAAGGTCATGCTAAACCCAATCTTTGGACGAAAATGGACTCAAAAGTTTGTGCTTTGTTCAAAGGTGACTTGAAAGCTGTCGATATGAGATAATATTATTTTCCCACCCATATTTTTTTTTATTTTCATAGGAAATGAAATGCTATTATACATGAGAGGAAATAAGTGTCGTGACTAAGCAACTAGTTCCAAGCAGTGGAACATACCTATGCTCAATGCAAGGAAGTGCATGCGGGGCATGGACACTCAGGGGGATGTTTCCTCTAAGGGTAAAGAGTGTCAAGTTGCAAAGGATATATGGAAGTAACTTCTTGGCTAATGATGCAAATTGTGGAGGTAAGAAAATTATAACGAGAAAGAGGGGAACGACAATAGGATCAACAATGCAACCAGGATGATGGAATGTGATTACAACTTAACTTGAAAATTTCATTTTTTGTAGATTTAATCCCCTAGGCCCGAAAAACTATAAAAAAATACCCAAGAGAAATCTTCTAGCCAATGGTGACTAGAGTATTAATTTTTCATAAGTAGTCTACTTGGTTTGGAAAAGGGTTAAACTTATACCAAATAGATGTCCTTTCAAAAATATTTAACAAGTGTGAAAGAGACAAGTTCACTCGACAATCTTTTCATTTTTTTTTCGGGAGTCGAAAAAGAGCTTAACAATGATTCGGGGGGAGTCCCATAGGTAATGGTCAGAATGCTTGTGAGTAAGAAAATGGGGTTCGAACACACAGTCATATTGGGACTATAAGGAACTCCTCATCCTATGGAATAAATTATGCATGAGCACCAAATGACACAAAGGTTCTAACTAGGGCACCCATGTTTGGTAAGTCTCTACCACTTAATAACAACACTTCTAGTAGCAGTGAGAAGGTTCTGTGTCTCTAAGAAATGTTTTCGTACCTAAGGTGTATGGACCATGGTCATAGGATGATGCAAGAATGCAAACAGAGTGAAAACCTATCCTATATTATGGTGAAAGAATATGCATGACATAAGCATGAATGGGTGATATGACGCTGGAAATCCGTAAAAAACCCTGGACAAAACCACTAAAAAAAAGTATTTCCACTGCACAATTATTCCATAAGGCTAAAAATAGAAAATATAGGGTAAAACTATATAAAGTGGGTAAAAATATTATTTTAATAGTAAAAAATAGAAATTTTACCATACCATTTGAGTTTTTTCACCCACATAACTCTTTTAGGCCATTTTACCCATGATCTTCCAGTGGCGATTGCGGTAGCTATGATCAATGTAATCAACAATCGTTTGGACCAAGTAAGTACACATCCCATTTACTTCCATTTCAATGGTTGACATTTAAGTTTTAATCCCCTTTTTTTTAGTATTAGAGGTCGTTACATGGAAACTAGGGTGTATGCGGGTGACAGATCATCGATTCGAGTATACGACTCCATATATGCAGGTAAAGAAAAGCCTACACGTGTATATGAATCCCTATATGCGGCTATCAAAAGGTTAGCCCACGTACAATTCTGTGAACAAGTTTTTTGAAGGGTTTTAACTCAATAAATGATCTTTCCTTTGCAGGATGGTTATTGAATGGAGGGAAAGGGAGCATGGGGAGATAAATGCAACAGTGGGAAGAGATGAAAGGGCTCAAAAAGATTTGAAATGATGTGTCCTTTGTAAATTTTTGTCTCTTAAAGGAATGAGGGCTTCGGTGAGGTTGCTCCAGTTACTAGTAAACTACTGGGATCCAGAGACAAAGTCCTTCAATATCAATGGGAAACCATTAAGGATTGAAGTGGATGATATATACTTTATAATAGGATTATCGCATTGGGGCGATGTGGTGAATCTAAAGGCCCAAGGGGATGGAGGTGGTATGATTATGGAGGAGTACATTTCCACCCATTGTGTTGCAGGAACAGATAAATTAGGGAGCCAACTACCTATTAGGGTGATCAAGAACCCGAGTCTAAAGATTGTCGTGCTTGTACTCACATGGATTTCAAGGTCGGACTCATTACACCAGGCATCAAGTACACTCATTCTCTATGCGGTGGAGTGTTTAAGAACCATTTTTTATGACTAGTGTACCTCACTATTGGCCAACATGAAGATCCAGTTGATGGATTGCAAACAAGGGAGGATGAGAAATTTCGGATTTGCATCCATAATTTGTATTTTTTCTTTGAGAGGGTTCTAGTTTTGAGCCCTAGAGTAGATACTACTCCACACAGATTACGCGATCCATCCATGTCACAGTGGACCGACGTGATGAGGCAACTAGGAGGTGGTATGGTTCCAACCCCCTACAATGATGAGTTCTTTTTCTGGTGGCGCCAATAGGTCATAGCCATTGACGACTATCCTTACAGAGGGATTGACTACAAAGGGGACCCTGACATGCCATTTCCACCAGGTTCTGCCTATGGTGATATTGGTAAGAAATAATTTTTATGTATTTCATTTTTTTTTTCAATTTTGATAAAGGAAAAATAAAAAACACAAATATTTTTGTATGGTATCAAGTATTAAAAAATTATTTTTTACGCAAACGTAGTTCCACAACGAACAAAGGGATTCCCACAACATTGGAGAAGGGGCCGAGGAGATGAGCTAGTAGATGGGGATGCAAAGAGAGTGCTACAAAATGTGCAAGGGAACTTGTCTCAATTGACGCACATGATTCTTATGATTCAAGTGGAGGATCTACCAGAGGCGATGCAACGACATGTGGTGGGTGTACCTTGTGTGTGGGTGTGACTCTTCCGGAGTCTTGAAAACGTCATAATGTGCTATCATGATACACATCTAACACCACATGTGTAGATGCCATGGTCATGCTATGTATCGACCATATATATGTTTTGAGGGTGTGAGCCCCATTTTGTACTGTGACACCATATTTTTTAGACTTCGAAGGATGAAATATAAAAATTTTGGTCTTTGACTTTACTCATGTATGTTACAATGTGTAAATGTATGAATGTGTTTTATTTGCTTAGTTATGTGACAAATTCCAATATAAAATATAATTAGCACATGCATCAGATACTTGATTAGAACTTCTAGGGATGTGATTATAAGTAAGAAAATAAAAGTATCGTTCCAAAAGTCGTACCTATAGGAATCGTTAGAGTAGAGTAGGATATCTCACATGGTAACTATCTTTCAACTAACATACGATTAACTGGGAGTCCAGGAAAACTTCTAAAGATCGAACACCATGTGAAATGGAGTCGTGTAATACCTCTATGATGACACTCTACTTAGCCACATTATTCGTTGATGGCTTCAGATGAACGCCACCTGAAGACACAAGTTGACCCTCGGGTGAGTAAATGACCCAAGCGGCGGAAGCCATGTTCTGGGTATGATGACTGGCACCATCCTTGAATCCTAAGTAAACCAAAGATTCCATTGACATTTTTCAACCAATGGAAAACTTGATAATCAAGCCGATAACGCAAAGGAAAAGATAAATAAGTATATACATTAATATACACTAGTATACAAAGGTGACACCTGAGTTTGAGGGATCAGGCATAATACCTTTTAAGTTAGAGCCCATTTCTGGGTTCATCCAACATATTCCCCTCATAATATTCTAATTTGTAGGCTCCTTTCTCTAAGAAACGTCTCACAATATAAGGATCGTGCCACATGGGTTTGAACTTACCTTCCCCCATCGGTTCTTTGGCTTGGTCACAAAGGAGAACCAAGTCACCCTCAAAGTATTGTCGGGGACAGACAAAATTATCTATTGAACCTTAACACATCATTGATTTTCTTTTATATCCATAGAGGCATCTCGACACTACTCATCGAGGTGCTCTAGGTGCATGAGGTGTTCTTCAAGATCAAATGTGCCAAGTAGGAGCTCAATTTCCAATTTAAGGGAAGGGATTTCTCATTCAATCGAAAGAATCGATTCCACGCCATTTACT
>JZKD02S1738584.1:15389-27790 GCA_000966675.3 Picea glauca | reverse complement strand
ATAATACAAAATCCTAAGGCCAACCAATAATCAGAGAGCACACCAAAATAAAGAAAAAAGGACAATGCACAAAAACATGATATAATGGTTGAAAGGGGCCTCCCGAACTAAATTAGGTATGCCTCACCCAAGAGGGTCTTGAGACTCTGCAACAATAGAGTTGAGGTATCATATTCATTTATAAGGACCCTCCTAGGCTTCATAATGCAGTCGGCCAGACCCCTCCGGGGAGGAAATCCTCCATAAAGTCTGTTTGTTTTTCAACCCTTATCTGACTAAGGGTACTTGCAAAATGACCCCTTCAAGTAACCTATGTGGCTACCTATGTCAAGAAACTAGAGTCACCACTATATAACCAATGCACAAATGAGAAGTTGCAAGTCCGATTCACCGTATGGCAGGGTAGCAAAGCCCAAAATATCGAAAGTATCACCTCTTATGGAGTTAAAGGTACTAGAAATACCCCCAGATATGAATAGAACCCCAAAAATATCTTTGACTCTAGGAAGGTATTAGAGGGATATCTCTGCAACCAACTTCACACGACCTCATGCTTAACTCCGGTGTGAGCAGAGCCTCCTGATGTCACCGATTAAACAATGGGTTTCACCACTCCCTGGTCAGACACATACGTTGAGTTTTATAGCCTCAAAGAACTTTACTCACAAAATCCTATTCCAAGGCCCCAAGTCCTATACTTGTTTGTGCCCCCTGAAAAATAAAATCATTTCTAATCAATTTTAATTAATCAACTTTAATTTTAATGGATTCTACTTACTCAAAGGTGCAGTTGTGAAATTGATGGTATTACAACTCAACATATAAAAGAAGAAAATATAAAAACATTGCTAAGTACTAGTCTTGAATTTCAAAGAGATGGTATGCTTCTAAATGCAAGTTTCCAATGCAATCTCTACAATTTCAATGAAGTGAAATCTTTCCAAATGCATCAAAATCAATGCAAAGTAATCAAAAGTGAAAATTCCATAAGTACAATGCAATTAAGCAAACCTTTTTGTATTTTCGATATAATGAAAAGAAAATGCAAGGATTGAATAACAACCTCACAACAGACCCTACTACAAGAAAAAATAGATAAGCCAAGAAGGATACCCAGAAGCAACTACTCAGACCAGTATGCAAGGACAACCAATGACAAAGATGACAAAAACGGATTTTGCCCAAAAAATCAACAATAAAAAGGCTTCCTATCACTATGTAGGCACTTAATTGTTAGAGTAGGGACCCAAGAAGACTCAACAACAAAAAAAACTCACCCATCAAACGCCAAACTCAACCAGTAAAACTTAAGAGATGGTGTATGGGACTGTTTGAGAAACAAGCCCTTATATATGCTCCCTAAAGGTAGACAACTCACATATGTACGCGTCTGTCAAGGGAAAAACCACATATACCAAGAAAAACACAACCAGGGAAAGGGTTAATCCAAGAAAATCAAATGCAAGGAGAAATACATGTTGTCAAGCTACAAGAGACAAGGAAACTCAGGAAAACAGAGAGAAAATAAAGGAGAAAAACACTCAACACCCCAAAATAGGAGATCTCCCTAGTGGAGTCTCTAATTATATTACGAGGAAAATATCTCTATGGCTAATGGTAAACCACAACAGATGGAATGACGCCCAGAAATAAACTCTAATCTCAAGTATGCTATATAAATGAAATGATGAAAAGACAAGGCTAAAATCCTACATCGTTCAAACGTTCGAAGAAAACCACCGTTGAGCACACGACCCAAAGCTTAATACCTGCAACTTCCCCTCAACAAAAAAATATATGCAAGAATATGGTGATAATATATGATGTCAGCATATCAATTAGCATAATCCATTAACATACATGACAAATATGCCCATGGAAAGTAAGTCAAATATTTGCAAGATATCAATTGGACGAGAAAAGAGTATTTATATTAAAATAATCAACAAAAGTACATAGGTGACAAACTTCTGTAATGACACATATAAGAATCAAGAAACTAAGTCCCTCTAGCTGGACCTCCACCAATTCAATCCTGCACAAAGGAAATCTCATATATAGGAGTCAATGAGGTTCTCCATCACAAAGTAGGAAGATCTTGGTGGCTGAACACAAGAAGTTCATACTTTCAAGGACAAAGGGATGTAGACTCAATATGAAGTGAAATTTCTCCATAGTGTATTTTCTCTCAAAGTTGAATTGTCGATTCTCCAAGGCTTGGATATAGCTCAATTTATAGCCTCCAAATGGAACTGAAGGGCCGAGTTGGAGCATTTCTAGTATATGGAAGGTCAAGAATCATGGATCTCGTGACATGGCATGGAAACCCGACATATTTTTTAATGTTTGAGCACCAAACCCGATGTATGCAAGTTGTAGTGGAGAAACTTGTGTATATGCTTGTTGTATAACTGATAGGGTGCATATATGTACAAAAATGCGCATTTTTGGCTCTGGAGTGAACAAAAAGGGGACTTCAAGTCTGTAGAGGGAAGTGGAAGGCCATCCAAGCAAGCTGCATGGAGTGAGGAAAAATTTGTTCTACACTTATCAAGGGTGGAAAAGGAAACATTCTTCAATGGAGTTGCTAGGCAAGCTAAGGGATAGAGGATTTGGGAGGGAACCTTGCCAAAGTATCATTAGGTCATGAAAAAGATTCAAAATCCTCCCCAGCCATGGTGCCAAAATTTTATCGCAAAATTTGTAGGTTGGGAAAATCCCGACCCAACCACCAAGTGGTGACAACTAAGGGACATTATACCCAATGTCACCTTGATACAGGTCCCATGCTTCAAGGGTGACTAGGTCACTCTAGGGAGGTGCTTCAAGGGTGACTAGGTCACTCTAGGGAGGAAGTTAATCTTTTTATTTCTAATTGCAGCAACAATCAGTGATATATATCAACATGTAAAATATAATAATGGATGCAAAATAAATACTAAAATTCTATTTGAATAGTCAAGAGACAAACTAGTAAAGACTAGTTCAACTCAAGAATGAAAAGGCACGGATTTAGCACAAAAGAAAGGTTGTTAGTTTTTTTTACTACAATGATATTTATCAGCCTTGTGGCTGTAACAAACTTATTATTGCAGAAAAATATTGAAGCATTAAAACTTGCTCAAAACTTTCCAAAAGATGCAATGTACTTAGTAGATTATTTGGGCTGATTTAAGGCAATTTTCAATGGATAAATTAGGAGTTATTGAAGAGTTTGGTTAGGGTTTTCTATAGCTCTAATGCTTGTAGTTAAAATTTGTAACAACGAAAAGAAATAGTTGGAGAAATGAAACTCCCTAGTGGCTCAAGAAAGAATTTATAGCATAGATTTGATTCCACTAGGAACAATTTCAAAATCACAAAATTTCATGTTTACCAAGGCAATAATGTATTTCTCCAATGCAACAACTAATTACTAGTTCCTTTAATGATTGGTTTAATGGAGTCAATAAAAGAATAACCTAGAGGTACTACCTCCTTTGGGGTGTAAATCCTCTTACTCCCCAAGGAAAGTATCCCTAGCTAGTATTTAGACTAAGAGGGCGTATTCACTTATACTTCTCTTAGAAAAACCTTGTTAAATCAACAATACTTAAGAAAAATTGTGATAGAGACTAAGGTGGGGGTTTATGCCCTTATATTTCCCACCTAGATCTAGAAACAATCAACCTTGACTTGAAACACAAATGATAACACAATGCATATTTTATTACCAATTCAAGGAAAAGATGTTATCATTGTCCAAGGCCAAAGATAGCGAAAATTTCAGTCCAAGGCCTCTCCAAATAGACTTCATCTCTATTTATGCAAAATGTCCTGAAGTATGTTTGTCCACATAATTTTAGGGTAAACCAAAAGATATGGGTCAACAGCCCTAATATTTCCCATTTACATAAATAATATTAAACAATTCATGATTTTCACATAAAAGAAAACCCTTAAGTAAGATGTCACCCTTCTAGGGTGACGTTTTGGCACTTTTAGATTAAACGTTGAGTTGGAGATGATTTAGTTGGGCCTCGAAAGGCCATGTGTCTCTGATCCAACCTTCTATTCCACGATCCAAGGGTTCCTTCCTCCAAAACATTCCATGTGTACTCATCACCACCTCAAGCCCCTCAAGCAGAACATCAAGCCCCTTAAGGTTATGTTTTAGGCCTCTAAAAACAATTGTTTGGCTTCTAAGGGCATGGTGAAGTCGTCCAAGGTTCCTTCTAGGCATCCAAAGGAAAGTCATCATGATCTAGCATGTGGGCCTTTGGCATCCAACCTGTGGGCTTGAAGCCCCATGAAAGCCCAAGCTAGGCTTTTTCTTCCAAAACTATCCACCAACTAGACCCTGCAAAGACAAATATAAGCACATCCTCCAAAGATCTCAAGTTAAAATATCATGGTGAGTAAATCAAATCATTAAATGAGCCACCTAAGCATGTGCATCAAAGATTACCCAGTCAAACAAGTAAGTGCTAAAATACATTATGCAACTTTCCAAGCTTGGGTATGGGATGGTTGACGAGGTGTACTATTGGGTAGATCTTTCCCTAGGTCAAGGAGTGTTTCCCAAGTGATCCCTCTCTAGGCCATGTGAAGTATATGAAGTGGTTATGGATCAAGACTCACTCGACATGGGGTTCATGACATACAAGGGGTTGTAGTGTCTCATTCATGGGTGCCTTTGTAGAGGGTGTGTGGCACCTTCGTTTGAAATGTACTTTTTCCAAGCCCATCCTCTTTTCATTCTTTGTTTCTTTCATGTTTTAGGGAATGAGTTTAAAGCCATTGTCTTGGCATGGTGTCCAGATAATGAAAGTTTCACTCACAAATACCTCACATAAATGAGAAGGTTGTCTTGTGATGAGACCCCCTTTCTCTCATTTATGCAACTAAGAGCCACTGCCCTGGCTTGGTGACTAGATGATGGTAAGGTCATACCGCTAGATAGACATGATCATGATAGGCCCTCCCATGATGATATCTCCTACCCTCCAACTAAACCCTTAAGAGTTCATTATCATTTATTATTGTAGGTTCCCCTTTTCTTACAAATAAATGTTTCATTTCTTTCTCGAGGGATCCTTGGGCAAAGAATCTGGAAGGTCTATATATAGGTTTTATCTTTTTATCCAATAGAAATCCATCTGGGCCTTTAGCCCCTTCTTCCCATAGAATGAGGGACAACCCTTCTTGGGTAAATACACCCTAAAATCCCAAGAGACAAGGAAATGGGAGGGTTTTAGGTGATGGAAAGTGGTAAGTATGGTTGGGAACAATACAATGGCTCTTCAAGGGAGTTACTAATAGAAAACCCATTCCCGAGGAAGACCAATTACTAGGGAACAATGTCAACCACCAAGGTGAAACAGGGCAAAAGGAATAATTTCCAAGCATATGTCATGAAATCTAAAGTAGTCTAATAGACAACATACTCAAGATGCCTCAAATATTGAAATGACACTCACCATAATACTTGACTTGTACCTCATGGAGTAAGGCTTAGTTCCTCTCAGAATCCAGCCAGTGTGGTGGATGCCATCTGAAAATCCTGACCTCTGTGGTGGTGAGAAGGGTCTTCATCTGTACAAGTGGAGATTTTTGGTCATGTAGTCTCTTGGTACTCCATATCTGCAACTTGAGGGCCTCGATACATGACCTCCTTAGTTATCCCACAAAATGGGGATAACATCTGGCTCCTACTTGGGGACATGTGCTCACCTTAGGGTGCATGAGAACTGCAACATCTCTTTGTAGACATGTGCCTACAATGAAACAAAAACCATAAAATCTAGGGTGGTTCTATCACCCTTCATCCATATACATCAAAACCCAAACTAAACTAATCTAGAAAAGAAAATTTTAGCATTTTTTTCAAAAATGTCTAAACTAAGCTTGAAATCAATATTCAAGTAGATAAAAATGAAATATGAAATGCATCTAAACTAATATGAGAAATCAAGATGCAAATGAAAGAAATAAAAATGACTTGCCTACTTACCTAGGGACTTGGGGTCCTAAAGATCAAGTGATGGGTGATGTCAGGTGAAGTCATACAACCACTGCAATCAGTTGATCATCCCATCAAAGTAATATCCTCTTGTGCTTGATTATGTAAAACAACAAAGATAAATCAACCACATAATGATCAAGCACATAATGATCATGAAACTCATGGAGATGGGTGGGAGGGAGAAAATCCCGCTGGAAAGAATATCCACAAATATTATCATGTAAGGAATCATGCGTGAAGTGATAGCCACAAGCTCAATCAATCCACCTCTGAAGGGGCCTACTATATGTAGAAGAAATCTCATATTCATCCTCTTGAACATGATCATTGCTTCTTGAAGACTGAGAAGATATGAGAGGTCCCAAGAATACCTCATGATTTCTATGAGAGGAGGAAATGAGGTAAGTGACAAGCTCAAGTCTAGGAAGAGAAAAGAGTGTCCTCTTTATCTTTGAATCCATGTAGAAATACTCAATATGAAAGTACTCCCTTTTTGTAGAGTGAGTCTCTGATCGCTCTGAGGTGGCCACGTCCAGGTATTCCTCTAAAATTTAGGATGAAAGTGGTTAAGAGTATTCAAATAAATATGTAATCATGTCATCATTAGGATCCCAAACATATGAATCATATACACATGAAACATAGTCTTCTGAAGATGACAACTCAAGCACGTTTTCTTGAGGGATACCCTCAATGTCGTAAATGGGATCTCTATAAAAAAATGATACAACCAAAATCCCACCTGCGTCTACCAGTCTGTATGAAAGTGTCTATATGCTCATCAACCATATGTAAAGGTTCTCTCATAAGAGAATCGACAAAATTGACCATCCCTTTGTCTTCGTTTGTAGTAGGAGTACATGAATGGACTTCTTCATCAAGTGCAAGGGAAGATGTGAGTGCTTCGTCTTCACCAAATGTATCATCCAGATATTCAACATGAGAAAAGTCATCGAGATATTATTGGTAACTTTATTCATATGTCTTTTCTTCTAGAACTTCTTCATCGTCAAGGGCAGGAAATAACTCTCTGATGCAATTCATCATTTCCTTAGAAGCTTTATTAGTAGCATTTTCCTTTTCCATCTATAAAAATTCCATCTCCGAGTCATAACAAGTTATGAATGAGGGTCCATCCCATGTTTCCGTAATTCCATTGACCGAAAAGACACCTTAATGGAGTTTCCAGGTGAGATCAAATCTCACCAAAGGGCCGAGGAAAGACGGAAATGTGGGTTCATGGAAAGTGGAGTCACTAGACAAGCTTCAAGGGAAACTTATCAAGGGTGGAAAAGGGAACGTTCTTCAAAGGAGTCGCCAAGCAAGCTAAGGGATAGAGGATTTGAGAGGGAATATTTAAAAAGTGTCATTGGGGAATGAAAAGGATTAAAAATCGTCCCTAGCAACAATGCCAAAATGTTATCGCACAAGGTGTAGGTTGGGAAAATCCCTACCTAACCACCTAGTGGAAAAAACTAAGGGACACTATACCCAATGTCACCTTGATATAGATCATGCGCTTCAAGGGTGACTAGGTCACTCTAGGGAGGTGATCCCGGTGACCCTGGGGGGATTGAGATGGATGGAAGGGAAGGAATAGAAGTATCCCCATAAAGGTCAATGATGGAAGAGAAAAATGGCTTTGATAACTCATCTTTGGGTGGTTTAATATTTCTAAGTCTTTGGATCCCTGCAAAAGTATTTGTACCTGCCCTAGACACAAGAAAATCCACACTTTCATATAGTATGTTAGGTGGACAAGAAAGTTAAGATTGATATCCCTAATTGCATAAAAATTCAGTGATATATATCAGCATGTAAAATATCATAATGGATGCAAAATAAATGCTAAAATTCTAGTTGAATAGGCAAGAGACAAGCTAGTAAAGACTAGTTCAACTCAAGAATGAAAAAGACAAGACTTTAGCACAAAAGCAAGGTTGTTACAAAAAGTTTACTGCAGTGATATTTATCAGCCTTTTGGCTGTAAAAAAAATATTATGACAGCAAGAGATTCAACCAATAAAACTTGCTCAAAACTTTCCAAAAGATGCGTTGTACTTAGTAGATTATGTGGGCTGATTTTAGGCAATTTTCAACGGTTAAATTAGGAGTTATTGAAGAGTTTAGTTAGAGTTTTCTGCAGTCCTAATGGCTGTAGTTTAAATTTGTAATAGAAGCAAGAAATACTTGGAGAAATGAAATTCCCTAGTGGCTCAAGAAAACATTTATAGTGTAGATTTGATTCCACTAGGAACAATTTCAAAATCACAAAATTTTCACATTTACCAAGGCAACAATTTATTTCTCCAATGCAACAAGTAATGACTAGTGCCTTTAATGATTGGGTTAATGGAGTCAAGAAAATAATAATCTAGAGGTACTACCTCCTCGGGGGTGTAAATCCTCTAACTCATTAAGGAAAGTATCCATAGCTAGGGTTTAAACTAAGAGGGTGTATGCACTTATACTTCTCTTAGAAAACCCTTTTTAAATCAACAATACTTAAACAAAGTTATGATGGAGACTAAGGTGGGGGTTTATTCCCATATACTTCCCACCTAGCTCTATCAACAATCAACATTGACTTTAAACACAAATGATAGCACAATGCATATTTTCTTACCAATTTAAGGAAAAGATGCTAAGATAAACCACCAAAATAGTAAGAGAAAATCCTTCCAAGGCTAGTGCATACCTCCACCAACCAATAACCAAGAAATATGGCTCCCAACAAGAGAAAAAGATATAAATAGCCAAATATAACGAAAATTTTAGTCCAAGGCCTCTCCAAATAGGAGAAGTATGATGAAAAATGAAATAGAGTTCATCTATATTTATACAAAATGTCCTCAAGTATGTTTTTCCACATAATTTTAGGGTAAACCACAAGATAGGGGTCAACAACCCTAATCTTTCCCCTTTACACATAATATTAAACAATTCATGATTTTCACATAAAAGAAAACCCTAAAGTAAGATGTCACCCTTTGAGGGTGATGTTTTGGCACTTTTAGGTCAAACGTTGAGTTGGAGATGATTGAGTTGGGCCTCCAAAGGCCATGTGTCTCTGGTCCAACCTTCTATTCCATTATCCAAGGTTTCCTTCCTCCAAAACGTGCCATGTCTACTCATCACTACCTCAATCCCCTCAAACATGACGTCAATCCCCTTAAGGTGATGTTTATGCCTCTAAATAAAATTGTTTGGCTTTTGAGGGCATGGTGAGGTCATCCAAGGTGTCTTCTAGGCCTCCAAAGGCAAGTCATCATGATCCAACATGCGGGACCTTGGCATCCAACCTATGGGATTGAAGCCCCATGGAAGCCCAAGATATGATTTTTCTTCCAAAAATGTCCACCAACTAGTTCCTGCAAAGACAAATAAGCACGCTCTCCAAAGATCTCAAGTCAGAATATCATGGTGAGTAAATCAAATCAATAAATGAGCCACCTAAGCATGTGCCTCAAAGATTACCCAATCAAAAAAATAAGTGTTCAAAGACATTATGCAACTACCAAACTTGGGTATGGGAGGGTTGTTGAGGTGTCCTATTGTGTAGATCTTTCCCTAGTTCAAGGAGTGTTTCCCAAGTGATCCCTCTCTAGGACATTTGAAGTAGATGAAGTAGTTATGGATCAAGACTCACTGGGCATGGGGTTCATGAAATACAAGGGGTTGTAATGTCTCAATCATTAGTGCCCGAGTCTTGGGCATGGGGTTCATGACATACAAGGGGTTGTAATGTCTCCATCATTAGTGCCTTTGTATGTGATGTCCCATTCCCAAGAATAGCCTCAACAGGGAGTGACTTAGTAGTCTATCTATTCCCGTAGACAATATTTAGGCACAAACATGGAACAAAGGGAGAAATAGAGGTGAATAGTTGGCTAAACAATGAATTAAGCCAAAAATCATTGGAAAATTCACTTACGCCAAAGTCAACAGAGAAATAGAAGAATAAGGTTTTAAGGGGGACTTAATTAATTAATCACATTCAACTTAGGAGGAAAGGCGCCTAGCTTAAGTGATGTCAATGACAAATTAGATCGGGGGAGGTATAAGAAGAGGAATTCAACCTAATTCCTGATTATGTTATGATTTTGAGTTAAGAATATGTTCCAGAGGAGGAATTCGACCTCTTATATATTTTGTGGATTTCTGAAGGAAACCAACACCTAGATTAGTTTCAATGTTGGAAGACACACCCTAGCTTATCATAGATATTGTTAACACATGAATTTGCAGCCTACTTCATAGGACTCAAGCAGTCATTAAGGTTTACCCTCAGGAGCATTATGGTGTAAATCATGTGGCATTCTTCCCATGATTTCCACAAGAAGAATGAAAATGTTTGAGGTCTGAATAGCTCAAACACCCTCAAAATCCAATCGAAGGGTGTGTTTTCAACCCCTTGGTCAAAAGTTATTGCATAAAATTATCAAGGGACACAGGCCACAATTGTGAGCACAAACCACAACACTTAGAGTGGTCTAATATGGACTCAAATCAAGTGAGTGAGTAAGTTTAGTTTTTAGTGGAGGATTTATTTTTATTTTTTCAAAGTTTTTCCTCCTTAGGCATGCTGGAAGACCTAATGTCCAGAGTAGACCTTTACATCTTCTCCTCAATTTGTTCCTCCCACTCACCCTTAATACAAATTACTGACTGAATTTGATCAAGACCTTATTTGGTTGTGCATACTGCCCTGATTTTCTGAGTTAAAATGATATTATCCTGAGCCTGTGCCCATTCGATCCCCTTTAAAATTATTCATTGTGACATATAAACTAATGGGTACTGAGATTAACTCCCCTGCAGTCAGTAGGTGACTTGTAGTGCTAATAGATACTATCCAGGTATTTCACCGTGCCAGATCTGTATTCAGTATACCCAGTTCAGAGAGTGTGCATTACAACTAGTGAAGGCACAAGGGTTAGAGACAATTTTGTGTAGTTGGTCGAGATCAAGCCATATCTTGCCATTTCCTTCTAACCCAGTTGAGAGGGAGCCAAGGTGCTTCTTTTGAGCTATCACACATCATTTTCCGACGAAGGAATCTCCTAGTGCGCAATAAGAAGCCAAGAAGTGAACAACACTTGGGGAAGTACAATGAGGGTTCCAAAGAGCTCACAGGGATAGATCTAGAGAAACCCTCCCAACCCAGTACAAAGCATACCAAGGCACTCGTTTCGATCCATATATTTCTAGATTCTGACAGTGGAATTATTGGGGTGCACCAATTGTCCAGGAGAGGAGTGCAAACCCTCAGGGGGTCCCATCCGAGGCCCAGTTTCATCAGTAGTGGGTCGATCTTCAGTATGATAGTCACCAAGAGGAGCTGTGAGGTTAGGGCACATCATTTGGGATAGTTTCTAGGCAGAACAAATGATTATTTCCAGTAGGGTGAACTTTCCAGACATTTTCAATAGTTTATGTGAGTATCTGAGATTGCATCCAACAGATCTGTGCAAGCATGTTGTCGATTCTTCCCAATCTTTTGTATATGAGTATTTGTTGTTGTTTTTCATTGTATTATAATGAAGATCAACTATTATGAGATCTAGTTGATGAGTATTTCCTATATTTCCTACATGCACATTGTATTTCCTGCTATTTTCCATAATAGATGCGACTGAGTTGTGTTGGTTCCTTTATTTTGCATGCATCATATATTCTGCTCAAACACTTATTTATATGACACACACATGAAAAATCACCAAGCATGTTAAAAAAGTATCTAAAACTCATCCATAAACCCCCAGAGTATCAAATATGAGAGCCGATACATCAATTTTAGTAGAGTCTATCCATATCCATTGGATCGGGGATATTCCATTGGTATCAGAGCCTTCTTCCTGCTAGCTTATGAAGAATTTCTTTCTGATGACCCCTTGATTCCAGGAACAAGTAAAAAATACCTAGAGGGTTGAGGACATATTGGGGATGATTACATTCAATACCACATAGGACATAGTATAGACAAAAGAGACATTAACAGAGGGACTACACTCCCTTCCACACTCAGTCAAATACAGAGCTAGAGTTAGAGTAAAAGGATCACATTAGTTATGACACAGAGGCATAGATAGAAAGGACTATGGGTGAAAAACATGATACACTAGAGGGCAGGGGAAATACCCCGAGACACATTCTGACAGTACATAGACCATCTTGAATAACCTAGCTAGAGGACAACGAGATATGATGAACGCCATAACACAAATGGCCATCATCACATAGATGATCCAACACAGTGTGAGAAATATGGGTGACAATGCAATAGGAGGATCGAGCAGTTCAGGAGGACATGAAGGAGGTGGTGCCAGTGGCTCCAGTGGACCTCAGGTTGGAGCGAGTGGACATCCTTCACCTATCTGTGCCTATACATCATCTG
>JZKD02S1738584.1:0-15339 GCA_000966675.3 Picea glauca | reverse complement strand
CTCAGGGGGTCCCATCCGAGGCCCAGTTTCATCAGTAGTGGGTCGATCTTCAGTATGATAGTCACCAAGAGGAGCTGTGAGGTTAGGGCACATCATTTGGGATAGTTTCTAGGCAAAACAAATGATTATTTCCAGTAGGGTGAACTTTCCAGACATTTTCAATAGTTTATGTGAGTATCTGAGATTGCATCCAACATATTTGTGCAAGCATGTTGTCGATTCTTCCCAATCTTTTGTATATGAGTATTTGTTGTTTTTTTTCATTGTATTATAATGAATATCAACTATTATGAGATCTAGTTGATGAGTATTTCCTATATTTCCTACATGCACATTGTATTTCCTACTATTTTCCATAATAGATGCGACTGAGTTGTGTTGGTTCCTTTATTTTGCATGCATCATATATTATGCTCAAACACTTATTTATATGACACACACATGAAAAATCACCAAGCATGTTAAAAAAGTATCTAAAACTCATCCATAAACCCCCAGAGTATCAAATATGAGAGTCGATACATCAATTTTAGTAGAGTCTATCCATATCCATTGGATCGGGGATATTCCATTGGTATCAGAGCCTTCTTCCTGCTAGCTTATGAAGAATTGCTTTCTGATGACCCCTTGATTCCAGGAACAAGTAAAAAATACCTAGAGGGTTGAGGACATATTGGGGATGATTACATTCAATACCACATAGGACATAGTAGAGACAAAAGAGACATTAACAGAGGGACTACACTCCCTTCCACACTCATTCAAATACAGAGCTAGAGTTAGAGTAAAAGGATCACATTAGTTATGACACAGAGGCATAGATAGAGAGGACTATGGGTGAAAAACATGATACACCAGAGGGCAGGGGAAAGACCCCGAGACACATTCTGACAGTACATAGACCATCTTGAATAACCTAGCTAGAGGACAACGGGATATGATGAATGCCATAACACAAATGGCCATCATCACATAGATGATCCAACACAGTGTGAGAACTATGGGTGACAATGCAATAGGAGGATCGAGCGGTTCAGGAGGACATGAAGGAGGTGGTGCCAGTGGCTCCAGTGGACCTCAGGTTGGAGCGAGTGGACATCCTTCACCTATCTGTGCCTATACATCATCTGGGAGGATTCCCCAACCTTTATATCCATATTTCCAGGGGGGTGAACTGCTGGGATAACCAAGGTAGGTAGGAGGACATCCATGACAGGGGAAGGTAGTGCCATAGGACCCATTTAGGGATTATAGGAGATATTATTTGGCACTGGGACCAGAGTTCCATGTATACATGAGTTTGTTATATTATTGTTCGATCAGGTATCAGAATAGGCCTAGGGAGGCACATAGGGGTATTGTGCAAACTCAAAACATGGACTTAATTAAGAAAGTGGGAAAGTTGAATATTCCTACTTTCAACGGGTCATCACGATGCTCAACTTAGGCATGGGTACAAAATCTTGACACATATTTCAATCTAAAACTGATGATAGAGTCAAAAGTTATTAGCTTCGCCACCTTGCACTTGGATGGGGAGGCTCACGAGTGGTGGTACCATGGGCTGGTGAGCTTGGGTCACAACCACATTACTTCATATTTTGAGTTTACCGAGAGGTTTATGGAGAGGTTTGATAGGAGGGATCCATAACTCCATTTCAGGGATCTGACACAGTTGAGGTAGACAAGGTCAGTTGAGGCTTTCATCATAGAGTTCCATCAGAAGGCAATGGTCATATCAGATATTTCAGAGTATAGATTGGTGATGATGTTCACCTAGGTATTGACAGAGCCATTGAGGGGATGGGTTAAGGCTTTCAAGCCTCACACCCTATAGAATGCCATTGTGTGCACTAGAGACATGGGGGACTTAGTGTTGAAACACAAAACCTTTACCAAACCCTTTGTGCCATAAAGAGACGAGGATTAGAAGAATCCTCAGAGGGATTGGAAGGGTAATCCCAAGTTGGATGATGACACTAGACGAGAGTTGATGAGGAAGAATATTTTATTATATTGCAAAGACCCTTGGGTCCCAAGGCATTGATGCATGAGAAATGGATAGATACACTACATTAAAGTGGAATCAGGCAATGAAGAGGAGGATGAGGAGATTGGGGAACATGCAGACAATGATTTAGAGGATGAGCCTACACATGAGGCAGAGCGATATCTAAAGAAACCCCAAATATAGGCAGAGATGCAACCAAAGGAGCAGAAAAAACCTCATAGAGAGGTGAAAGGGGGAACCATAGCAACCCTTTCTAGAGTAATCAGGTACAACACTCTTATGCTCAAGGGAATTATATAGGGGAAACACATGACAACTTTAGTAGATGGTGGGGCCACCCACAATTTCATCGATGCATCCTTAGTAGCTCGGACGGGGTTACACACTGAGGAGTTTGAGGGGTTCACCATGTCCATGGAAGATGGATATACTATGAAATGCTTGGATATGGTGCCAGACCTAGAGGTCAAGCTAGGAAAATACACCATGACGGATACCTTTTATGTAGTTGACCTGTCAGATACAGATGCATTTTGGGGAGTAAAATGTCTATATTCATTGCAAGAGATTGGGTTCAACTATCAGACGTTGACCATGAGTTTCATAGATTCCAGTGGATCGAGAGTGGTATTGAGAGGTATGTCTACAGAAGCACCCATAGCAGTATGAACGAATAGGATGGAGTGGATATTCTGTCACAGTGATTTAGCATATGTAGTAGAGTGTCTGATCACCACTCGAAAGGATTCAAAGGGCAGAGAGCATTACCATCCATAGATCAAAGAGATTATGAGAAAGTATGAGCAAGTGTTTGGGCTGATACCACTAGGGAGGCCACCAAATAGGGGATTTGATAATACTATTGAGTTGGAGGCAAGAGATACACCTATGATCACCGCGCACTATATATACCCCAAGATATTCAAGGACGAGATCGAGAAAGAAATCAAGGAATTTCTTTCGATGGGGCACATCAGGCCCAACACGATTCCTTTTGCTTCTTCAATCGTACTGGTACTGAATAAATATGGCATATTGAGGATGTGCATAGACTACAGATCCCTCAATAAGAAAACAATCAAGAATAGGTACCCCTTCCCGCACATAGATGAGTTGATGGACGAGCTACATGGGGAAGTTTTATTCACCAAAATTGAACTATGGTCAGGATATCATCATATCAACATCAGAGAGCAAGACATAGAGAAGACAACTTGCAAATGTCATTTTGGGTACTTCAAGTTTTTGGTCATGTCGTTAAGGTTGACCAACGCACCGACCACATTTCAGTATTGCATGAATCACATATTCAGGGGGCAGTTGAGGAAGTACCTTTTGGTATTCTTCGATGACATTTTGATTTACAATAGGAAATTGACTGAGCATTTGGAACACTTGGAGGAGGTCTTGGGCATTATGCAAGAAAAATCATTATATTCCAAGGAGTCCAAGTGTGAGTTCAGGATGAGATAACTATTGTACTTGGAGCATATCATCAGTGAGCATGGAGTACGGGTTCATCAGGAGAAGATCAGGGCCATTTTGGATTGGCCAACACCCAAGAACCTCATAAATCTGAAAGGAGTTTTTGGGTTATGCAGTTACTACAGGCGATTTGTCAGGGGATTTTCATAGTTGGGAGAACCACTCACGGATCTAACCATGAAGGGTGATTTTCATTGGACAAATGATTCATAACATGATTTTGAGAAAATGGAGGTTATGAGTGCATGCCCTCTTCTATCCCTTCCATATTTCTCTCGGTCATTTGTCTTAGAGTGTGATGCATTAGGGGTGGGGATTGGATTAGTTTTGATGTAGGGGGGGCATCCCATTATGTTCAAGAGAAGGAATATCAATGATTTAGAGAGACTCTATTCAATTTACGATAAGGAAATTATAGCAATCATCCATGCCTTAACCAAATTCAGGCATTATCTGGTGGGTAGAAATTTTTTAGTGAAGACTGATCACAACAATCTCAAGTATTTCTTGGATCAAAAATACCTCGACGAGAGACAAAAAAAATGGGTCTCGAATATCCAAGCCTTTGACTTCGAGATTGATTATATTAAAGGAAAAAGTAATTTCATAGAAGATGCTTTGTACAGGAGGCCAACAGGGTGTTCGATGATGGATATTTGCATAGACTAGAAGGCACATTTGTTGGTGGAGTACTCCAAACAAATTTTCTTGTGAGATACTATATGGATAGGTAGTTGATGATAGATACTAGGTGTTAGACGATGTCATTTTCTACAAGGACTGGATCTACTTAGTTCCAAAATCTAGCTTAAAAGGGAAGATTCCAAAGGTTTGTCATGATTCACCTACAACCAAGCATCAGGGATTATTCAAAACCTATCAGCATATCAGGGAGACATTATTATGGAAGGGTCTCAAGGATGATGTACTAAAGCACATCTGGGAGAGCACGCATTGTCAGCAAAACAAATTTGAGTAGACACACCCCGCGGGGTTACTTGAGCCTATACCCATTTTGGAGAAGAAATGGGAGAGCATTTCTATGGACTTCATTACAAGACTTCCTCAAGTGCAGGGTTGGGACTGTATATTTGTAGTGGTCGACAAGATGACCAAAATTTCACACTTCTTTTCCATACCCACGGACTACAAGGCCATACAGGTAGAGGAGATAATTTTTGGAGAGGTTTTTTGGTTGCATGGTTTACCCAGGAAGATAGTCAGTGACAGAGATGGGTGCTTCATCAACATGTTTTGGCAGGATATATTCAGATGGGTGGGCATAGAGTTAGCCACAAGTACCAACTACCACCTGCAGATGGATGAACAGACAAATATTATCAACAAATGGGTGGAGGGGTATCAGAGAAATTATGTGGGAGGGGGGGAACCATCGCACATGGGTGAGATGGTTGCACATGGGTGAATATTGTTACAACACAACTTACCACATGTCTATCAGGATGTCACCATTTAGAGAATTGTATGGATATGATGCACCCTATTTTGTGGAGGCTATGTTTGGGGATAATAGGGTCTCGGGGGAAAAATACTGGGTTGAGGAGAGTTAGAGGATTCTACAAGTGGTAAAGGAGAACCTACAGGTAGCTCAAAACCAACAGAAGATCTATGCAGAAAAAAAGAGGATAGAGTGCAATTTCAAGGTAGGGGACTTGGTGGTTCTACGATTACAACCATACATATAGTCTTCATTGAAAATAAATGGGACAAAGAAGTTGAAGCCTAGGTTCTAAGGGGCGTACAGAGTTAGCAAGAAGGTAGGCGAAGTGGCCTATGGACTAGAGTTGTCGGAGGGTAGCAAGATTCACAATGTGTTCCATGTTTCTTACCTTAAAAAGGCAGTGGAACAACATGTGTCCATTTCATAGGAGTTTCCATCCTTGGATGAGGAGAGACAGTTGGAKTTAGTGTCGGAGGAGGTGCTAGAGCRGAGAGAGTGCAGGCTGATGAGCAGGGTTATAAGGGAGTGCTTGGTCAGATGGAGGGGACTTCCAGTGGAGGATGCCACATGGGAGGGAGAGCATATATTGTAGCACCCATGATTGRTGTTKCTTGAGGACAAGCAATCTCGGGAAGGGAGGACTGTGATGTCCCATTCCCAATAATAGCCTCAATAGGGAGTGAATTAGTAGTCTATCTATTCCCATAGACTATAGTCAGGCACAAACAAGGAACAAAGGGAAAAATAAGGGTGAATAAATGGCTAAAGGATGAATTAAGCCAAAAATCATAGGAAAAGTCACTTAAGCCAAAGTCAACTAAGAAATAGAAGAAAAATGTTTTAAGGGGGACTTAATTAATTAATCACATTCGAATTAGGAGGAAAGGAACCTAGCTTAAGTGATGTCAACAAAAAATTAGATTAGGGGAGGTATAAGAAGAGGAATTTGACCTAATTCCTGATTATGTTATGATTTTGAGTTGAGAATAGGTTCTAGAGGAGGAAGTCGACCTCTTAGATGTTTTGTGTATTTCTAGAGGAAACCACCACCCAGATCAGTTTTTGTGTTGTAAGACACACCCTAGCCTATCATATATACCATCCAATTATTTCACTGTGCCATATCCGTATTAAGTATACCTAGTTCAGAGATTGCACATTACATCTGGTGAGGGTGCAAGGGTTAGAGACAGTTTTGTGTAGCTTGACGAGACCAAGCCGGATATCGCCATTTCCTTTCGACCCAATTGAGAGGGAGCCATGATGCTTCTTTTTATCTATCACTCATTAGTTTCTAACAGAGGAATATCCTAGCGCATAGCAGATAACCAGGAAGTGTGAAACACTTTGGGAAGTACATCGAGGGTTACAAAGAGCTCACAACGACAGATCCAAAGAAACCCTCCTGACCCAATACATAACATACCAGGGCGCTCAATTTGAGCCATATATCACCAGATTCCAACAGTGGAATTGTTGGGGCACACCGGTTGTCTAAGAGAGGGGCACAAACCCTCAAGGAGTCCCATCCGTGGTCCAATTTGATCAGTAGTGGGATGATCTTTAGTTTGATAGTCACCAGGAGGAGCTGTGAGGCTAGGGCGCATCATTTGGGATAGTTTCCAAGAATATATTATGATTATTTCTAGTAGGTTGACTTTTCCAGACATTTGCAACAATTGTCGTGAGTATCTGAGATTGCATCCAGTAGATTTGTGCATGCATGTTGTCGATTCTTCCCGATATTGTGTATACATGTATTTCTTGTTGTTTTGAATTATATTCCAGTGACGATCAGCTCTTATGAGATCTAACTGATGAGTATTTCCTATATTTCCTACATGCACATTGTATTTCCTGCTATTTTCTACAATACATGCTATTGAGTTGTGTTGATTCCTTTATTTCACATGCATCACATATTCTGCTCAAATACTTTTTTATATGACACACATATGAAAAATCACCAAGAATGTTAAAAAAGTAACTAGAACACATCCAGAAACCCCTAGAGTATCATATCTAAGAGTCGATACATCAGTTTCAGTAGAGTCTATCCATATCTATTAGATCAGGGATATTTCATTGTAGAGGGTGTGTGTCACCTTCATTTGCAATGCACTTTTTCCAATACCATCCTCTTTCCATTATTTGTTTCTTTCTTGTTTTAGGGAATGAGTTGAAGGCCATTGTCCTGGTGTGGTGTCCAGATAATGACAGTGTCACTCACAAATACCTCGCGGAAATGAGAAGGTCGACTCATGATGAGACCCCCTTTATCTCAGTGGTGCAACTCAGAGCCACTACCCTGGCTTGGTGTCCAAATGATGGTAATTTCATACAACTATATACCCATGATCATGATAGGTCGGCTCATGATGAGACCTCCTATCCTCCAACTGAACCCTTAAGCGTTCATTATCATTTATTATTGTAGGTCCCCCTTTTCTTACAAAGAATAATTTCATTACTTTCTCGGGGGATCCCTAGGTGAAGCATATGAAAGGCCTATATATAGGATTTTATCTTTTTAGCCAACAACAATCCCTCTGGGCCTTCAGCCCCTTCTTCCCATAGAATGAGGGACAACCCCTTCTTGGGTCAATACACCCTAAAATCCCAAGAGACAAGGAAATGGGGGGGTTTTAGGTGATGGAAAGTGGTAAGTATGGTTGGGAATGATAAGATGGCTCTTAAAGGGAGTTCCTAGTAGAAAAAACATTCCCGAGGAAGACCACTTACTAGGGCACAATGTCAACCACCAAGGTGAAACATGGAAAAAGGCATAATGTCCAAGCACATGTCATGACATCTAAATCAATCTAACGTACAACATACTCAAAATGCCTCAAATATTGAAATGAAACTCACCATAATACTTGAATTGTACCTTATGGATCAAGGACCAGTGCCTCTCGGAAGCCAATTGGTGTGGTGGATTCCATCTGAAAATCCTGACCTCTATTGTGGTGAGAAAGATCTCTATCTGTGCAAGTGGAGATTGTTGGTCATGTAGTCTCTTGGTACTCCATATCTGCAACATGAGGGACTCGATACATGATCTCCTTAGTTATCCCACAAAATGTGGATAACATGCACAAACTAGGTAAAATATTGGAACCATCTAAAAATATGTTATATTAAACGTACTTTTTAATAAAAAAATATTGACTAACACTTACATTGACCAATGCCAAATAGGTTCAAGGCACATTGACAGTAGCAAACATATATTCCAATCCTTTAAAGCCTATATGCTCAAATTGCAATTTAGTAGTAGAATATTTTGGATCAATACAAGGAACAATGTTGAATTGTTCCAACTGTCAGGATGAAACCCCCTTCAACTATTCACACCAATTAAAGTGCAGTATAATCAACACAAAAAATACAAAAGCATAATGTTCTCTTAGAGATGATATGTTAAGAAACCTTTTACCAAATTTAACAACATTATCATACGAAGATTACCTGGAAAAAAAATTTGATGTTATCTACATGTTGCGTGACTTTATTGTTCATAAAAAATTTATACTCAATCAAGACAATACAATAGTTGAAGTAGAGAAAACTGCAACATAATGAGATTTTTCTTGTTTAATTTTTGCAAAAAAACAAAATTCAAACAAAAAATGTACGTTTCAAAAGATTGTTCTACTAATATCCTTGACAATTTCAATTTTGCAATTCGTTCAATGTGTTTTGACATTCAATTTCATTGTAAATTGCAGGGATATCAAATTTGGTATATGGATGCATAATCACTAAAAAGACTATATGTAATTCGATTTTACACTAAAATGCTGATATTTTTTTAATACAATTGACTAGTCTAATTTACTTCAGAATTGTGTTTTCCACCTGAAGTTTAACAACTAGTTCAATTTAACTTTGACAATTCTACATGTAGAACAAGGTTTAGTACAAGTTTTTCCTTCTTGCATTTCTTAATGTAACTCAAATTCAACTATGGGACTCTTTCAACTGAAAATAATAGTCTCTTTCACAGTTAACTCTAATAATTTGAATTACTTGACAACATCTATGTTGATATCTATAGTGTGTTTCAGATTTGGTTGTAAGAATTTGAATCACTTGATGACATCAATGTTTTTAATTAAAAGACAATGTTTTAGTGAATATTTGAATTTCAAAATCTCTTCTGAAATTTTGAGAATTAGCTACGATCTTGATCTTATCTGTAATAGTTTGGTGTACTTTTCTCCCCATTTTGGTTAGCGTTATGTCTATGCATATTCACTCTTCTTGCATGCATGCTTTGTATTTTCTTATATATGCATTCATGATCAGGTTTTTTGTCTAAATAATAATGATGGAGACTGGTCACACTAATTGTTTATTTTATTTTTACAATTTCTTATCTAGAAGTTGTATTTCCCATGACAAATGTCATTAATATTGGAGTGATTACTCTCAAGTTCTTGTTAGTTTGTTTATAGAAATTATTCACCATGATAATTTGTCTTATGTCATTCTTCTTATTTGTCTTCGTATTCATTCTTGTATAATTTCTATTCTCAATGTTCTTCTAGTTATATTTTGTAATTATTTTTATGGTTACATATGAAAAAATACATTTACCTTTGGACATATCACATGAAAATTGAATTCTATGTACAAGATATATCAAATTTATGTGGAACATATTCAATAGATATGAATGTGATTAAAAAATTAACTATATATAGATGTAAATCACATAAAATTTGAGTATACTTATAGCTTTGAACTATATAGAACTATTATCATAAAACATTCTCATGATGTAGGTATAAGCAACTTTAGTACTATTTTCACTCGTTTTTTTAGTGTTGGTTTGGTTGAAATAAATACTCCACAAACATTTGAAGGAGGATAACAACTTGTATTAGTTGATTTAATTGGGCCTATTTGTATTGATTCAGAAAATATAAAGAAAATTATACAAAGCATGTTGTTGGGAAAATATCTCTTTCATGACAAGATCTTCATGCAAACTCATTCCGTGCACTTGAATAACATTTTCTTATTTCACCTGAGCTGGCTACATTGTTGATTTCAACAAGCAAGGATAGGTCAAGACATTCACCAATCAACTCAGCTAAAAAATCTCATGTGAATTAAAGAGCTTCATAATCAACCAATCAAGCAAGTAAATATGTAGAAGGAAAGAGTAAATATCATTCAATGTGCAATGCATAGTGAGGCTAACTATTCCACTAGACTCTAATTTGGAGAAGAGGATCTCAGGATTCGGGGCTCATGATAATTGAAGTTTTCTTATGGGATTGAAAGTCCAAATTTTGTTCAAGGAACTAGTGTGCAATTAACATAACCATGGTTTTAATGAAATGAATAGATGGGTGAGGTCAAAGGCATTTCAAAGGAGAATAATGCCAATATTTGGTAAATGATAATCAAGCTTTGAATCCATGAAGGTGAGTGATGAGCTTATGTCATTAAAATGCATTTTTTCAACTTAGGATGAAAGTATATTATGTTATTAAAATGCATTGATCAGCTCATGGTATTAAAATGAATCTTTTTTAGGGAACTAGTGCACAATTAGCATAACCATGGTTTTGATGATATGAATAGATGGGTGAGGTCAAAGGCATTTCAAAGGTGAATGGTTTCAATATTTGGTAATTGATGATAAAGATTTGACTCCATGACAGTTAGCTTATGTCATTAAAATACATTTTCTAAACCTAGGATGAAAGAAGATTATGTTATTTAAATGCATTGATCAATGCACGGTATTAAAATGAATCTCCAAATAAGTCATGGTAATATATATTTTTTGGAATTATACCTAAAAGGAAACCTTCTTGGGAAATTAATGTTGGGATCCTTTGATTAATTCCTTGTTATACTGGCTAAAAAATGAATAACTTGTTTCACAAGGGCTTAAAATGAATCTTATTCAAGGAACTAGTGCACAATTAACATAACCACGGTTTTAATGATATCAATAGATGGGTGAGGTCAAAGGCATTTCAAAGGTGAATGATGTCAATATTTGGTAATTGATGATCAAACTTTGACTCCATGAAGGTGAGCTATCAATAACATGCATTACACACGGATTTATTCCTACCACTTGGTGCATCCAAGTCTTTTTGAAACCTACAATCATGCAACACTGCCTTGCCTCAACTGTAGTGGCTTGGAAAACCTATGCCTCTTCACCTAAGGTTTGTCCATAACTTTGTCTTAGGTTATGACAAGTTAGATTCCTAGCCAAGTCTAACACACTTAGTTCATCCAACAAGCACATAGGCATGTGTCCAACCATAGCCTTAAAATAGTTCTACAATACAACACTTAACCAATATTACACTTAACCAATTTAAAAGTATGCAAGGAACAAAAAAATCCAATATACAATAAATCATTTGCAATACACAACACAAGCATGATGGCCAACACCCAATCTAGGTGCATCAACACTTTACTATACAAAGAATTTTTACATGATACAATGGGGTTGTTGCAGTCAATTGCATGCAACAAAATTACAGAAGTACAAAGAAACCAAGGAAATCAACCTTCATGCCAATTAACTACCCAATGACCTTGTACAAACCAACCCCAAGAATATTATGTAGGTTGTCTCCTAGAATTCATGTTCCATTCTTTGTCTCACTAAGGTAGTACAAGTTGTTTCATTGTGCCCAACTCTGAATTTGGCACAATCACGTAACTCCTTATACTCATTGTTGTGTGAGATCTTGTCTTCTATTGCTTGTATGCATGAGCACTTTGAGGCATCCCATTATTTATATATGTATTTTTCCACGCTTGCAAGCCCCATCTGTCCAAGGTAGACCCAAGTGACATTGATCTAACTTGGTCATCTTCAATGAATTGTCTTCCAAGTCATCCATTGCATCATTCCAAACCATGTCAAGTCCACTAAATTGTCCCAATCCCATCCCAGTCATTTTGTTCACGCCCACCCAAGTCATATTTTTCTTCCAAGCCATCTCAAGCCCGCTCAGTCGTTTGATCTTCCCAAACATATGTCCATCTGCATTGAGATGGAACCACTCGTTCGATGTGTCTCAAGTCCGCAGAAGGAAACTCCATCTAATGGTCTCATTCAGGTCTAGATATCCCAAGTGCACCCAAATCCTCTAAGTTTGCACAATTGTCCAAGATTCACCCAAGTTAATATGATCACACTCAATACAACCACTACATATGAACCCAATGGATGCATTCCCAAGGATGTATTCCTGATGAGTGCAACCACAATTTCACTCCATAGCAACTTGTGATTGAAGGCACCTAAACCGTCCGTTGCAACCCCCAAGTTTGGGCCAATTAACTCCATCAATATGTGATGCAGACCCCCTATCCCTCCTAAGGGTTGCGTGACCTCCCGGTCAGGATATTTTGATTTTGAAACTGAAATGGATCTTTTGGTTCTGAGATGGAACCTCCCTCTTCTAATCCATAGGTCCTTATCTGAGTTTTTCCCACGCAAACCAACACTAGACGCAAAAACCCACTCCACGTGACCACAGGCACGAACACGAGCCTAGCCTGAATGGCACATCTCATTCGTGACCCTGAGATTTCCAATATGATGATTCCTTGGCTTATCCAAGTCTTGAAACATCGATGACGGCTAACGAAGGTTAGCTCCTCCCTTTTCCCAACTCACGTGACCACACACCCATGACCACAAGCTTTACCACGAAAGCACATCGCGGTTTGCAGTATCGGGACCTACGATACAAGGCGCCTGACCCCTCCAAGTCATGAACATTGAAATCACGATGACATGAGATCTACGACTCAGGTCTCTCTTGGACCGACGACTACAATTATTTCGATGTTTCGCGTTTCGCGACTTTGCCCTGCATGAAATCTGTTTGCTCCTCCTCCCGGTCGCCAAAATGCTGAAACACTCCCTCATTGCGGATTAATGGCTCTAAGCCTCTGGAGATATGATGGTCCTGATCTTGTCTTGGAAGATCACTATTTCAGAGTTCGGGGTTTTGGGATTCAAGGACCTCTGTCCCCCCCAACTCGCGATAACCGATATCACGAAATGGACCAACAGTCCAAATCTATTGGGAATCGACGGTTATTATTCCTCCAGAGGATCGAGCATTGAAAGGTCTCTCTGTTAGCCTCCCCGCAGCTCCACTTGATTCAACGGCTCGCGGGATTTCACAACTCTCCCTGTAAACTCTCCACCATCCGTTCAGACTTTTGTGGATTTCCCTCCTGGACATACGTGACATCAAAGCTAGCGTATTTGTCTTGAATCAAACAGTTTCTCACCTTCCTCCGTGATCTGATGGCCAACAACGCTCTTCGTCCTGAGCTTTTAATCTCCCCGACTTAGAATATTTTCTAAGTCCTCGAAGGTTTCTACCTTTGCTTACCTCGGGAAATGGGTTCCTGGATCTTGATAACACTTTCCCAAAGTGTTATTCCTTCTTAGCTTCATCTAGTTCAAACTTCGATTTCCCGTGCACTCCTTGCATCTAAGGGATTTCGATAACTCAGATCCACAGTATTTATCACATAGAAATCCCCCCCCGCGATTTTCTTGCATTCCTCTCTGGCCCAACACACACCTTGCAGAGCTTCAAATGAAGAGAAACAATTGAAACTGAAACACTAACATGCACAGTTCCATTCACTTGTTCATGAAAACAAAAACAACAGGAAAACACACACAGTCCACACACCATACATTTGGATCAATTTTTCCTTTTGTTATCTTCACAAGTGATGAAATGGATACAAAATACATTCAAATTACAGTAACTCAAAAACTGAGATCTCCTGCTAACTCACAATTCTCTTACAACTAATTTCTCTCTGTATTGCTGCTCTCCCCAACTGGGCATACAAACTTCTACTTAACTCAAAAATATTTCCAGGGTTTCTCYTAGCTRCTTGCCTACTCTAAAATTAATCCTACGCTATCTTAGTTCAGTCGCATTCTAGATTTGTAGTGGAAACTCCTGCTCTATTTACGATTTTCAAAACGYGCCTCAAAGGGTAAAATTCAACACTRGTTCAAGTGCRCCTCCAAAGGTAAATTCTGGTGTTGAGTTAAGGTGGATTACAGAATTGGTTGCAACTGCCAATGTTGAATTTCTGGAAGAACTCTCACATGTTGAGTGGTCTTGCCTCTGTGTGCTTGCCAACGATGCTCCTGCATCATACTCCCCTTGAAAAAATTTCATGGACTCCTGTCCATGAGCTCCTCTACTGATTTTCCCTTCTTCTGGATAGAAACTTCATTTTCCCAACTGGCATCTTCGATTGGGTGTCCCTTCCATTTGACCAGATACTCAAAATAGGTTTTCCTTCTTGTCTTCTTGCCAATCCTCTGATCAACAATTTTCTCTAGCTGCGACTTTTCTACCACAGGCATCTGTTTCTCCCACTGAATCTTTCCTTGAGCTTCTGACCCTTCTGTGTCATCTTTCCTGTAAGGATACAAGTCTAAAACATTGAATATGGGTGAAATTCCCACACCATCTGGCAGCTCAATCTCATAGGCGTTTGCATCAAACTTCCTCAAGATCTTACAGGGTCTTATCTTTTTCATCTTCAACTTGTTGTATGTTCCCCTAGGGAACCTTTCCTTCCTGAGATGTGCTAAAACCTGATCTCCTACTTCAAATTGAAGTTCCCTGTGATGTTGATTAGCTCTGTGCTTGTATTTCTGGTTAGAACTCTCCAACTGTCCTTTGATATGGCTATGGAGTTTCTCCATCTCCGCAAAAAAATCCTCTGCTCCAACACTCCTCATATCACCCTGTTCCAAGTCTCTCAACTCAGATGATGAGTGCTCCTCATGGTTTCATTTCATATAGTATTTGGAATGGGCTCCTTCCAATTCTCCTGTTTGGTGAATCGTTGTATGAAAATTCTTCTTTTGGTAAAATCGGATCCCACTGGTTATGATGTTCAGTAACTAGACTCCTTAATAAATTCCCCAAACTTATATTTACCACTTCATTCTTCCCATTTGTCTTAGGGTGATAAGCTAAGCTGAAGGAAAATTTCGTCCCCGTATTCTTCCACAATGTCCTCCAAAAGTGACCAACAAATTTTGTCTCTGTCTTAGACAATGCTCCTGGGTAGGTTGTGAAGTCTCACAACTTCTTTGAAAAACATATTTGCAACATGTGTTGCGTCACTGGTCTTCTAGCATGGGATGAAATGTGCCATCTTTGAAAATCTATCCACTGCCAAAAATATGGAATTGAATCCTCTTTGTGTTCTTGGCAATCCCAACACAAAATCCATGCTTATTGCATCCCAAGGCCTCTCTGGTATTGGTAATGATTGATACAACCCAGTGTTCTGTCTTTTCCCCTTTGCATGTTGGCAGATTCTACAT